>OY759270.1:5789996-5997496 GCA_963662155.1 Lamellibrachia columna | reverse complement strand
TATTGAAATATATAAATGTGTCATGATTAATCACCATTGACCAAGCCTCATTGTTGGTAATATAATGAAAGAATATATTGTTAGATTATTCACCATGTACGGTTAAACACCTTTATTTGATATAAGCATAATTTTATAACCATGGCGTTAACCTAAACGTTTCAATTGCATGAATCTATTTAGGACGATATATCGACTCATATCGACCTTTTTTAATTAGTGAATATGTCAAGTTCTTTAGAAGCTTAACATTCAACATATGCAAAAAACATCACAAGACATCCATAATATGAAGAATTTCTGACTGCCTTGTAAGGTTTACTTCTGTACAATGCTGTCAGCAAATATGACAATGATAATCACGTGATGAAATTTCGTTTTCCAGCGATTGCGATCGGTGAAAACACCTACGTAATTTGTATTTCCCCCTGTCTTAATTGGATTATTTCCTCAACAATATAAGTAAATGGAACAAGGCTTGCTGGAATAACCGTACATGCAGAAGTAGTATCAGCAAAGAACATTATATTCATGGAGGAGATAAGCTAACAATTCACTTGTACCAGCCTTGGTTAGAGACTAGTTATTCTTGCAGTTGTTTACAATTGAGTTTTTGTAACCGCTTTGGCCGCAGCGTTGCCAGCTATGAATGTCACGATGTTATCATAATGGTCATATCATTACTTCACTGGTTAAATACAAAAGCCATGTTATGCCAGGTTCTCGAACGTTCTACCGCAACTGTGTGGAAATTTCCAGTGTTTAAACCACCACTTGAGATATTTGTCCGCGTATTTGGTGGTATGTTTAACTTACGTTACATTGAACGGGAATTTATACACAGTATCATAAACGTTTAAAGTTTACATACAAATACAACGTACATATATTTTTTCTAAATCGTCACAATTTTGAAATTGTTGGCGTCCGCCATTTTGTATGATTCATGTGCATGCATGCGTGTGTGCATGCGTGCGTGCGTGCATGCACGCGAGCGTGCGGACGTGCATGCATGCGAGGGTGCAGACGTGCTATATATTTTATTAAAGTCTCACTCTATGTACACGTGCACTAAAATACAAAACATAAATACATTGTAGACATAGCAGGCAATATGTGCGTATACCACCAAAAAACGTTATACTACCAGCAACCTTGCCAATGTGCCTCAAATGCAAATGCAGTTGTGTCAGATGGTATGATTTTGTTTTAAATTACACATATCTAAAATTACTGTGCCCTACATTCGTGTGTAACACACCAGGAAGTCTAACTGAGGCATAATCCCATTTGTCGTCGTGGCCGTGGCACTGGGGGCCGCCATGTTTACAATGACGTTTGTGCGCGTGACTGAAATCACGCTTCCTATTGGTCGCTAATCGCGCGAGCCCCGACAATTTGCCGGAGTCTGAAGCACACTAGCCGACAAGGCCCGTCAGGACGTCCTGAGATCTAACACTGTCAGATATTATCCGACAAGCCCCGATCTTGTCAGAATTCGCTGCACACTAGCCGACAACTGAAGATTATTTGTCTCCCGACGAAAAATCGGCTAGTGTGCTGCGGGCTTTAACGGGACAATTGATTTTATTCAGGTGTTGAAATTATAAATCATTATAACAATGTTTTACTTGGTGCACCTAATATACTTTTACCATGTTCGGCCATTTGTAAGTAAGTATGTATGTATGTATGTATGTATGTATGTATGTATGTATGTATGTATGTATGTATGTATGTATGTATGTATGTATGTATGTATGTTTGTATGCATGTTTGTATGTAGGTAGGTATGCACGCACACACTCACGTACGTATGCATCAAATTAATTAATGTATACATTTGGTTTATGTTAAACGTTAATATTCTAATAAGTATCCACAGCTACTCATGTAGTATCTAACACTAACAGCTAATCCATACATAGTATATGTTTTTCAATTTACCTGATTTGGGTGAAACACTTCTTCTAAATTGCAATTTCGTCCCCATTGCCCTAGTTAACTGTAGACTGATACGAGACAGTGGTGGAATGATGCGTACGAATAGATTTGGAGCAGTAATAACAGCCTGGTGTTGGAATGAAGGGGGCTGCCAGGGTGAAGTCTAACTTGTCTTCTTTGAGCGGTCCTGATACCGCGCCATTTTCGAACATACTTTACTTTTACCTGTCCTGTTGACACGACTGCTGAAGGTCAGTTTGGTGGTAAGATAAGATACACCGAATGGAACTGATGTAGTTAATTTGTACACCTTGTTTATTCAGGTGCCAGTCAATGCTTCACATCGAGTCGATGTTCCCTGCTGTAAATCTGCAAGAATCGCTGGAAGGTATACTTGTTCGAGTTGAAACGGAAACAACTCTGAACTAATTGTTGATGTCTACACGAAGACATCATATGCCAAGGACAATAGGAGTTGATGGCAGCGTCTGGATATACGAAGAATATGATTTGATTCCACCATATACCAATACACAATTGATACAAACCGTGACGTCTGTTGCGCCATGCATCGATAATCGGGGCTTGCACAGAAAGCGAAAGCACCAGATACCACGTGATTGGTCAACACAGTACAACCATACGTGTTTACCAGATCCACACACCGAAGAAAATATACGAAGTGTGCAGACAGTAAACAATAATATAATACATTATTTATACAAGCAACATCCGTATCGAAGTAATATTGATATCAGGGCACTGGTAGCTTTGCTATTATAGCTTCATATATTTGACACTATCTGAGAAATATATAGAAACGGTCTTCATAAGAAATGGTTATTGGGCCAGCTTTCAAGAAGAACGACGACATGCAGCACGGAGGAGTACTTCTGGACACCACAAAGGCTACGGCTGATTCAACGCAAACTGAACCAAGGATGGATACTTACTTCAGTAGACGAATTAAAGGGCCTCCGTTTGAAAGAAAGGAAGAGATGCAGTACGAGGGTGTGCGTCTGGAAACATTCAAGAATTGGCCTAACTGGGCTGCTGTATGGCCGACACTGCTGGCCAAGGCTGGCTTCTATTACACTAAAACAGCAGACCAAGTGGCCTGTTTCAGCTGCAGCGGTCGACTGAAGACTTGGGAAGCTGGAGACTCACCTCTGACTGAACACAAACGCTTCTTTCCACAGTGTAGGTTCGTGACGGGGCGAGATTCTAGCAATGTGCCGCTGGGGGGAATGATAGAGACCCCAGAGGTGCCGCCTGGTGGTCAAAATAATCACACAAGGAATGTGCCCCCGGGCGAAGCATGTAATGAACCAGTTGGCCATCAGAGTGGTCGCAGGGGAGACTACTACCGCAACCTGGCTACTCGAAGCGCCCAACGTGACGGGTCAACATCTTTGACCCGCCTGACAACTGAAATCAACCAACAGTATCCACGTGGCCAATATGAGAGTTTACCAAGCTCAGCAAGAAGAGACAGACCAGCACACTGCATCCCAAGGATGCTCACTGGTGGAACACCTCTTAGGACAGATCGGAACCTCAGCACACTGGCCATGAAGCTGGAGAGCAAAAGACTGGAGAGCTTTACAGATTGGCCGACCAGGTCCTACGCACGACCAGAGAAACTTGCGAAGGCCGGCCTCTACTACCTTGGCATTGCGGACAGAGTCAAGTGTGCATTCTGCAATGGCATCTTGCGAAACTGGGAACCAAGAGATGAGCCAAAGATGGAACATCGGAAATTATTCCCAAATTGTGCGTTCCTCAGAGATGCCCGGGCAGTAGGAAATGTGACGATCGAAGAAGAGCGAGTTAACATACAGCAGACTTCGCAGGTGATTAGCTTATTAGTGACATCTTGTAATGGTAATATACATTTGTGTTGTTTTTACCTTGTGTGTGGTGCTACTTACGTATGTTTTTACCTTGTGTGTGGTGCTAGTTACGTATGTTTTTACCTTGTGTATGGTGCTAGTTACGTATGTTTTTACCTTGTGTGTGGTGCTACTTACGTATGTTTTTATCTTGTGTGTGGTGCTACTTACGTATGTTTTCACCTTGTGTGTGGTGCTACTTACGTATGTTTTTACCTTGTGTGTGGTGCTACTTACGTATGTTTTTACCTTGTGTGTGGTGCTAGTTACGTATGTTTTTACCTTGTGTGTGGTGCTACTTACGTATGTTTTTACCTTGTGTGTGGTGCTACTTACGTATGTTTTTACCTTGTGTGTGGTGCTAGTTACGTATGTTTTTACCTTGTGTGTGGTGCTACTTACGTATGTTTTTACCTTGTGTGTGGTGCTACTTACGTATGCATATTTTTCGTTTCGATGGGTCTTGGAAATATATTGCAGTAGATGTATACTATTGCATGAATTGCCCGTATAAGCATAATACCTTTCATTTTAAAACATATTATATATTAAAATGCATGGCCTCACTTAAATGAAACAACTTCCCAATTTCATTACACCTGTATAGACACTGCACCATTTAACTGCGTGCCTAAGTTAATGTGGGTCTCTCTGTATGTTTCAGAATGTTCGTTCTGCTACAGACATAATTAAGGACATTGTTGAACACCACAACATTTGCTGTATTACACGTTGATGTAGATGGACAATTTTGCGCATAGTGCACCGCGTATCATATCATACTGTAAATGTGTATTTCAGAATGATGCGGCAAATCCTTCCCCGAGTTCTGAAATGGGAGTTATGACTGAGAGGCCGGCTCATCAGAAGTACGCAGTGGAGGCAACCAGGCTGTCGACCTTCAGACGGTGGCCTCGTAGCTCAAGCATACTCCCGGAAGATCTAGCCGTGGCTGGATTCTTCTACAAAGGTTTGTCCCTCTCCCTGTGTTTTACACGCACGCATATACAAGTACATCCATACCCACGAGTTAACCATCACTTTCTGTAGTGTATTTACACAAAACACAAGGACCATGTGGTTTGCATGGACAGTTGTGCAAAACGTCTTATTTGTTTCTAAGTGGATTTACTTTAATCACACAATTACAACAATAAAGATAAGGTTTAACGATTTCTTTGTATGTCGTGTCTAGAGGTTGTTTATATTACAATATTCCTCCTTTAGAATGTAAATCTATTAAACTTCATCAAGTGTTTGGTAGGGCAGGAAAGATCACACAACACCAGAACACGTTTCTCTCTCCACGTAATTGTCTCATGTTTGTTGACAGTCATTGTGTTTGTAATTGTCTCATGTTTGTTGACAGTCATTGTGTTTGCTGAGAAGAATCCACCTGTTTGTTTGTGTTATAAGGGCCTGGTGACAACGTGAAATGCTTCTTCTGCGACGGTGGACTGCGTAATTTCGAGTTTGGTGACGACCCCTGGACTGAACACGCCCGCTGGTTCCCCCGGTGCAACTACGTGAAGACAGTGAAGGGGGAAGAGTTCATCTGCGTCGTCCAGTCAGCCTACACAGGACAGGTAAGGAGTGGACAGAAGGTCACATTTGACTGACCTCGCACAACTCTTGATCATTTAATAAGCTCCATCTTCAATGGTCAGGAACGGTTAAGCTACGAACATTCATCTGTAGCAATTAGCACTTTTTAAACCCCTGTCTTCTTTGTCATATATAACACAGCCATCTCGTGTTCTTTGGATGTTATACCATCATTAACTGTTAAAGGAATTCGTAATATCGGTACGGTCATTACTATTAAACAAATATTTTAAACACGTGAAGTTGGTGTCCTGTTAATCTTGTTTCTACATTTCGTTAACCAATATTTTAAGCGTTGTTCACAGGTAAAGTTGTTTCAATTCTGGAGAAAGTTTAGTTGCCGTTTGTCTTTTTTTCCAGCTTATTTTACATATGAATTCTAATCCCTTAATATTGCCACTTATACCATTGGCCCGCACTCTTCTCCGGGACATCACCAACATAGATTCTCTGTGTACACTTTCTTAAATATTGCAACTCGCTAACAATCTCTCTTCAAAGATCGTCCTCATGAACCACTGCACCATACACATTTCTTCATACGGCTAAGGAACCATACCCTCCCCCGACATAAACACACCTGCTGTACGCATTGTTACTATTCTTCACTTGAGATATATCGTGTTATATTCAACATCCTTCAGAAGATGCCCGCTTCTTAACTATGTCCGATGTCCCTTCCCTATCCTATTACGTGTGCCCTAGAATAGATCATCACCCTGACCTCCCCCACCAATTACTGCCATCAGAACACGCGTCTTGTAACCAAGTAGTTACAGAGTTGTGTGACGTGTCTTGTTGTAGAGCAATGCGACGCCTACGTCCGTCAAAACGACTGCAACCACACGCCCAGGCAAGGCAGGTGAGTGAAACCAACCCAGCAGTGCCACCTTGAAGTCAATGTGCATTCGCAATGTTATTTCAGTTGTTAAAAACTGATGTATTAATACGCACTAACAGTTTCTTTAAATACAATTATCGCGAAACACCTCGGAATCGCAGGTGAACTTCGTGAACGTATGCGAAAGCCACGGTTGGACCACATTTGTTTGCCTGTGAACATCTTGAGCTCACCTTCCATGTCGCACGGTCACCGGCACTACTTCCGCCGACTTCTAATAGTCAATGTCCAAAATGGTTTATTTTCAATTTTTTTACTGCAATTCGCCTATTTACAGGAACTGTTTGTTAAATGTAGTATATATTGCAGTGTTTCACAGCGTATGAACAAAAAGAATGAATTGCATGCATGTTTGACGACAGTGCGGTATCATACAGGCAATATTTACTTGCAGGTGCAAGACGGTCCCCTGTGGAGCCCCGTGCTGTGCGGGCGCGCATGGACACCAGCGCCGTGCTCAGCGTGCTGGCGATGGGCTTATCCAGGGAGTTAGTGTACAACGCCATCGAACACCGTCTCGCGACTACCGGTGAGTTATTGCCGTGTCCGTGTCTATGGATGTGTCACGAGACCAGACTTCTGACAAATACCAAACACGTGTCTGCGTTGGTAAGCTTCTGCCAACCGTGTATTGATGATGATGTGTATCCATAGCTGTAGTTAGGCCGTTAGTGTCTCATTGCAATCATCCGTCTAGCTATTGCAAGTCCACCATCTGTCTATTGCTTGATGTTGTCAATCCATCCCATTTTCTACCTCTTCGGTTTTTTCGTGGTATATTCTCTTTCTTTGCTAGCAAGTACCAGACTATCTGGTCTTCTTTTCCAACGGTCGTACTTAGACACCTTTCGTTTCTTGATAGAACATTTGACCCATACTTTGGTCTTTCTCTGCGTCCAGCTTATCCTGAGCATTCTGCGTCACTCACACATATAAAATATATATGTGTATACGTTTCTCGTCATCTTTTCTTGAATGTCCAACTGTCCATGATTAACTTACATACTGAGCAACGCTGCAGACTAGAGAACACATCAATATCTTCTTCAAGCTCATACACATGTCACCGTCTTTCCGTGATGTTAGGGAAGACACTCGTAATGCATCTCGCTGTAGCCACCCTGACTCTAATTTATTCTGATGTTGTGTCTTTCACACGAATAACTGAGCTTAGGCATTTGTACTTTGGCACCAGTTCAACCCCAGTTTCGTCAACCTGTACTGGGCCTATCCCATTCAGAGTCATCACATTTGCCATCGCTGTATTTGATTTTTAGACCGAAATACTCATTGTATCTTTTCATTTACTACTTTTTCTAATCCTTCCTTTGTTATTGCTATTATTATGTTCCATACATGTTCTACTCATATATTACACACCCACATCTCTCATGCATATCTTCTTCCACCGTGTCTTGCAGGTGATGACTTCCCCAATGTTCAGAGTCTCGTGGATGCTGTGTTTGCTGCGCAGGAGGCTGCCCCCAGCAGTTCTTCCTCCCAGATACAACAGAACAACTCTGTCGCAGCAGCTGCAGCTGAACGTAGCAACTCGACAGCAGCAGAGACAGCAGCTGCAGCTGGCAATGCTACAAAAGAAAATGTATCCAGCAATGGTAAACTCTCTGTTATGCTGCTTGTTCTGGGTGATGGGCCATTATAGTATTTAATAACGTTTAGCAAGAAGTTTCCTCCAGTTACATTTTACGACTACATTTAAATTGTTATGTCACTTATTCATTGTATACAACTGCATATACCGCATGCACCAACGAGCAGATTTATGCTTTCATTTATTATTATTATTATTATTTATGTATTATTAACTTATATTGTTAGTTTAACTATATAAAATATATTCATCATAGAATCGAAACATGTTCTAAAGAATCCTAACCAATCGTTCTTCTGACTAAAAGGGTAACCTTAATGATATTATGCTATAATAATCGTAACTTGGCATGAACGTTACACATAATGCAACTAAACCGTCCAAAGGAAACATGCAATTGTCATGTTGAAGCCATAACTGTTTCATTGTTCAGTGTCGTGGGTTAGTAAATATCATGCAGCAAGCATTTATGAACCACTGGTGCAGCGGTCATCATGCTATAAAAATCATGTCGTTAGTTTGGGCATTTTAACTTAATCGTGCCACATAATTATCATATTTAATGTTGAAAAACATTCATTAGAAATAAAATATTTACATATATAGCTGCATATATTTCTGAGATACATTGTGTTGGTTTTGTACGCGTTTGAACGGTGTGATAACACGACTACTTTAGAATAAGCACAGGCAAACAGTAAAAATAAACACAAACATGTATGTATGTAATATGGTATGCACATCACACTGCAAAAATAATGCAGTGTTATTATATTTCGAAATGAAGGTTGGCATCAAATAACTTCAACGTTATACATCAGTATGTCTATCTCGTGGGGACCAGTTCTAACTCGACCAGCTCAGTATATATATGCACTGAAACCATGCCACGATCGAGAGGGTCTAACTGAAACTATTACGACAACCGTGCGAAGCCTTCTCAGCACAGACATGCCAATGTCTACTTGCGAGGCGGAGAAGAACAGTTTTACTGACCTGCTTCCGGTGGCGCATTTAGGATCTCGCCAGAAGGGCAAAGAGGGGCCACGTTTAGTAATATATTAGCTTGTCATACTTCCATGTAGGTTTTTCACACAAAAAGTCTTATGTCAAAGCCAAAGGAGCCAAGGCCAAATGCCCGTGTTATTTGTTACGTACTTGCTCGTTGCTGTTGACAGAGGTGACGCGGAACCCTACAGACGAGACGCGTCTCCGGTGCAAGATTTGCCTCGACGGCGAAGCCAACGTCCTTTTCCTTCCTTGCGGCCACCTCTGCAGCTGCGCGCGCTGTGCCCCTGCCCTGCGCAACTGCGCCATCTGTCGGGCACTCATCCGAGGAACGGTACGGGTCTACGTCACATGACCTGCATTGTGGACAGAAGATAGCATGTCAGCAGAACATATTCGAATATATTTCGTTTAGTACATTTGTATTGTACATGATTTTACAAGTGTTCTTAGATTTCAGATAATATATAATTTCAGCATGCCACATTGAAACAAGTACATGTAGAAATGGTGAACTACGTCACCGTGATTTAGGGCGTTATATTAACCAAGGTGGCACCCATGTCATAATTCACCCCTACAAGGTCACAATAAGAGTAACATTACTCTGGTATCGGAATACTATTCATTCTCTCAAAGAGTAACATTACTCTGGTATCGGAATACTATTCAATCTCTCAAAGAGTAAATTACCATCCTTGAAGGGAATCGAATAAATCAGCCATAGGAGTAATTTTACTCCCGCCATAGACAGTAAGAATATATTGGTACAAGAGTAAACCTAAATGTGAAAGGGAGTAATATTACAATTTGTTATAAAGATGGCGGACTCCAAATATGCGGGTATTACTTTCAGCAATAAGAATACGAGCACCGTAACAAATGTTTTAAGATGTTTTGTATCATTATTCAGCAAAATCGCTGTCATGTTGGCTGAGCTACGTAATTACAAATAGATTACGCACAAAGGCAATATTTAATATAATTAACATTCAATTAAACCACAAATATAGGTCTAACAGGTCACGAAAATGTTGTTGCGCCACTACTTGGTAGCACGGTAAACTTGGTAGCACGGTAAACTTGGTAGCACGGTAAACTTGGTAGCACGGTAAACTTGGTAGCACGGTAAACTTGGTAGCACGGTAAACTTGGTAGCACGGTAAACTTGGTAGCACGGTAAACTTGGTAGGACGGTAAACTTGGTAGCACGGTAAACTTGGTAGCACGGTAAACTTGGTAGCACGGTAAACTTGGTAGCACGGTAAACTTGGTAGCACGGTAAACTTGGTAGCACGGTAAACTTGGTAGCACGGTAAACTTGGTAGCACGGTAAACTTGGTAGCACGGTAAACTTGGTAGCACGGTAAACTTGGTAGCACGGTAAACTTGGTAGCACGGTAAACTTGGTAGGACGGTAAACTTGGTAGCACGGTAAACTTGGTAGCACGGTAAACTTGGTAGCACGGTAAACTTGGTAGCACGGTAAACTTGGTAGCACGGTAAACTTGGTAGCACGGTAAACTTGGTAGCACGGTAAACTTGGTAGCACGGTAAACTTGGTAGCACGGTAAACTAAATGGTGATTGAGCTGGGCCCCCTTTGAAGATTTCAGATACGCCACTGCGACCTACCCCCCCTCTCTCTCTCTTTCTTAAAAAGGTTCTTTTAAAACTGTCTAGTTTGGTTAGGCCGCTTAAAGCTTTGTGCAGATTAATTAATAGTAATATTTAATATGGTGGTGGATGCATTATAATATTCGGAGTATTATGATGATATTTTGTTATTTCAATAAAATGTGTGTGCTTTTGCGTGCGTATTTGGGTGTGTGCATATTCTACAGTATTGTATGTCTATGTGGTGGTTGGTGGTGGTGGATATATTACATTATAGTATTCAGAATGGTTTGATGTTATGACATATATATATATATATATATATATATATATATATATATATATATATATATATATATATATATATATATATATATATATATATATATGATCTCAATAAAGTTTGTGTGATGTGTGTTTCCTGCTGATCTAAATAATCACAATTGAAGACAACACAAAAATATAATTGAGAGTAATTGAGTAAGAAACAAAACTCAATATGTCAACGATTTTTTCTGTAATAGTGGTATGAGAGTCTAGTAATTATGTACCTGTTATTATAGGAATATCTGTTCGAGCCATACTAGTAAATTGGTCATTTTGGATAACTAGATAGACAAGTTAGCAATTTAAGTAAGAACAATAACAGGCAAAAAGTCGAAAATGATAGTTGCCGATGTTGTAATGTCTGTGAATTTGTTTTTCTTCAGGTGAAATTATATGTTTATTTACTGTATGTATTTACTATGTATTGGGTGTACTAATAAATGCACTGTGAATATATATATTAGAGTTGTCTTTGTTGTACTAAGGGGTGTTCTATTTATGTCTGTGGACAGGACAGATTCTCTTGCACCTAGCTTTCCCCCGCTAGGGAAATAGTTACCCGGTACGTTTGTCAGTTAAATTAAATTAATTAATTTCTATCGTCTATATTTCTATTTCTATTTATATTTTCGCTCGCGTTCGCCAGTAACAGAGTCTGGCCTTAATGCCGTATGTTGACTATTACTGTTAAGTGGCATTACTGATCTGAATGATTCATGTTGGCGCTACATTTCAGCGCCCCCGGATATATACCCAGAATATTGGTATACATCCGGGTTCCGTCACAATGGAACTCACGCTGTGGAACGTTAGTAGCAGACTTGTGAATAAATAAATCCAAATAAATTATACTATATCAAATAAAACAATATTTTGCTACTTTTCTCTCCCTTTTGTGTGCAGACAAATGCGATGACGAAAACGATTTCGTAGTAACGGCGGCGATTTCTTTGACTTGTGCATATAACAGTTGTTCGGTGAACTAGTTAAATGGTTTTATCAGTGACTTTTTATCACGGTAACTATCACGCATTGCTATTGGTCGCATTGCAATCGTGGAATATCATGTTTGGCCAAAACTGTAAACCGAAGGAATGCATCGATGTGAAGTGCTACCCAGTGTCCACAGCGAAGGATAGGCCTCATACTATATACCCGGGTACGTCTGACGTACCGAAACTGCGGGATTCGTGTGACCAGACAACATATATTGAATAATGTCAATGTGCAGAGTCGACGGTTCGGTAAACTTCGTACGGAAGTGGGCGGATTACAAAAACGGATTTGGACAGCACGGTGACGGAAGTACGGAATTATGGCTGGACAACGACAATGTGTGCAGCACAGCCACGATGTGCAGCACAGCCACTGTGGACAGCACAGCCACGGTGTGCAGCACAGCCACTGTGGACAGCACAGCCACGGTGTGCAGCACAGCCACTGTGGACAGCACAGCCACGGTGTGCAGTACAGCCACTGTGCACAGCACAGCCACTGTGCACAGCACAGCCACGGTGTGCAGCACAGCCACTGTGGACAGCACAGCCACGATGTGCAGCACAGCCACTGTGGACAGCACAGCCACGGTGTGCAGCACAGCCACTGTGGAGAGCACAGCCACGATGTGCAGTACAGCCACTGTGCACAGCACAGCCACGATGTGCAGCACAGCCACTGTGGACAGCACAGCCACGATGTGCAGCACAGCCACTGTGGACAGCACAGCCACGATGTGCAGTACAGCCACTGTGCACAGCACAGCCACTGTGCACAGCACAGCCACGATGTGCAGCACAGCCACTGTGGACAGCACAGCCACGGTGTGCAGTACAGCCACTGTGGACAGCACAGCCACGGTGTGCAGTACAGCCACTGTGGACAGCACAGCCACGTTGTGCAGCACAGCCACTGTGGACAGCACAGCCACGGTGTGCAGCACAGCCACTGTGGACAGCACAGCCACGGTGTGCAGCACAGCCACTGTGGACAGCACAGCCACGATGTGCAGTACAGCCACTGTGGACAGCACAGCCACGATGTGCAGTACAGCCACTGTGGACAGCACAGCCACGATGTGCAGCACAGCCACTGTGGACAGCACAGCCACGATGTGCAGCACAGCCACTGTGGACAGCACAGCCACGGTGTGCAGTACAGCCACTGTGGATAGCACAGCCACGGTGTTCCTGCCGAGTAAACGATGTATTCAGGTGAATAAATTTCTGAAACCGAGGAAGTCACGTGGGCGAGTCAAGACCCTGAAGGGGGGGGGTTTGCCCGGTTTCCACAAAAAGACACCAGGTGTAAGAACTACTAGCTATTCAAAATTGTACAGGATATACACGCACGCACACATGTGCACACGCGCACAGGTGCAATTGCTTTATAATAGGGTGGCATCTCATGAGAGGGGAACTAACATGGGTAAGCTTTATTTGCAGCATAGCAAGGTGGTCATGCATATCTAGTTTGAACGTGTGTAATCGTTTTGAACACCGCCACTCCACCAGGGTAGAGTTGTGTGAACACCGCTACTCCACCAGGGTAGAGTTGTGCGAACACCGCCACTCCACCAGGTAGAGTTGTGTGAACACCGCCACTCCACCAGGGTAGAGTAGTGCGAACATTGCTTGTGTATCACAACGATTAATTTATCGCGCCAGCCATAGATAGGGGAGACCGGGGCTCGTTGTTACAATTTTCAGTTAAAGTCACTTTTTGTGAAAAAGTATGTTATATGCTTAATTTATGTCAACGCATACATTAAATTTATTATTCGTGTTAATAAAATGCACCGATCCACTTATATTTCATATCGTAAGCGGGGCAAGTTGTAATATCACACGGGGCACGTTGTTACAACAAAGAACTAGTGGATCGCAAACCAAATGTAACTCGTATATGCTACTGTTAATACATTAATTGGATTATATACACCTAAGCATCTTATACACAGTGTGCATAACATGTAGGTGTTCACAGCTTTATATATTAAGCTTTTAATTTTTAGTTACCAAAGCGGACTCATTACCCAGATTCTTACATAACAAACAATTGTGAATAGAATGTAAATTATTTAATGGTGTAGGAAATAGTGAATAGCAATATATATGTGTAATGCGACTTCTACTTGATTGTATGATACACACACGCACACTCGTACTCATGTCCACATGTCAATGAATCGTGCAGTATTTATTAATAGCTCAAATAGGGCAGTGCCATAAAAAATTAACAAGATTTAACACAATTGTTATCCAAGTCAAAACACCCAGATGACAAGTGGACAAGGAAGCCAATGGCTTATCGAGAGTCCAAAAAATTGTCATCTATGAGATAAACCTGTAGATTAGGCTTTATAAGTGAAATAAAACGTCCACACGTCGTAGTTAAATAAATGTTGTTATTTCAATCATTGTCAGCACACAACTCGCTGGCTGAAGCATCGGTAGGAGTCGCCCGAGCGTTGTTACAGTTGTAACAACTTGCCCCAATACAGTTGTAACAACTTGTCCCCAAAATATTTGTTTGCAGTTGAACGTACGTGTACGATAATAAATCCTGAATTTCAATTTAACTTCTACTTGGTATAACCCCTTAGACTATATGGTAGACATGTTTCAAGTTTCATTCATGAAACATAAAAGGTGGCTGAGTGAGGTATTAATATGTGGGCAAACCAAAAATGTTTTAGATGGTTAAAAAGTAACCTTTTTTCACATCTCGTTAATTTCTTCTTCTTAACCCCCGATATTTGGATAGTGTGTATGCTGGTGGACTTCCAACCAACTACTGTCGGTGGTAACCCCATATGTGTGCTATGTTTTCGTAAAACGCATATGTAACAACTTGCCCCTGTGTATAACTAACCCCGGTCTCCCCATATCAACTTAGTTCGATTGGCCTCAGACACTGCAACCATGCTTTGGAGCTTCCTCGCCACTTGGGGGGGGGGATAAAAGCGTGCGTTACGGGTGAAATGATGGTGGAGACAGAGCTGTACCACTTTGCAACTCTTTGCGATACACGTTCAGTGCGTGACTGTTTACATTGCCTTTGGTTTGGGTTATATTTGTGTGCATAAAAGCAGCCACACCATTTGTCTTCCCCGCCATATTCACTGCATCATCGTATGTTTGGTCGTGCATATTTCGGAAGTCCACGCCGAGCTGCTCGACCTCTTCAGTGATAGCTGCGTCTGTAACCGCGTAGTAACACAAAGCTGCGTCTGTAACTGAGCAGTAACACAAAGCTGCGTCTGTAACTGCTGAGTAACACAAGGGTGCGTCTGTAACTGTGGAGTTACACAAGGCGGCGTATGTAACTGCGGAATAACACAAGAAGGCTGCGTCTGTAACTGCGGGTAACACAAGAAGACTGCGTCTGTAACCGCGGAGTTACGCACAAGAAGGCTGCGTCTGTAACAGCGGAGTAGCACAAGAAGGCTGCGTCTGTAACCGCGGAGTAGCACAAGAAGGCTGCGTCTGTAACTGCGGACTAACACATGAGAAACACATGAGAATTCTTCACGGATCTTCCGCTTTACATATTTTAAGACAAAGCGTAATTAACTGTTCTTTGTTTAGTGTATCTCGTTAGCGCTGATCGATGGAAGAAAAACACATTGCGTATTTCGGCCATGATCTGCTGCTGGATGTCCTTGTTAATTTCAGTTTGTATTATATTCAAGGCCTATTGGGCATTATTGTTTTGCGTTACCAAAGGCGTATCCAGAACCACATCGCCGTGATTCGCATCAGTGTCGAGATGGGTGGCATCATGAAGGTGACTTCTAGGGGCGATATTTGTTCACATAGAATAACCGCCTTTACTGCGGGCTGCAGTAAAGGCCCCTCAACACTGGTTTGAAGTCTTTCCATCACTTAAAGATGTTGCGCAGTGATACTGGTCAATAATTGTTGGGGTCGTGCTTTTCTTTCGTTTTGAGGCAGGAGATAACACGGGCTACCTTCCATTGCTTAGGTATGATTCCCTTGTTAAAGCATAGCTGGAATAATTTTGCCAACGGTTTGGCCAGCTCTGGAGCAACTTTTTTTTTAAATGTAGCTGTGCTTGAGTCTGGTTAATTTTTATTTTCGATGTTACGCTTCTGTATACTATTGTTTACTGTCTTTGGCCAAACACGATCGTTTTCACGAATGCGCTTGTCTTCCTGTGCACATGGGGACTGGCTTTTCGATTTCTGCTTCTGGGATAGTTCTCAGCACCGATGTCAGCAAAACATTCAGCTTTGACTGTTGAAGTAATGAAGGTTTGCGTGATCATATAATGCATAGAACTGGAATGTCACGTTTGTCACCCTACTATGTCACATCAATCATCAATAATTGTGTTACTAGACACATTTTCAATACATACACTATCCACAATTGCATGCAACTGAAACTGAGAGATTTCTTTAAAAAAATTAGGACTTTACCAAACTGAAATAAAGATGTGCAGAATCAGCACATCAAATGCAAGTTGTGGCAGTGGTGAAATTTATAGTGGCGCCACTGGTTTTGAAGTAGTTTGATTTAATTAATCTAAAGACTGCAGTAGTAATGTACGAGGCATATAATAACATGTTACCTGTTAACCTGCAGAAATTATTTGTACATTTTGTAGCAATTCGCAAGACGAGACATGTAAATATGTAAAACGAAGAAGGTACATTAATTCGAACTGAAATTAAATCAATGTGTTTATTTAATTATTGGGTTACACTATGGAATTCTCTTGAATGTGAACTTAAAAGAATTATACAGGTTTTCAAGGCACTTTATAAAGAAAATTGTATTCTTAATTATATTTTAAATTAACCGATACTATGTATTAGGTGAACCGTTGTACTGTGTTATAATTATACATGTAGGCTGTGGATGGTAAGCTTATGCCTAAATTAAGAATAGACCACTGTAAGGCAAATTTGAAGATAAAATTACGTTTATTACAGTTTAACTACTAAAATTATACAAAACCAAGTTTCTCAGTCCTTGCACAATTTGCACTACTGATCTAACTTCGGTACCTCATCAAAGTATAAAATGTCAACCGAAAGTTCAAAATACAACCAAAAGCAAGAGCGTTAAGAACAACAATAAAAGGTGAAAGAACAGATGACATTAAACACAATAATAAAGGCGACCAAAAAGACGACTCAAAATAAGACTTAAAAGACGACTTAAAAGACGTCTTAAAAGACGACTGGCCACAATCAGGAGTGGGCCAGTACTTGCGTTCGCCTGTACAAATACAAAACCGAACAAGTAAGCTATTTGCATATCATAGTGTCCAGTGTAAGATGACACATCAACATCTGTTAAATACCATAGTTCCAACACATTGGTGTTGTTCACAATATCGTCTGTAAAATATGGACAATTCTCTATCACACAGTATGATACAATTATAATTTGAAAACATTGCTTAATAAGGTAGAAAACATCATTTAGGGACTTACCAAAACATAGTTGTCATTAACTGTAGAATCACGCCTGGCCCACTGGGGCAGGGCTCCTTCCACTGATCACACGTGACCCCTGTCTCTAGGGTAAAATTTATGTTTAAACAACTGAATTATTAGTTATAAGACCAACTACCTACACAGTAAATACAACTAATTACAGGACAAATAATCATAGCAATAATAGTTCACTAACTATATTCTCTAAATTACATTACATTACCCTGGGTGCTGCCATCATGTGGTGGGTAACTAAACTAATCGAACAAACAAGTGACTATGTCACATCCATACCGGTTAATACAAGTTTTAAGAGTAGCTAACATGAGCTTCAGATAAGCTCAACTTTGCTTGTTTTCACTATACCCATCACTTAGTTACATTAAATTTTGTGTGTAAACATGGTTACTTCAGACTAATTCAGCATACTTATTAGCTATAGTTTTTGATTAACTACATTAGTCAGTAATTAGTTGCATACATAGTGTGTTACAATATGCATCATTTATCACTGTGAGTTGTTGAAAGGTCAATGCAATCATAAGTTGTATTACTTCACATTGAACTGTTCTTATGTGTGAATCATATGTTATTTGCAACAATTTATAGCCAGTCAGTGCACATGACACATGTCACTGGTGTGTGCATATATAAAATTACACAATTGCACATTACGCACACACACGCTCGCTCGCTCGCACCCACCCACATACACCCATACCCACCCACACCCACACCCACACCCACCCACACACCCCATTTTTATTGTAAACTTCTGACGAACATACAAACACGAATGCTTGTATATAGGCCTAGCTATGCATGTAACATATCATTATTACAATTATGTAGCGAACACACGAACACACGTGCAATGTAGCAGACGATTATTATTTATAGTTCTAGCCTGGCCCATATTCTTCTATTTAGGGCACTCGCGCTGTCGCTCATCCAACATCGTCGAGAAATCTCCGCCAACACACGTGCAACGTAGCCGACGATTATTATTTACAGTTCTAGCCCATAATATTATTCTGTTTAGGTCACTCGCGCTGCCGCTCAACCCAGCATCATCGAGTAATATCCGCCCATTTATGTTAATAGCCCGGAACGTTGATAGGAAAAAAATTACGCTACCGGATACCCCCAGGGATCATGCCTCAATTAGACTTCCTGGGGCCGTATGCATGGACCGCGCGTAGCGTAGTCTCAGACTAAGCCCTACGTCCGGACTAACTAAGCTATAAACTAGCGACCAGGGTTGTTTGATTTAAATCATTTGATTTAAATCATTGATTTAAATCATGATTTAAATCACTCCAAAAAATCATTGATTTATGATTTTTTTTTACTTCCGGTTTTTTAATCGCTGATTTATATGAATTTAACACAAATAATTGTTTACAAGCATTGAGATCAACAAAGTTTTGTATGCTTTTTAATAGAAAAACACAAAGTGCGCACACTTGTTTGTGTAGCTGTATTGTCTCCAGATAGCCTGATAGTAAAATATTTTATGACATTGTGTATGTTTGAGCTATTCCCTTTCTGAATGTAGTGAAGCCACACAAATTTGTCTTCCAGAGGAAGTATCTTTTCAACACAGAAGCCCTGAGTTAAAGTCCACTTATAGCTTGTGCTAGTTGTTAGCAATTCAGTATGTTGACTCAGTTGTTTAATACTGTACCAGTTTGTATTCTGGTTAGAGACCCTTAGAGTACACAGAGCCCTGGACAGGTGCTAATCCACCCTCTCAGCAAACAATAATTACCACTGCTACAGCCACAGGCCCACAACATGCTTTCCTTTCCAAGACAGATTATGCAACTACAGGGGGTGAGGCCTTGTGGACATTGCCTAATGTCTTTATATAAGCAAAAATCATGTACCCTCTGTTAAGACAAGAACCTAAATCGATTTGAATAGAACATTTTTGAAAGGGTTTACAGATTTAAACATCTATATAAATATCTATATACCAGATTTCAAAAAAATCAAATAAATCCGATTTAAATTTTAAAAATCCGATTTTTTTTTTTAAATCATGATTTTTTTCAACCCTGCTAGCGATACATTTAGTCGCGATGCATGAACCGGGCGTAGCGCATCGATAGTCTCAGACTAGTTAGTCTATAGACTAGGCTCGCTAGTCCGGACGTAGAAGGGATTCCCCAGGGATTCCCGACACATTCCATTGCACTACGCACGCGCAACGGGTCAAAGGTGACGCGCGGTTGGTCAAAGCGTCCGATATGACACTTGTTCTTGTTTATCTTTCGTCCATTATCAGTATGGATGTCATCTAAGGAGCTGCGCGCGGTGGGAAAAAAGGAAACCTAACTTCCGAGAGGACGAAATCCTATGTTTGATTGAAGGAATCGCAAATGAAAAAGTTGTTATTATGACTAAACTTCAAAGTTCGCTGACTAATAAGAAGAAAAAGGAAGTTTGGCGTAAAATCACCGCCAAGCCCAAGGTAAATGCGTTTGGTGTGGCACTCCGTACCGAGGTCGAGGATGACATCTAAAAAAAATGGACAGATTTGAAATCGACGGTTTTAAATAGTGTACGCGATCAAAAAAAGACGGGAGGCGGACCGCCAAACAGACCGCCTCCATACGCCGATATCATAATGAATATCATTGGCGAGAGAACAGACATGGCCACAGGCACAGGCATTGATGGTGAGTTGCTGTTTCATCTCTACTCTAAAACTGTACTTATCTTATCATAATGTTTTGTGCTTTCAAGTTTCACGTTGACGTTTTGGCTGGTATCGAAACGAATGTACTAAATAAAGTCACATGAAACGAAATTACAGGGAAAAAAATCACAATTTTAAATAAATATAATATATAGATCTTTGTATCTGTGATATAAGTTAAAATATTAAGTACATTCGGGTAGAATAGTTATCTTAATCATCAAAACAAAAGACTAAACATTCAGTGCAAAAGTTTGATAAAAAGTCACTAATAAATTTTACTTGTGTACAATTATCAATAAAAAGGAGCGAGATTGATAGTTTCTTTGGAATATTTGTATTAACAATGTATCACACTTTGTTGTGTTTAATTATCAGTGGAAATATGCAAGACTTTATATTTAGTATATATACATATATAGTCTTCGAATAATTGTAAAATAATGCTGTGACTTTATTTCCTAGCCAAAACTGTGAATTTATTTACACGACTTTTTCTGCGACACAACAAATTGCAGTGAAATTTTGTTAACTGTTATCATTCAATAATCGTGTGTTCTTAGTTAGATGTACTCAAACTTGTTGATAGAATAAATTATAATACAAAATTAATTTTGGTTAAGAAATACATTAATAAATATATTAGTATATAATCGTGATGAAAGTAGTTATCATTTTGTTCTCATTTCCATATAACTGAATCAAATGCATTAATGGAATACATCACTTTATTTTTTTACTGACAAATGAAGTGCATATATTAAAATTTTTAATGTGCGATTAACAATATTATGAAAGAAAAACTTATATGCAGGACTGTAATGCATTTGACATATTCAAACTGTACAAATTATTATATATAAGTACACAACATGAACATAATACAATACAAGCACAATATGTAATATTCACAAACCTCATAATTTTAAATGTTTCAGTGGAAGGAACAGACAGCTTTGTCATGGAGACTTCTGACGGCCAGTCAGTGACTGTGCAAGTGGATGAAGCATGGGGTAAGCAAGCTTAATTATAAATAATTGATTTTAATATAAAAATTAGCAATGTCATATAGCTTGTGTGAAAATTTGCCATGTGGTTCCTTAGTACAAGTTGAGGGTTGCTTCCAGCAACCAGATAGTGAAAGATTCACATTACAGACAGGAATCATAAATTAGCTCAGTGAGAGAGGACTCAAGTTACAGGCAGCCACCATAAAGTGGCAGGCATTATATAACTCTGGCAGTGACAGAAGAGTACCAATACACAACAGCACAGCTGTAAAGTTACATAACATGACCTGTGGCAGTTGGCACACACTGTGTCACCTCCACAGTTGGCACACACTGTGTCCCCTCCACAGTTGACACACACTGTGTCACCTCCACAGTTGGCACACACTGTGTCCCCTCCACAGTGAGCACACACTGTGTCACCTCCACAGTTGGCACACACTGTGTCCCCTCCACAGTTGGCACACACTGTGTCCCCTCCACAGTTGGCACACACTGTGTCCCCTCCACAGTTGGCACACACTGTGTCCCCTCCACAGTTGGCACACACTGTGTCACCTCCACAGTTGGCACACACTGTGTCACCTCCACAGTTGGCACACACTGTGTCCCCTCCACAGTGAGCACACACTGTGTCCCCTCCACAGTGAGCACACACTGTGTCCCCTCCACAGTGAGCACACACTGTGTCCCCTCCACAGTGAGCACACACTGTGTCCCCTCCACAGTGAGCACACACTGTGTCCCCTCCACAGTTGGCACACACTGTGTCCCCTCCACAGTTGGCACACACTGTGTCACCTCCACAATGAGCCACCATTAAAATTCACTATAACCTAAAATGTAATTAATTCTAGACAATAATTATATCAACATATCACTGCATCTTTTTGTTGCACATAATAACTTGCATACATTCATTTGTATTTGTTTCAGATGTTTCATATGATCAGGATAAACTGTTTAAAATGAACATCACATATTATGTGAATAGATAACAAAACAGGGAAAGTTTGACACGTTTACAAATGGCATCATACAAAAAGGAACACGTTTTTTGCATTCCAGACATGTCATCATCTGTTGTGCCCGTGCCACTGCCGGGGCCTTCGTCACAGCCAGGTCCGAGCTGGTTCATGCCTGTGGAGCCACCAGCAATAGCTGCACGATCCACATCGACAGCTACACGCCCTGTCACACCAGCATTGGAGATTACACATGCACCGATTAAATAAGAACAGAGTTCCATTTGTTCAGTCACTTTACTAAAGAGAAAGCGTGAAATGACAATAACTAAACAAGTATTGAACAGGTTGAAATGCGAGTGTGTACTGGTTCCGTTTCTAGTAGCGCATGCGCACTGGTATAAGGGACCGGTTATAATGTTCTCTATCTCCCTCCGAGTCTTTATGCTACTGGATAAAGGCTGATAAATGTTTATTGACTATCCCATGGAGTAGTCCTTGTGCCAGGTAGGCACGCTGGTCGCTCTGGTGGATCGTCGTTGACCAATTGCTGGTGCTGGTGGTTTCACGTCAGGCTCCGATGGGGGTGGAGCTCTCGGGGTCGCTGGGGCTGGTGGTGGCGTCTGGAGCAGTGGAGGGTCGCGCGCCTCGGTGTGTCTCGTTCTGGGGTTGTAGGCGTGACTGCAGCGGGCGGTGTATTGTGCTGGGGCATTCTCGCTGATGACAGTGTCGGTGGCGGTCGAAGACACACATCGCCGGGGAGATCTTTGTGTCAGGGTCGGGTGTGTTGCGATATTGTAGTATCGCTATCTGCACAGCGTCAGTGTCCAGTTCTCCCTTCGGACCGGTGTTGTCGGTGATGAGTCGTTTCATCGTCTTCACCCCAATCTCTGCACGACAGTTGCTGTGGGGGAAGGCCACCGATGATAGGCGGTGGTGTACGCCCCATCTGTGCAGGAAAGACCTGGTCTCGGTAGAGGTGAACTCCGGACCCCCGTCCGATGCGAGCTCTTCTGGCGTCCCGTACGTCACGAAGGCGCGACGTAAGTGGTCGATGAGGCCGGTGGCGCCACCTGTCGACTGCGATATGATTGGCCAGTTTGAGTATCTGTCCACCGTCACGAGGTAATGTACGCCCCTGTGTACGAAGAAGTCCGAGCACACTGCCTGGAAGGGGTAAACGACCGGGATCGGTGGGATGGGCGGCGCTCCAGGTTGTGAGGGTGCCATCCGGTGGCAGTGTTCGCAATTTTTTCGAGTGGTGCTGATGTCGGCCGATATGCCTGGCCAGAACACAGCGGATTCTGCACGGGCGGTCATCATCGATACGCCCTGGTGGGCAGCGTGGAGGGTGCTCAGTATCTCACCGCGGAGTGAGGGCGGTATGATAACCCTGTCCTTGTATAGGATCACTCCGTCTGTCGATGTGATGTTTTCGCGGTACTGGTGATAGTCGCGATTCGTCTCTGGCATCTCGATCTTCGAGTCGGGGATGCCGTCGGTTGCCATTTCCTCCAGTGTGTGCATATCGACGTCGCTGCTGGTAGCCTCCCTGACGCGGTCCCATGTCACTGATCGCAATGATTCGAGGCCCGCGGCGCACCATGTCAGGTTGTCCTCCTCGACGTCGTCGTCGTCGTCGTCATCCGGTTCGATTCGGCGTAGGAGAGATAGGACGTTGGTGTGCATGCTGGATGGTAGGTGGTTCACTATGGCGGCATTGTCGTCTGGTAGGTTCATGAGTGATGGTAGCGCGGTGCCGACCGGCCTACGTGACATGGCATCTGCCGTCTTGTTCTTCATGCCTGGGATATGTGTGATGCGGAAGCGATAACGTAGGGTCTTCTCCTTGAGGTTCCTGAGGCGGGGGTTAGGTATGTCGTCAAGGGCTCTGTCCGCAAGGAGTTTCAGCAGCGGCTTATGGTCTACCGCTACGATCAAGTTCTCGCAACCCAGCACGAAGTGGCGCGCCTTGTCCAAGGCGTCCGCGACTGCGAGGGCCTCGCCCCCTATGGGCGCGTACCTGGATTCTGCTGCGTGTGTAAACCTGCTGCCGACCAGGGTTATTTTCCACCCGTCGTTGCAGCAGAAGGGTCTGATTGGTGAGCATCGGCAGTGCTTTTGAAATAGCCAGAATCCAATGCCCTCCTTCGACCAGTCTGTGGCGATGCATGTAGGCTTGGTCTTGTCAAAGATGCGGACACCGCGCTCGATTTCTTGAACGATCACGTCCTTCGACTCGCGGAATATGTCCTCTAACTCCGGGGACCACGTGAAGCGTTTTCCATTTTTCAGGAGCTTCCGGAACGGATGCATTCGTTCGGCCATGCTGAACGCGTAGGCCACTTGATTGACCAGCCCGAACCACGATCTGATGTCGGTGATGTTACGCGGTTGTGGGAAATCGCGGATCGCCTCCAGGTAGCGGCTGCATGGTCGCACGTCAGTCATGGTGATCGTGAAACCTGCAAAGTCCACTGTGGGTGCGCTGAAGACGAACTTCTCCGGGTTGAGGATGATTCCATTCCGGCCACATATATCCAGCCATTGGACCGCCTGGAAGTAGCTCCCCTCGATCGTATCTGACCATAGTAGCGTGTCGTCCACGCACTTGGTCTTGTCACCAATGTCCGCGACGATCTCGTCGTATCGTCGTGTATAACCATCTCCTGACGCTATATACCCTTGTGGAGCCGAGAGGTACCGGTAGCGTCCCCATGGAGTGATGAAGGTCGTCTTGTGGCGGTCGTCCTCGTGTAGAGGGACACTGTGGTAGCCGTTCCATGCGTCGAATACGGTCTTGCGTTTCCCGTTAGGTATGCGTCTCGCCTGGTGGAACGGGGATTGGGTGTGGTGGGTTTCGCGGAACGCATGTTTGTTCAAGGCCTGGAAGTCGACGGTGCGTCGCGGCTTGCCGTTCTTTTTCGCGCAGATTACCATGCGGTGACACCATGTCACCGGCGTACCGATGGGTACTTCCTCTAACACGCCGAGACGAACGTCCTGGTCAAGGCCTGCTTTTACCTCGTCTTGCCAGTGTATGGCCACGGGGATGGGAGTGTGATGGGCAACTGGCGTCGCATCCTCGTCGAGCATAAGACGTAGCGGCGGGCCAGTCATTCTCGGTAAGGGCTGGTGCGGGCACGTATTGAAAGTGCTCTGAGCGTATATTCTGAGTAAGTGTTTCTGTAAGGTTTCTCTGTTAGCCTCGGTCGCCGGCATGGGGAGTGTGGTCGGCTTGGTCGGCGGCTCTGCACGTCGCGGGCAGTCACACAATTCAGAGGTCGCCAGGTTGACCTCCCCGAGTGTTGGGAACTTGTCCGAGATCATACCCAGGTCCATGCAAGCTGCGCGGGAGAGGAATATGCGGTCCGAGGTGTCCGTCACGTACGCGATTTGGCGCGTCTCCAATCTCCGAGTGCCACTGTTACCGGCGAATCTGACCACCACAGCTCCGAGAATACGAATTCCCTTGTTGTTCGCAGCCTTCATAGTCATGGATACGGGTATGAAGTCCTTTGTACTCAGTCCCATTTGTTGGGTGACTCCAATGCCGATCAGGCAGCTCTGACAGCCCGTGTCGGCCATGACAGGCAGGGATACTGCGCGGGTGCGTATCAGGAGGTCAAAACCCAGCGCTTTGTAATCTTTGCGCTCGTTGGTGAGAGTGAGGTTGATGTACGGCTGCGGGCTGGACGCGCGTTTCGTCCACTTATCGCACATGTCATCGTACAGATGGTGAGTGAGGGGGAGTGTGCGTAACCCGTCGCCCGTGCTGTCCATGGTGACCGTGCATAGCTCGACGAAGGCTGCCGTCTGCTCGTCATACAGCTCATCTGTCTCCTCAGATGGGGGCTTAGTCGGTCGTCCGCTCAGGCACGTCTTGTCGAGGTGATTCTGGCGGCCACATTTCTGGCACTTTTTACCATACGCGGGGCACTCGGTGCGTCTGGTGTGCCACAGGGGCGTCTTGCCGTGACCCACCTCGCCGCAATAGATGCACACCCCTTTGGGCTTGGCTTTCGGTTTCTCCGGCCTGGCTCCTCCCCTGTTGCGTACGTCCTGCTGTTTCCCCCGCCGATACGAACTGCTGATCGCATCCGTGCTCTGAGGGTCAAGTAGACGCGATGCCGAGCGTTTTCCAGACTCTTTGGCCTCGATATACTCAATCATGTCCTTTAATGGCATGTCCTGGTTCTTTTCACCGAGCAGATCAAGTTGTATCTCTTGGTCTGCGATGCCGCGGGCAATCACATTGCGTATAATCTCTTCTGTGAAGTCGTTGACTTGTTCGCACTCCGTCTTAGTGCACTTCATCTCGTACTTGCATGTATCCGCCTGCCCCTTGATACGGGCGTAGAACGACCGGATGGGCTCCTCGTGTCCCTGCCGCATGTTAGACAGGGCTACCCGAGCTACCATGGTGTTCTCCGCTCGGATGGCGAGTGCCTTCATGGCGGTGAGGACATCTTTTTCGTCACTGCTCATTAGGCTCTTGCCCGCTGTGCGAGTGAGGTCTTTTCTCAACTCCTCCTCGCAGCATTCCAGTAGTTGTGCGACTATGTCGGGTCCAACAAATTTAGTACCCGTCTTGTACTCACCCCAGCGGGTTATGAAGTATGACCAGGCCTCGCCCGTCCCGGCCAGTGCTACGGAAGGACGCTTGAGTTTCTCCATTTTCGTATTCGCGCCCAGCGCCCGGGGGACTGCGACGTGCACAGTGGCATGTACACTCAGCATAGCAGCCACCATTGCCGCCTCTGCGTGCGTAGCCGTATAGTCACAATCCTCGATCGGACACTCCACGTTCACAGGCGCCATCAAGTTGTTTAGTTATAAATAAGAACAGAGTTCCATTTGTTCAGTCACTTTACTAAAGAGAAAGCGTGAAATGACAATAACTAAACAAGTATTGAACAGGTTGAAATGCGAGTGTGTACTGGTTCCGTTTCTAGTAGCGCATGCGCACTGGTATAAGGGACCGGTTATTATGCAAAGCAAGAGACCGGTTATAATGTTCTCTACCGATAGGTGTTTTGGAGACACCTGCACCGACAGGTGTATTGAAGATGAGACCAAGACCTGCATCGACAAGTGTGCTGGAGAAGAGACCTGTGTCTATGACTGAAGCCACCGAGATCGTCTCCACTCCAGTTTCTGTGACTACTCCCATTCGTACTCATGGGGTCACCGCGGTGACGGCACAGCGATGCAAGAGACGTGCGCCCGAAGCAGACGCTGAGGAGAGTGCTCTCTTCCAGAAGTGGCTTCCAGAAGTGGCTGGCAAAACGAAAAAAAAATCAAACTGATGCAGTTGCAGGAAGAGAAGACGAAGTTGCAGATTAGTAAATTGCAATGCGAACTGCAACTCGAGTAGTTTTACATGCATGAACACTTACTGAAAGCAACTGTGTACAATGTAATTGACACATCAATGATATGACATATTGTGTTTTTCAGTAAAATTGTAGGTGAAATACAAGAGGATTAAAAGTATGTGGTATTTACTCTAACTTTAAATATGTCTATTAAAGGGGAACTGAAGCAATTTTGTGTTATGCCGTATATTTAAATATACATTATCTAACTATGCATTAATGGTGACAGATACCTGCTAATTTATGAGATAAACTGAAAAACTGATTTTGTTCGAGACAAAAAGCGACAAAATGCATCACTGCGTATCGCCATCTTGTTGTTGAAACGAGTGGTTTGAGTCGCGTATATCTAATCAATGTAAATTTTCGATTTTTTGCGATTTATTTCGTAAATAGGCATTCTGGAGCGAAAAAAAGATATGGGTCTCTGTTATATATACAAATGTTTACACACGTCAACAA
Organism: Lamellibrachia columna; assembly: GCA_963662155.1. Taxonomy (NCBI): domain Eukaryota; kingdom Metazoa; phylum Annelida; class Polychaeta; order Sabellida; family Siboglinidae; genus Lamellibrachia; species Lamellibrachia columna. Next base: position 5,969,606 of record OY759270.1, on the reverse strand, counting down.
AATAGCGTTTTTGTTCGTTCCAAAAAAAAAAAGTTAAAGAAATTACAACAAAACGCAAAAAATCGTGGAAAACGCCACACTTCTCGAACACACGAGACGCTAACCAACGAGAATATGCGATAACGTAATACCGGAACTATTTTTTATTTGTTGACAAGATAGATGCATCGCTTGTGACAGTTTTACCAGATCTGCTACTAGCGATTAGTGGTTTACTGAACTTCCGTAATAGTTGTCTATCTTTGGAGAAATAGAAACCACAGACGAAGAGTCTAGTTCGACAGGCCACACGGAAACAACGGTTGACAGTCGTAAAGTGTCACCGAGTCGCGAGTGTGCGAGTAGACTCCAGGTCGGCTTCGCCTTTGGCTTTGTTGACGTTGGATTCAGGAAAAATTACAACAGCGCTTTGACTGTCAACGATTCCTGACTAGGTAATGTGATGTGGTGAACCTGTGGAAATTGCGTTCCGATGTCTGCGCACGTTTACGTTGAGTCATCATGCTGCTCCGAGGAAGGGCTAGGCTATGCCTATGGCTATGGCTATGGCCCGACCGCGTTGGTGCTTGCATCGCCGTACGAAGGCGAAGACGATGATTTTGTAGTGATATGCACAAACAGAGCGGTGCTGGATGTTGGTCTGCTGTCATTGCATGATTTGCGTGCCGACTCATTGATTCGCGGGCAGGTCAGTAATTCAATTGTTATCGAATCATTGCCATTTTAATAATCATATTTTTTCTGCATATTTCTTTTACCTAACTCGAGGGCGAGGTCCGAACTACATCATGACTACATTAGTAATTGTGATTGCAATAATTACTGTAATCATTATTACATTAATATTCGTACTTGTAATCACCCCTCTCTGTAGCACACCACAACACCTTGTTGTTTGATGCAATGTAATCATTTAAATAACAATAATTAACTACTGACAGTATGTAATGTTCACAGTTTTGCAACTATTATGGTAATTATGGAATTAGTGCTATCAACTAACCCTGACAAATTATATTTCAGGCTCATGAAAGGCAAGACAAGTAATCCCATCCTGCGATGTGGGAAGGATCTGTGATGTCTATTCTGAACCGAATTGAATTGATGGAAAGTTTAGCTATGGAGATTGACCTGACACAGGTAAGTGTACTGATAGTCTGATATAGACAAATTGTGAGGCACCCACAGTATGCAGCAGGTCGAAAAACAACATGGAAAACTACAAAAATTCCCACTAAAATATTAATAACTGAATGATGTGAATGCCTTCTTATCCATATCCCACTTCTGTCAACAAAAATGTTACCTGCAGCATCTTGCATGTCACTACACACAATTTCATTTATATTGAGACCAACATAAAATATATCAAAAGTTTATTCACATAGAAAAACAATTACCAAAGAAATAAGGCTAACTAGAACGACTGAAACCAAGACTAAACATTGACTAAAAACAGTGACTTCTACCACCGGGAAATACAACCTGGAACATGGATATCACAGTTACACACATCATTATTATGCCACAACATATCAAATATACTGGTAGTTTAGCTTAGGAAATAATTAATCTTTATAAAGCCAAGGCATTTTAACTGTTTCACCATCATCATCTGTACCAATGGCAATAGACTACTTGTTTTGATTGGACAGTAAATGTACACCAATCATGTGTAACAATATTACTTGTTCTGACTGACAGTAAATGTACACCAATCATGCATACCAATACATTACTTGTTCCTACCAACAGTAAATGTACACCAATGATCTCATTCTGGAATCTGCACCATTTCACTACTTCTGACAGTAAATGTACACCAATCATGTGTATCCAATATACTACTTGTTCTGACTGAATCTACTACTTGTTCCTACCGACAGCAAATATAAACCAAACGTCTCATTCTCTACCAAATACACTACTTGTACTGACAGTAAATGTACACCAATCATATGTATCAATACACTACTTGTTCTGACTGATAGTACTTGCACACCAACCATCTGTTCCAATACACTACTGGCACTAAATATACACCAATATACTACTTATTCTGACTGATAGTACATGTACACCTAACATATTCAATTCACCTTTCACTCATCCAGGGGTAGAAATCAGCACACTTTCCTCTGACAGACACCCCAGTATCCGAAAGACCTTGGCTGATAGATCAGACATGAGTACAACCTGTGTCACAGTTTATGGCTGTTTGGTGTGTGGCAGGTGCAGAAAAGTGACATAAGTTTTTCTCACGAATGACTAACTTCTTCTCTTTCTCATAGGTGTCGGAGCTGCTTGAGTCACCCTCGGTTATGTCGCTGTTATCACATAGTGTGCATCATCTGCACCAATGTCTTTATTCTCACTGAATCTGATGGAAGCTTCACATAGGAGTAGTCATGATCAACGTTCATTGGTGCAATAATGTCATCCGTGACTACAGCAGCATTCGCGAAGTGTCGCACTTCAAATATCGTTACTGGATCGATTTGCATTTCAGCATCAGTTGTATGTGGTGCCACAGCAGTAGTAGCAGTGATGGCACTAAAGGTGACATCTGTAATGTAAACATTGACGGCATCACCCGTAGCGCTGGATGCTTCAAAACTAGTACCTGTACTTGTACGAACCAATGGTGAATCCTTCATCTGAAAATATTACACATACAGTGACTTGAAAATTTTACAAAATTCATCTTTTGCATAATAAAAATCACAATGTGAGAAACTTTCTCTTGTATATATTATTTTTAGAATATAAGAGTGCCAGTGTCATATAGAATATATAAAGTAATCAACCACAGGGAAAAGCATTTTCCCTATGGAGCCATGTTAATTCAACCAATGGGTCTTTCACTGATCTCTTAATGTTTTTAATGAATCTGTTTGGTTAGTTTGACGAATGCCACTGGTAACATAACCAAACGCATGTAACCAAAATTGTAGCATCCTAGCTCCAAAGTGTATTATATTATCTAATCAACATTGCAGTTTTCAATGGGCCAGGGAGGTCAAAATTCTATAAGGGGTCCAAATTCCATAACAAAATATGGACCCATAGGTATACTTTCTATGGGGTTCCTTATTTTATATCTGACACTCGATTTAGATAACATAATGCATGAATATTGTTATTGGACCAAATGCAGATCTATGCTTGTGACATCTTTACCTTATAAATGCTGCACGCACACACACATACCTGCCCACACGTATATATATATATATATATATATGTATATATATATGTATATATGTAAATATATATATATAATTATTAGGTATTATACTGAAAGCATCTGCTAGATAGTATGGTGCATGGACAAAAGCCCCTCCCGACAAAAGCCCCACAGACATAAGCTTGTTTCAATTCAATTATACTGTTCATGACTGTTGCTGTAGTACACAGAGACAATATATTGTCATGAATATACTTCAGGCATGTGGTCAATTCCATTCCGGAATTGGAACTGACCCTCAATTCCAGTTCTGGAATTGGAATTGACTTCAAATTTTTTTATTTTTTTTTTTCAAGATTTATTTTTTGGGAATTGGAATTGATTTTGTTGGAATTATTGACTTGATACTGTTAATATATTTACCCTTATATTTACTTATATTACTTTTAAAATCATATTTGTCTGCTATTAGCATGTCACCCTGAATCTGGTAACAGCCAGGAAGTTGTCAACATTATAGCATAGACACTGTCTACTTTGGTATTGAAACATTGTGACCAAGAACAATATAATCAAGCATTTGCATCAAAAAGAAATGCTAAGTTACTGTAACAGACAGTAAAACCAAAATCAGACCATTCAGGCCTCATTTTCTTTCTCAGTGTACAAGGTTTATTTACAGAGATTGCCAATTAAGGGCACCTGCCTGCTAATTCCCTTTGTGTGAGAGAGGAAGCCTGCCCCACTTGAATGCAGCCCCTTGTTTATCCAAGCCTAATGTTTAGCCCACAAGTTTCCCATACTAAACATATCACTGGTCACCTGTACAATGCTGTTACATGTGGCTGTAGGGTTTGCCCTTTGTAGTAATTAAAAATGTCCCCATGGAGAATACATGTTGGAGATTAGGATGTTGAAGACTCAAACTTTCCAGTAAATTTGATGAAATATCAATGATACCACAACTGATAGCGATATAAATCTGCCTCCTAGTATATTTGCTCCCCCCGCCGGATATCTGCCCCTTTTTTCTATGATAGTTGACAAGTGAAAATCAGTTTGCAGTTTTATCATTATTACTACAATAACATAACATTCAATGACAAGTCGAAGTCACTTTAGCCTAATGCAATGGCCTATCCCCTGGAGTGTGTATGAGATGATCTTGTCACCAGTTGTCTTCCAGGTATCATTGATAGTCAGATCAGTGGTGGAAGATGGGTTCTTGGGTGATGCTTCCACAAACAATGGTGGACAGTAACGAGTCAGAGATCAGCTGGTTTGGAGTGCCCCTGGTATTAGCTGCCTTAGTTTTCAGGCAGCTTCTATCTGTGCCATGTCACCATCATGGTTGCAGGCAGTCTTGTTGATCACATTCTTGATCTGGAGATCAGATCAGTGACCACAGCACCCTTGCATGATCAGGATCGACGCTGGCTTCACTCCCATTGAAGAGTAATCTTGTTGGTCCCCCTTCTTGGTGTAGGAATGACACTCAAAACATAGCTTCTGACCTCCTCAGATGCTAGTAGTAATTTCCATGGTGAAGTTATAAGTGAATTCTGACAACTCTGGCTTGTGCATCCAGTTTTATAGGAAAATGGAGTCACTCCAACTCTCCATGGTAAATGCAATTCAAAAGAAACCTTTTTGAGATGGCTTCTTTCAAATATCCTCAATTGTCCTAACATGTCCAGGTCCTAATGACACTGGCTTCTTCCACAATTGCAATAAAGATAATCCTTTGATTACAGGATCATCTCCAACTACATAAAGTAATTTACTTGGCTGATCTGGCACAAAGAACATTAATTGCAATTAGGGTAATATATATCTTGAATTCATGTTCCGAAATAAAAAAATAAGTTAAAAAAACATTTCTTAAAAAAAACTTACAAATAATCCAGAAGCTACGGACAGGGGGCAAATGTCCAGATTTTGAATAAGGCAAGGGGCTAATGTCTGGGGGGCAAGTGACAAAGGGGCAAATGTCCGGGAGGGGGGCAAATGACCTGGACCCGATATAAACAGGGGAAACTGTTCAAAACTCAGATTAATGACCCAACTGTCCAGGGCTGTCCAAAATGTCTGGTTTTGTTAGCAAAAATCCAGGAGAGGTGTCGCAGCAGAAAGTACATGAAATGGCTGGATGCCATTTAAATTTTTGTTTATGGCAAACCTGATATATATATATATATAATATATATATATATATATAATATATAATATATATATATATATATAATATATATATATTTATGTGTGTGTGTGTGTGTGTGTGTGTGTGTGTGTGTGTGTGTGTGTGTGTGTGTGTGTGTGTGTGTGTGTGTGTGTGTGTGTGTGTGTGTGTGTGTGTGTGTGTGTGTGTGTGTGTGTGTGTGTGTGTGTGTGTGTGTGTGTGTGTGTGTGTGTGTGTGTGTGTGTGTGTGTGTGTGTGTGTGTGTGTGTGTGTGTGTGTGTGTGTGTGCATTTAACGAACAATAATTTTTTAATCATATCTAATTAAATATGATTGTGCACACGTGACAAATAAAACTGTGTTAAAACGAATTGGATTTGAATTTTTCTTTAGCCTAGGATTTTAACATTGACCCCATGCCTGATATACTTCCTTCATATGTATAGCTTGTACTAATACTATTGTGGGTTGCTGACAGTTGCCCTCTCCCCCACGATATTCATTACAGTGTTATCAGTCGTCTTAGAATAAAATGTAATTAATACATCTCTTTATGAACTTCCGGTTATTACATGTGGGGTTTAATCTGATCAATAAAGCAAATTAATTTTATATAATTTTGCCTTATTGTCAAGTCACAAGAATTCAGACAGAAATTGCAAAGTGTCATTATAGAAAGCAGACATGTAATCTGACAGTGTTCAACTGGGTAGATGACGCTGCCTTAGTTAGTTTCCTTTCCAGCTAGACATTGCATGGGTGAAATGCATTTTACTTAAATATTTAAATACTTAAAAAAAGTTTTTGTAACTGCATTTGCACTTAATCACAATGAAAGTATTTGTATATTTAAATATTTCCATAAAGAATTTGAAATGTAAACAGCAACAGTAGGCTTCTGTTGCACTATAGTCTATACTGTCTTTTCGTCGTGTTTCTCCCATGCATCTAACCCCCCCCCCCCGGCTTAGCCTTACGCTTGCCGCTTGTTCTCTAGGCATTTAGAACACAGGAGTATGAGACTTATTATGACTGTCAATAAATAATATCAAATTATTTTCTTGAATAATTTTGCCTAGTACATACGCCATGGCCCATGTTACAAGGCTGCAGTATATCCTGTAGCACTTACTGAGTTATTGTTATTGTTTTGAGTACGGCCACGCACGTATTGAAGGTACGGTACGTCTGATCACGTCGAAAAGAAATCGGCGGATTGGAAAACACTCGTAATTATATCAAACTATTGACACTTACTCGCACTTTATTGTATTCATACATTTCGATTTACTGTGGGTCATATATATGCTGACGTTGAAGCACAGCTGTGCTTATTGGGGTGGAACTATATTGTAATCGTAGTGATAAGTCACAATGGTAACGGTAATCCAATTTACTAACCTGGTTTCGACTCGTCGCTTCCTACGCATCGCTCTGCCCTCTGATATCTGACGTTTCCTTGTCGCAGAATAGTCTGTAGATGCATGGTCATATGCGGAAAAAAAGATCTAAGATGGAACGGTGTCTTTGACCAAGAATGACATCTTGATGCTCACCGTCTGTCCATGCTCATCACATACGTCTTTTGTCTTGTAATCTGCATCGGAAAAGTGGTCACTCGCAGAGCCTGAGGCTGGCGGACACGGCAATTTCCGCATTTGCAACCACCTTTTCCGCTGCAAATTCTTCCTCGGAAGTCGATCAAAAGTGTTTTCCTTGCATTTGTAGTACTAGTTGATATATCCAGGAGCCATCCAATGCAAACCAGTTTTCTTTTTATTCGATTTTCCATGCGTTTCGGCCGTTTTTCCCGAGAGGTTTTTACTGTGTGAACGCGGTGCCAGGAGCTCGTACTCAAACCACTCTGCCGCTGAGCCCCCGCAGAGCAATATGGCGTCGCCCAGCGAAGATAATGGCAAAGTTAAAAAGGATATTACAAAATTACCGTGGCGTTGCGCCCATCATATAAGGGTGATATATACTGTAAATGGTATGTTATTATGTTTGGGCTATGGTTGTTCGAGTGCTTCACCCCCCCTTTAAAGTTAGAGTAAATACCACCAACTTTTAGTCATCTTGTATTTCACCTACAATGTTATTGACAGACATCATACATGTAATAATATTGATGTTTCAATTACGATATATACAGTTGCTTTCAGTAAGTGAATTATGCATGTATCAGTTCATAAACATGAGTTCAAATGTTGTAGTGATGACTCCTATTATCCAAAGTAATTTCTCACAACAGCATCTCTAGCTGCTTTCCCTGCAGCAGTGCGTGCCCGCTGGACGGCCACAGCGGGGGCATTGCCCCTGAAGGCTGGTGGGGGGTTGTCTTCTGGTTGAGGGTCCGTGTCATGCCCTGCTGGTGGTGGCAGTCCGAGCCGTGTTGCACGGTTGTGCAGCATCACACATGCACAGATAACTTTGCATGCCTTCGTTGGGGTGAGGCGGATCTCACTGTGCAGGCGATGTCATCGACGTTTTAGCACACCAATGCATCGTTCGACAGTGCTTCGCGTGATGCAGTGGGCATCTGTGTATGCTTGTTCCTGGCGATCCCGTGGATTCAATATCGGTGTGAGCAGCCAGTCTCAAAGCATGTAGCCACTGTCGCCAAGAAACACCCCTGTCAGTGGCTTCTGGTGTGACTCAAACGCGTCAAACAGTGGTGATTCCCTGAGTATTCTGGCGTTATGAACTGAGCCGGGCCACTTGGCTGCACAGTTGATTATCAGCATATCAGCGTCACAAATCAACTACAACAGAGAAAGTTGACACTCATTCAATGTGCACGCTTATAAACATGAATCAATGTAGTTTTTCTTTGTTTTTGAAATACATTTAAATATGTAGGTAGTACATGAAAAAAATATGTGTGTTTTATTTTGAAATGTTCAAAAGCAACCAAGGGTGAAGTTAAATAAACATTAATTATACTTATTCAATTTCGGATTTAAAATAAACAAATGTGAACAAGCATATTTAAAAGGTCTTGAGGAGCATGTTAATTTGGAATTGAATGAAAATGATATATATACCAGTAATGACACTGTTCAGCTTTTACATAAAGTATCGATTTGTAAAGAATGGTAATATCAAACATAACATAACAGAAACATTTTGTAGGTGGAAAGATCAAAGTATTTCACTGCCCTCCTTTGATTAGTTATGAATACGACAGTTTGCTTGATGTTGGTGGCATCTTACTGGCAACAGTTGCCTTTACTTGAATAGCTGAGCTGCCATTCAAGCAATAAAACCCCTGTCTTGTGATGCCATGTCCACAGAGAGGCACCCTTTCTTATCAGCTCAGAGGAACCTTTAAACAATACAGTGGCCAGTTGGCTGCTGTTGCTAATTGCAATTAAGTGGTCAGCTAGGTGCAAGTTTAATAAGGCATCTAAGGCAAATAAGATAGAAATGTTAGTTTATTCTTATAGAAGGCAAACTTAATGTTACACTTTGTAACAGTGTGGATGTCAGCAACTTTTTTTACAGGCTTTTGAGGACTGAACAGTCAGCAATAACTTTCTATCCTCAGTAACAAAAAGTTTATCCTCGAATGTGTTAGTATTATAATAGTACTAATAAAGTATTCGTATACTTTCACAAGTATTGCTTTGGCTTTAATAATTATTGTATTTTAATCAATTATTTGAGTGCAACAAAAAGTATTTGTTAGAATGTGATATTCTGGTCATATTCCACCACCAAATGCACGCACGCACACGCATAATCAGTAACATGTTTTGTTTACCAAACTGAAAATACTTGATAAATTACACATTACCTTACGTTGATCGAGTGGACATTCTTCCTGTTGACGTATTCGTGTTCGTCGGCTGTGGGAGACTGTATTCGCACGTGGGTACCATCGATGCACCCTACCACGTTAAGAAACCCTGCCAGCCGCAGGAATTTCACCTTCTGTTGGTCGGCTACTTGTTGCGTTGGCAGACACACCCAATCGTGCATTCGATGAAGCAACGCGTTGGTCACTCGATGTATGGTCCTCGACGCTGTGGACTGGTCAATGCCGATTGTCTCAGCCACCAAGTTCTGGAAACATCCTGTGGCATACATACGCATAGGCAAAGTCAATCGCCCTACAATTTTTTTTCTATCTGGCTTTTACTGTAGTAGAGGCGAAGATCTCGTTAATCAAAAGCGTAAGTATTTTCATGAAACGTGAAACCTTACAAAAACGCCTTAAACAGAGCAATAAACACGTCTTTCGTGTCTGTATGCATTCTTATATGTATATCACTAAAGTTACCTGACAATAACCATGTAAAAGTGTGAAATTATTACCTTTTTGTCAGAACGCATGTGCTTGTCAAGGTTTGTATATAACCGGATGTTGTTGTGAGCGAGAAAAGCATGCGGGATTTCCATAGATCTATATAAGGTCACGCTAAGAATTGCCGTCTGCTGGCCATAGAGTTACATCATTAATAATGCCCCTATAAACTATTAACTTACTAACGGGTGTTTTATTTATTTCTGTGCTGCTGGCCCATTCTGGCCTCATTCTACACGAAATCGCGTTTGATCATGTGACCCAAAGGCAACATCACGTGCACAGTATGGCGGCTAATTGTGAAATGTTTTCTATGTCACCGATAAAAGTACTCATAAGTAATTAGTTGGAGCACATTTCTTCAGTTTCTTGACGCCCAATTGTCGGTTGTATGTCACAGAATACACATGTGAAACGGTTAGTGCGTATCGGTTTTAAAACTTAAGTTATTAGTTCCGTAGCCATTTGGCTACGGAACAGCCAAATTGCCGAGTTAGCAAATGCCGTACGGGACTTTCGCCCCAGAGACGAAGAGCGGGGCGAATTTTTTTGCCTAACATACGCAATGCTACCATCACTTGGGATGCCGCCGGCAGGGAGCCTTGCCGTGTTACTGGGTATTCCAAATCATTTCTCAGCTCGTCTACAATTCTCAGAATATCGTGACGACGAAATCTGAACTTCGAATACAATTCCGTGTCGTCAAATATCTCTAGCGGATTCCTCCTATCCCGGAATATCCTATTTCGCCGAAGGTTTCGCCTCAATCGTCTCCGCCAAACTATCACGAACGCCATTTTTCACGAGTTGCGCTATGGACTAAGGAGTTAGTTCTGGTGGTTCTTGGGCGTAGCGATACGTCGCGACTACGCGGGAAATCCCCGGAAATTGAGCCTAACTAGTGCTCGTGCATACCGACTAACGGGTTTACACTATAGCCTAGGCGTTAGGCTATGGCGTAAGAGGTTAGTCCCGGCCCATGCATACGGCCCCAGGTGTGTTACGAATGTAGGGCACAGTAATTATATATATATATATATATATATATATATATATATATATATATATATATATATATATATATATATATATATATATATATATATATATATATATATGTGTGTGTGTGTGTGTGTAATTTTCAAAAAAATCATATCATCTAACATAACTGCATTTGAGCAGACACATTGGCAAGTTTGCTGGTAGAACATGTTAGAAGTGTAACCGTGGATTTTTAGATGATTTAAATAGGCGGAAGGATTTTTGGCAATTTTTTTCGCCACAAAGCATGTGTGCGTATAGTAATGTATGCAGAAATTGGTAAATATTGACGGGCATGGCACGTTCAGCCGTTTTAAAAGAGTTAGAAATATGTGTTTTTGACAAAACTCGACCAGCATATCAATGAGATGATGACAACGGCAGGAAAGAAGTTTCAGAATTTTGGATGTTCCCGTTTTCTTATAATCGTGCAAAACGTTAACATGGTCACCAATGGGAAACGTAACAGTAGGCTGAACCCACCACTGACCTATATATAAAACACACCTCTTCTCGGCGAGTTCACGAAGGCGAGCGAGAGTCGCATAAGCGAGACAACTGCAACTGGTAATAACCACCCAATAACCATGTTCTGACGGTAATAACGTCGTCGTCGTAGAGTCTAAGGTAAGCTGATGATATACACAGAACACAAGTGTACAATACAACTATATCATTATATAATAAGGCATAAAAAGGAGTTTACCTAGACTAGTATAACATGTTAGTGTTTCTGGGCTTACGGTTTCTGGAGTGGAATAAAATTCGGAGGGCAGTCATCTGCCCGACCCCGGCCCTGGTTAATAATTATAGCCAATTTAGGGGCCCCTGTTTAGATATACGATGGTATTACGGAGTCGAACATCGGCAAGATGGAACAGCCAGTTTTATTGGTTCTAACTCCTGAAATTACAACATTATATTTCCGGGGAGGATAACCAACAAGGTGGAAGAGCTTCCTTTTATTTTAACTCGTGAAGTTACTGCAGTATTTCCGCATGGCTATGACTATGTTACCACTTCGAGCCTTCGTTAGGTATAACCAGATGACTAAGCAGCTAAACGGAATTCGTCATTTTAAATAACCGGTGTCGACTGTGGGGCGCGGTGGTCGAGTGGTAGAGCGTCGGACTTTCGGTCGAGGGGAAAAAACCTGTCGAAATATGTGCTTCCACTTTCTTGTGTCATCCTTATATTTGAATGCACATTTCTATGCACATTTGATCTGTGCATGTACAAGTCACATTTTTATTGAATTGATAATTTAGTAATTGATTTTTTATTTTAGTATATATATTTTTTTCTGAAAAACAAAACAAAAGGAAGTAAAATGGTACGTTTCTAAGTGCAATATTAAATATCAATTTTTTTGAATATTTCTGACAATTTGTTTACTATTAAATGTCTAATAGTAATATTTATTATAATTTGCGAAAAAAATAACTCAAAAGTTACATTACATGTAACATAACATACCATAGTAACTAAAATCATTCTCAAAATTAAGCATTAATGACACTGAACTACTCATTGTGAGTGATAATGAGATGAGAACAGGTTGCTAGATATCCCACACTGCACTGTGCACACCAAGAATTTTGGACAATGAATGAATAATGAATGAATAAATAACTTTATTTTGGCTACACATACATTTTAAGGTACAATATGATATGAGTCAGAGATTATACAAATAGCAGAGCAACCAAGGAGATCCTCTAGAAACCCTGCGGGGCGTATGACGAGGACCACCCAGAAATAAATCAACATAATTATTTTGTTTCCTTAGGCTTAAGCCAAAAACATATACTAAACAACATTATTGTAAGTGAAATACAATATAATGTAAAAAAAATTGCTTAAATATGTACATACCAAATTGTAATTAGAATTTTATGAACAAATACTACACTAATGACCTAACTAATTATTGCACATGAATACGTTACAATGTGAACATGAACACATTAAGTAATGCAGGAACCATGAATACATTAAATACTACACGAACATCAATTCATGGTTTTTTCTGCCATGTTAAAATAATGGTAGATGTAAAGTATATGTTATACAAATACAAATTTTGTCTAAAAAATGTTGTTTAAATATCAACATACAATTTGTACTTTGAATTATATAAACAAATAATACACTAACTACACAACTGTCATGTATTCATTAAATGTGAGCATGAATACATTAAGTAATACATGATCCTGACTACATTAAATATTACATAAGCATGAAACACATGGTCTTCTCCACCATGTGAAAATAAAGGTAGATATAGAGTACATTTTGTACAAATACAAAGTTTCTTATTTGCAGTGTTTACTGTAAAGTCATTGATATTTAGAGAGTAACAATTCTTTCAGTTTATTTTTAAATTGGTTAATGGACATAAGCTGTTTTAATTTACTAGGTAATGCATTCCAGAATACTGGTCCTGAATAGTTTATTGTACATTTTCTGCTGTTTGTTCTTATGTTTTGGATATAATAGCTTTTTTGGTTTCTTAGATTATGTTTGTGGATATTTTGTATTCTCGTAAGCATTGATGACATAGAATCTGGGAGTTTGTTATTTGCTGCTTTATACATAAAAATACCTAGTTGATGTTTATATAGATCATCCAATTTTAATAATTTTATCTTTGAGAATAGAGTATCAGTGTGTGCGATGTAATGAGAATTTGTGATTATCCTAATAGCTTTCTTCTGTAGTATTCTTAGTTTGTTTAAGTTTGTACAATATGAATTTTCCCACAATAGAGTGCAATATTGTAAATGTGATAAGATCAATGAATAATAAATAGTTCTCATTATATACATAGGGAGAAATTTTTTTTATTTGTTAAGCATTCCCACATTCCGTGCTACTTGTTTTAATAGGTTGTCAATATGTGTTGTCCAACTTAAGTGCTCATCTATAAATATCCCTAGGAATTTGGTGAATTTGACATGCTTTATTTTGTTTCCATCTACTTGTATTAAGGCACTGTTGATATTGTATTTTTTTCCTTTTGGTGTGAATATAATAAAATTGGACTTTTTGGTGTTTAGGGAAAGTTTGTTGGTATGGAACCATGTTGAGATTTTTTGTATTTCTATGTTTACCTCTTCGATGAGAGTGTTGAAGCATGTATGAGCATGAAAGAGACTTGTGTCATCTGCAAACAGTATAGGATTTAGGATATCTGATACATTTTCAATATCATTTATATATAAAATAAAGAGTAATGGGCCTAATATAGATCCTTGTGGAACTCCACATGTAATTGTCATATATTTTGAGTCTGCTTGGTTATACGATACATACTGTCTTCTGTTATTAAGATGGCTTTTAAACCAGTTGCAGGCATTACCTCTTATACCGTAGCATTGAAGTTTATTTATTAAAATGTTATGATCTATTGTATCGAAAGCCTTGGAGAGATCAAGAAAAACACCTATATTATACTTTTTATGGTCCATGTTACTTGATATTTTATCAACCAAATCAATCAGTGCCATATACGTAGAATAGTTTTTCCTAAATCCGTATTGTTTTTTTGATATTTTGTTGTGTTCTGCTAAAAAATTGTAAAGCCTATTGTACATTAGGCGTTCCAGTATTTTTGAGAGGCATGGAAGGATAGAAATAGGTCTATAATTTGAGAATAGTTCAGGGTTTTCACTTTTATGCAAGGGGATAACCTTTGCTATTTTTAGTTTGCTGGGCACAATGCCAGTCATAAGTGAATTTTTGAAAATGTGTGCAAGTTGATTTGCAATTTGTGGTATAATTTGTTTAATAATGCGTGGATCAACATTGTCGAATCCACTTGATTTCTTTGAATTTGCTTTTTTTATTATGCTAATTATTTCCTCAGAATATGTAGGTGTACAGAAAAAACTTGATGCATTTTTAAAATAAATTGTGTTGGGTCATTACCTGTTTGTGTTAAGTTTACATTAAGGCGATGACCTATGTTGGTAAAATAATTATTGAAGTGGTCCACTATTTCCCTTTTGTCTGTACAGTGGGTACCATCTAATGTAATAAATTTATCATTTATTACAGATTTATTATCTTTGGACTTTATAACTTCATTTATGGTGCTCCATGTTTTTCTGCAATCATTTTTATATAGCTAAAATTTGTCTTTAAAATATTTTTTCTTTGACTGATTACATGAGTCAGTTTGTTTTTGTAATTTTTGTAGATAATCTCATTTTCGGTAGAAGGGTTGCACTTAAATATTTTGAACTGGTGATTTTTTTGCCTACAGGATATTAATATGCATTTCGTGAGCCATTCGATTTTGCAGGTTTTCATTTAAAAAAAATTTCACGGTAAGCATTCATTCATTTGTGTGTTTCACAAGAAGGCAGGATGACAACAGATTTTTAGACGTATGGTTCTGAAAGTGGACTTCTTGTTAAATGTTCGTGCAGATCATGCAAATCTGCACAACACTGGGATCAAGGTATTATAGACATACTTCTTTACCCTACGATGTCAGATGTTTCATACATTTAAACGCAACCCCTCAACTTTTTGCCTTGTCGGAGATAAATAATAAATGAAAATTTTGGCCAAATTTTACTGATGCCATATTACTCCTTGTGGGTCAAATATTGCATATTGTAGAAATTTAGCTAAAATGTGGTTTTACTGTGACATAATGAATTTGACCATTTTTGATATGTGACTTGTTATGTTTTATATAATATGAACATAAGAAATTGCAATGGTAGTGCAAGTTTTATATTTGAATAGTAAATAAATCTCATGTTATGAGCAGAGTACAGTATTCTGCAAATGTACGGAACCCCACAACTTTTTTGGCAGGCGTTTGGGAGCTAATGGATTTCAAAAAGATGGAAGCTTTCATTATCATAATCCCATAATCTGGTGAGACAGGAAGCATCTGAGATCCAAAATGGCCGCATCATAAAAAAGACAAGATTCGTCACCAAAAAAAGGAAAAATTTAGTACCGCTCTTAACATAGCCAAACATTTTAAACACTGTTTTCAACACAGCTACACATTGTTATTATCAAATATGTAACTTGCATAATAATGAACTCTGACCCCAATGACAATGTTAGCAGAAGTCAATCAAATCTGTCTGACGTGGATACTATTGCCAGTAGTATTAGCTAGCTTAGCCTGTATATAAGTATTATGTCAATATTTATGAAAATATGTTATTTTAAATGTTTCTGCTATTCTCTGCTTGGCAGTAGTGACCATGTTGACACAAAAACAAGTTGTTAAAAGGCTGTGTAGCATCTTAATAATAGGGAGTTAATATATGAAAACCATCAAGTTTAATTTTTTTCCACTACATAATTCTGGAAGAAACTGTTTCGTTCATTATGAAACAAACTAAGTTTATTAAACCAGCCTGTGTAGAAACTGTGAACTGAGGTGTTAATAAAATAATTACTGTTCCAGTATTTTTTCAAGTTGCTTCCAATTTCTTCGAGAATAATCCAAATCCTTTATCAACTATTCTTCAATCTTATTTTTTTTTTATTAATATTTATCTTAACATTTTTCCAGCCATGACAGCTGCAGTAGATACAGTGAGTGTCAAAACCATGACACAACGACGAGAGAATGATTGTTCAAGAAACAAGATGTCCTGCTGAAATTCATCCACAGGAATCATTCAAGAAAAAGTGTTATGAAAATTCTTACATAGTGTTTACTCAAGTTATATCTTTTTTGTGGAGTAGTAATTGTTGCAGTCAAGTTGAAACTCCTGCTCCAGATTCTACAACGCTGGACAATATAATTGCAGATGTTGGCACAGTTTTTCCTGCTGTAGAAACTGATGAATTCCGACCGTCTACCAACAAAATAAATACATATGTTGTTGACATTCATCAACAAAACCAGCCACTGCAAACTGTAACGTTTCTGCTACCGCGGATTGACAAACGTGGTTTACACCGTAAAAGATTGTGTGCACGACATCCATTATTATAGTATATGTGTAAGTTGGCAAAAATTTGGGTAACTGTGCGTGCACTGCATGAATATCAATACATTTAGTTTTCTGATACGTATATGTGAACATTGAACGTAGTGATGGCTACTGCTGCATTGACAAGGTGTGAGCAAGGAATGCATCATTATGTTGTGAGACTGATAAAAGGGCCTCAGTTTAAAGGGAATGAGGAAATGCGGTATGAGGGTGTGCGTCTGAAAACCTTCAACGATTGGCCTAACTGGGCGGCTGTATGGCCGACACTGCTGGCCAAGGCTGGCTTCTATTACACTAAAACAGCAGACCAAGTGGCCTGTTTCTGCTGCAGCGGTCGACTGAAGACTTGGGAAGCTGGAGACTCACCTCTGACTGAACACAAACGCTTCTTTCCACAGTGTAGGTTTGTGACCGGACGAGATACAAGGAATGTACCACTGGGGGAGGCAGCAGTAGTGCCATCTGGTGGCCAGGGTAGTCATACCTGCAACCCCCACGCACCATCCAACTACTATAGTAGTCTGGCGAGTTGTGTTGGTTCTAATGCCGCTAGACATGATCGACCATCTTCAAGTTTTGCCCTGGCAGCTCGAGTCCAACAACAGCTTCCACAGAGAGGCCAGCCTGAGAGTTTGCCGACCTTATCATCAGTGCCAGATGGACCAGTGAGACGACGCATGCTGGCTGGTGGGACACCTCTACTCACAGATCGCAGTTTCAACATGGAACAGCTGCAGGACATGAAGCTGGAGAGCAAGAGACTGGAGAGCTTTACAGACTGGCCGACCATTGCCCATATACGACCAGAGAATCTTGCCATGGCTGGCCTCTACTACCTTGGCATTGCGGACCGGGTGAAATGTGCATTCTGCAATGGCATCTTGCGAAACTGGGAACTGGGAGATGAGCCAATGGTGGAACATCGAAAATTCTTCCCAAATTGTGCATTCCTCAGGGATGCCCGGGCAGCAGGAAATGTGACAGTCGAGGAAGAGCAAGTTAATATTCAGCAGGCCTCACAGGTGAGCTTCATGTTGATACCCTGTAATGTTACATACATTTGTGTCTGTGTTCAACTAGTGTGAAGCACTGGTTATGTACAGACAGATTTTCAAGCAATGATGGTCTTGAAACTAATTTTATTATTGCAGTAAATGTATAATGTTGCATGAAATTTGTGTACACCTGTATATGGAAGTAAGTTTAATTTTTAATGTCATCACCACATTAAAACTGAACTAGTCGACCTAATTCCAGCTTTATGAAAGTTGTCCCCTTTAACAGTTTGTTTACTGTCTCAGTTGGTCTGTGTACAGTGGAGTTTGTGTTTCAGAATGTGGTTGCCAATCCAACACCAAGTTCAGAGCTGGGAGTTGTCACAGAGAGGCCCATACACCAAAACTACGCCATTGAAGCAGATCGTCTGTCTACATTCAGACAATGGCCTCGTGACTCCAACCAATCTCCCGAGGCCCTTGCCGGTGCTGGCTTCTTCTACACAGGTAGGCCCCTGTCTCTAGCCCTCTCTGGCATTCACCAAGTGCTCAGGCTTACTGTTCAGAATAATACAACCCACATACTGGTATTCAATCTGTATTTTCTTTTGCTTGAAATCCAATTATGATGCATTAATTGTAAGATTCTATACAATTCCTCGCATTCATTGTAAGATTCTATGCAATTCCTGGCATTTATATATGTTCTGAAGCTGTTTATACCTATCCTTGTGTTAGTGGATCGTTATTTTGCGTTATTCGCACTGTTAACAGTTTTATTTCGAAAAGTTGGTGTTTCATGCAGTGTTAATGTGAGCCATATCTCAGATACCATCAATGGTGTTATCAACAATTTGTATGTCGGTCTTGCAGCCATACGGCCTAGGCTGCATAGAACAGGTCATGTTTATGTAAATGCGTTTAGTTTTGTCAATAACACAAATGCAGGTAATCAATATCTTGATGACTTTTTGGCACTGGCCTCATTTTTTTTGTTAAAACCATTGTGTTTGCTTGCTTGCCTCTGAGCAAAGCATAGATTATATCTACACTACAGTAGCACAGCAAGTTTATGCATTAACCTTCCTGGTGTAATGGAAATTTCCATGGAATTTTGCATACCTCCAGTAAGGTAATGGGTGAAACAATGGGTTTGATTGTAAATTTTGGGTGTGAATAATGTGTTTATTTGTGATTCATTATTGTCTACTAATGACGAAGAGGAAACAGCCAAAGCAATCAAACAAAAGCAAAATTATGAATGAAAAATGACATTGGTCATTGATTTTAAAATTCTAACTAGTTTGATTTATCATATCACTTGTTGAAGTTGCAGCAAAAACCTGTCTTGTCGATGTATTAGTTACAACTAACCTGTATTTGTATTTAGTGTAGTATCCAACTACATAATGTCTTTGAAGCATTGACTTTAGAAAATGTCAAATAACCCATGAAATGAATCTGTAACTCAGTGTCATACAACATGTGTGACATGGTGATTTTGATTGTGTTTGCAGGGTTTGCAGACATTGTCGTTTTGATTGTGTCCATGGATTTGGTGACATCATTTTAATTATGTTCACAGGGTTTGGTGACAATGTGAAGTGTTTCTTTTGCGACGGTGGACTGCGTAATTTCGAGTTGGGTGATGACCCCTGGACTGAACACGCCCGCTGGTTCCCCCGGTGCAACTACGTGAAGACAGTGAAGGGTCAAGAGTTCATCAGCAAGACACAGACAGCCTACACGGGACAGGTAAGGAGTGGACAGAGGGTCATGCAGGCTTGTTTAATTTAAATCACTCCAAAAAATAATTGATTTTGAATTTCGATTTTGTTATTGTTTGATTTGTATGAATTTAACATAAATAAAGGTTCTTGCAAGCATTTCAACAAAGTTTCTGGCCATGTATCAATTGATGACCTTTTAAACATTTATGCATACTGAATGCAGTGAAGCCATAAAGACTTCAATTCTTCAAGAAGCAGCATCTTTTCAAACCAGAAGCCCAGAGATAAAATCCACCTTAAACAAACACTTGTACTAGTTGTTACCAATTCTGTATGTTCACTCAAGTGAGACCATCTGCATAGTGTGGTCCCAAGTTTGCAGCCTGGCTAGAGTAAACTGAGCCCTGGACAGGTGCTACTTCACCCTCAACAAACAATGTCATAAAGGTCATTGTCAACAATATTTTTTAAAGTGACATTTATGTTGCTGTTTTAAGTTAACATATATTATAATTATATAATATTTACAAGTGAAACAGAGTAAAAAAAGGGGTTGCATGTAGGCCACATTATTGGTCCTGGCACTCACCAGGCTATGGTTAAAGATGTGTCATGATGTTATACGGCGTGTAAATGTATTATCTGCTAATTTTGGGTTTGTAATACAAGCACAAAACGTAAATTATTTATGTCGTACTCTACATCTTTCTATGGTGTATGTCTGTGGAACTTACAAGACAAATGTGTTGAGGAGTTTTATACTACTTGGTGCAAAGGTATCAAAAAACTGTTCATTCTACCCGTTTGCACTCACTGTAATATGGTGCCAGTTTTAGCAGATTGTTTACCAATTCAAATTCAGATTATGATTCGAATGGTGCGATTTATGCGGAGTTGTTTAAAATGCAATAATAGTTTGAAAATGCTCTCATCTAGCCCTTCAAGGTAGTGGCTCATATATGTCTAAAAGCAGACTGATCAATTAGTGGGCAGTTGTCTTGATATGATTTAATCATTATCTGTTTTTTATTTGAATGTTTTGGGACAAACATAATTTGTTCATTCCACACTGAATGGCAAGGTTGATATTTCTATAAACAGAAAATAGCCAAATTATATTAAAAGAAACTGTGTTCCATTAAAACACATTTGGTTGGTTAAGATACTGGAATAGATATAGTTTATACTATGATTTTATGATAATAGCTAATAGACTTTGTACAAATTAAACACATCATTCATTCAACACTACCATATCTGATTGCAGTTATCAATGTATGCATTCCATTGCCTCAAACAGAAGTCTGTCATTTTGGAATCGCAGTAATTGTGAACATTTCACTGAGTTGTGAATATTTTTTCATTTCAGGGAGTTACTGTAGCTACAAGCAACAATGCAGCACGACCGCCACAGGCCGGCCATACAGGTGAGGGCAACACAGTGTGTCTATGACCAGTGTAGGAATATCACCCATTGACAGAAGATTACGGCAAAATACTAACACAGCAGTGCTGCAGTTATGGAAACGTTTCTTTCTTTGTCTTTATAATACAATTTTAATTGCTATACATGAATTGTCCTGGTGTTACATATATAAACTATTCCCCAGCAACAAGCGTGGCAGAGACTGCCATGTGTGCATGAGTGGCAGAGACTGCCATGCCAGTCTATGTGCAAAACAGAGTTTACCACCAAGTTCTTGGAAACATTTATAGTTGTATTTTTTACCTAATAAAGTTCATAAGAGAACAAACAATCAACTTACCCACAATGGGTGCACAGACATTGTTTTAATATGTTTTTAATTACGTTTAACTACTACACTGTTTTTCAGTACATGGACTTCCAGAAATTTTTTTTTAAAGCTGAAATTTTCTTTAGTGGTGGTGAAATAGGTCCATAGCAAAGTAGTTTTTTGTTTTGTTGAAAAATGGGTTAATTGTTTCCTTATAGATGGTATGTAATAGTAATCAATGTTGGATTGTAAAGTAATGATGTGCATGTCTATAATTGTTCGAACAGCCGCAGGCAGTTTCCCAGTGGAGCAGCGTGCTGTGCGTGCGCGCATGGACACCAATGCAGTGCAAATGGTGCTGCAGATGGGCTACACTCGCGACCTTCTTCACAGGGTCATTGAGAATCGTCTGGCAACTGTAGGTAAGTGGCCAAGTGCTCTATTCTATGGCAGCTGTGTCCCCTTTGTTTATTGATGTTCAATAATCATGTAATGTATATCCCACTCCCATTGTTTTGGAAGGTTCATTTTTAACAAAATTCTTTTCAGCTAAATTGTCAAACCACTAGAGTAGTAAGAAGTGTAAACGCTCTTTAATGGTGGCCACTAGTTAACTGGTTTGCTGTAATGTTGGAACAACTATTAAATTTATTGGCACTTCAGTCTGTGGTGAGTGAGATCTATCACGCAGCATCAGTGGTGCAACATGTATGATGTAATCTCTTTATGAGAGCCAATATTCAGAGACTTTACCCAGATGTGAAGCTTGTTATCAGTATCAACAGAAATGGGTTATTGATGTCCCTAGAATATAGCCTCAGATTCTGACAGAACATTTGAGGAGCTCCTACAACTTTAGGGAGGATTTAAATTTATAACATATACAAGAATTGAGAAGATATTATCATTAAAGTATTCCTATAACTGCATGTGTGTTACATCAGGGCATTTGTGTCTTGCAGGAGATGACTTCCCCAATGTCCAGAGTCTCATGGAGGCAGTGTTGGCTGCAGAGGAAGCTGCTCCCAGCAGTTCTTCCTCCCAGCCACAGCAGAGCAACTCTGCTGCTTCATCAGCAGCAGAACCAGCAGCAGAAGCAGCAGAGCCGAGCAACACAGCCGAGAGCCAGGCTTCAGCAGCTGCGACTTCAACAGAGACTTCTGCAGGCAGGGGTGAGTACTGGAGTGTAACTGATTAGTTGTCAGGTGGAGACATTTAACAAGATTTAACAAGATTGCCATCCCAAACAACATGTTCCAGATGGCAAGTGGACTAGGAAGCCATTGGCTTATAGAGAGTCCAACAATTTTCTCATCTATTAGTAGCCCGCCCTTATCAAATATCTGTCAATTCTATTTTTAAACATATTCACACTACTAGCATTAACACAATCATTTGGCATTTTGTTCCATTCATTTATCACCCTCTGTGAGAAAGAGTACTTTCTCATGTCCAACCTACACTGCTCCTTAACTAATGCTGCTTTGTATCCTCTGGTTCTACTGCCTTCTTTAAGTTTGAAGAACATATTCCTATCAACATCCTCATAACCGTTCACTATTTTAAACACATCCATTTGGTCTCCTCTTAATCTCCTGGTCTCTAGTCTTGTCAAACCACATTGTAATGAGCGACTTTCGTAACTAAGGTCTCTCAATTCTGGAATCATTTTAGTTGCTCTTTGTTGTATTCTTTCTAGCTTGTCCATGTCCTTTTTACGATACGGCCTCCAGGCTTGAATACAATATTCCAAATGTGGTCCAACTATTGCTTTGTACAGGGGTACAATTAGCTGTTTCTCCTTACACATGATAGTTCTCCTAATTAGCCCTAGAATTTGATTTCCTTTTGAAGCAGCAATCCCACATTGCTCTGAAACTTTCATGTCAGCACTAAATGTTACTCTCCTTTTCTTGTGTGGTTCTACCTAGTACAGCATCCCCCATTTTATATTCTTCGTCCATGTTTCCATGTCCTTTGTTACACTTCCCAAAATTGAATAACATTAGCCATTTTTCTGACCATTTAATTAATTTATCTAGATCATCCTGTAAACTTTGTTTATGTGGATAATTTGTAACCTTTTTGAATACTTTTGTGTCATCTGCAAATTTAAGTACTTTGTGCTAGATATGTCATCTTCTAAATCATTTATATATATATATATATATATATATATATATTAAAAACAGTATAGGGCCTAATATTGATCCCTGTGGTACCCCACTCAAAACAGATTTCCAGTTTGAAATCTCACCATCTACTATTACTTTCTGTCTTCTGTGTGTAAGCCACTTTTCTATCCATTTGATTACATCATTACCATGGGCTTTTAGTTTAAGTAACAATCTTTGATGTGGCACTTTATCGAAAGCTTTCTGAAAATCTAAGTAGACAACATCCACTGGTGACCCATCATCTACCCACTTTGTAATTTCTTCAAAAAAGCAAGAGATTGGTTAGACATTACCTTGCTTTTAGGAACTTTTAGGAATGTTTTACAAGGAATTCCATCATGTGGTCTCTAATTAATGTTTCAAGTAATTTACATACAACTGATGTTAAACTCACTGGTCTGTAATTTTCTGGCATGTTCCTCGATCCCTTCTTAAATAGTGGCGTAATGTTTGCTTCTTTCCATTCTGAAGGGACTATTCCTTCTTCTAGTGACAAGTTAAACAATTTTGCAAATTGTGTACTAATTTGCTCAACAATTTCCTTAAGCAGTTTTGATGGTATCCCATCAACTCCAGGTGATTTATTATCTTTCATCTTCTTAATTTTGTTTGCTATAATTTCAGGAATTACAAATAACTGCCCTAAATGTTCTGATTTATTGCCCTCAAATTTAGCAAATGGAACTGGAAGTGAGCTGATATCTTCTGTGGTAAAAACTGAGCTGAAATACTCACAAATACTCAGGACCTTTGTCATTTGATACCCGTCTGAAATTATGTTTCCCCTGTTGTTTTCCAGTGGTCCGACCTTATCTTGAACTTTCTGTTTACTCCTTACATAAGCATAGAAACTCTTGCTGTAATTTTTTATGTTACCTGTCAATTTTTTTTCAAAGGTTCTTTTAGATTTTCTAATTTCAGTTGTAGCTAGGTTAAGTGCCTCTTTGTAATTTGCATAGTCTTCATCCTTTCCGGTACGCCTATAAACCCTCCACATAGTTTGCTTAAACACTACACTACAACTCCACCTCAAGTTCCTTCATCCTCGTACATCCTCTACACTCAAAACTAAAACTATTCGCCTGAACCTCAGCCCAGGACTTCTCACACCCGGACTTGACGAAGTCCACCCAGTTGCTACAACTGCTGCATATTAAATGCCTGGTGGCCTTTACCTGCCGTTTGCACGGCGCCATCACAAAATTTAGACTTAATCTGATTACTACGTTAGCCTTGAATAAGGCTGTTTTTGTATACAAAAGAACACTTTAGGCTAATATACTAACTATGTCTTTTTTACTAAGCTCACACGAGCAAAAAAAGCCTGCCACCTAGCAAATACGGAGAACACTGTGTAAACAAAACAACGAAGTCAAAGTAAACAAACTTACGCTAAAATCCTGCTGTTAATTGCTTTTTACCAAAATCGTTTACTACAACTATGTCAGATATTACCTTATGTATGTAATTTATGTAAATGTATCACTATCTAATATATATTTAACAATGTATAGGATAGTTTGGTACACCAGTTTAATTCACGACCTGTAAACAAACTCCCAATTATCGCTCATTGAATTTGATTTCGGGAAAAATACTGCCTCTGTTAACAAGAACAGTTTCTTAATATATGTCTATAAGAAGTTTGTGTATATAGTATATGTGTATTAGTAATACTTATTCTAACCAATGTTCCACTGTTTCTGACTATTCACTATGCTATCTCAACATCTGAGATGTATGATAAACAAACAGTGGGTCTTTGTGCTATATAGATCATTACACTTGAGGTGTGTTGCTAGAACCAGTAAGATAGAAAACTGTTTAAGTATATCATTCAGTTGTTTCTGCTATTCTTGTGGGAGACCTATCAGTTGTAACTATACTGTGTGTTTGTACGTGCACATGTGTAAAATTAATGTTTCTATTGCACTAAGAGCTAAGTGAGTCAATTTATTAAAAAAGTTTGCAGCAGAGTATAACGGAGTTAATGTTGGGGGAACAGGATGTGGACAAAAAAGCATGCAACTGTTTGTATTTTCAGGTAAAAATCAGAGAAAGAAGAAGAAGAATAAATCGCCTGGTGCGGCTACTTCAGGCAAAGCACCGGAGACATCCACACCTCCGTCAGAACCAGGTACAACAGATCTGAACTCAGATACGCTGGCATTTGATTGTTATATTGTCATTAGCTGGCAGAACATATGATTTGACATTAGTTCACTCTGTCTGTATTTGCAAAATACTTAGACTTAAAAGTTTGTCCCGTGTGCCATATAATTTCTAGCCCATCTTCATTCCTATTATAACACCAAATAAACACCAGTGAGATTGTAATATCACCTCATGCACACTGTGCAGAAGTCTTATCTATCATGATACAGGTAAATGTGTGTCATTATACAATCCTGAAATGCAGACAGTAATTTGCTGTTGAATGTTTGGTCTCAATTAAGTGGCCTCAGCAACTGTAATAGACATCTCCAGTAGGAAAGGATGAGAAATATTAAACTTCTCATTAATGTTTTCAATTTGGTTTTACAGTGACGTCTTGTTTATCTGCACTCTGGTTTCCAGTGGTTTTGGCTGGATTAATGAAATGTGTGGATTAGTGAATCATGGAATAATGAAGAAATTCATAGTTTGTCCAGATTGTTCCCATAACAACGTGCCGATTACTGAAGAAAACAGATTATCGAAGAATGGCTAAACGAGACATGACTGTAAATAAACTGCAGTAATGCTATAGCTAAATGATCTTATAATAATAGAAGCTTTACTGTATTCACTTGATAGCATCACAACCTGTCAGAAATGTGACAAAATATATGTGAACTTCTTTGATGATGCATATTTGTGTGTTGACAGAGACGAAACCAGGAGAGACAGACGACCAGCGACTGCAGTGCAAGATCTGTATGGATGATGAAGCAAAGATTCTCTTCCTGCCTTGTGGACATCTCTGTTGTTGTTCCAAGTGCGCGCCAGCCCTGCGTAACTGCCCCATCTGTCGCGCACTAATCCGCGGCACAGTGAGGGTTTATTTGCCGTAACCATGGACATGTCTGCTGTTTCATGGATGCATGAAATATTTCATATTTAATGTCTTTAAAGATGAAATATTTTGTCCATCCTTGAAACCAATGTTTTATCAAATAGACCTTGATTTGCCTTGACTAACAACTCATCGTTCTTATTCAGTAACATTTATTAAGAATACACAAATAATTGGTTATAAAAAGCATTCATGCAAAATATAAATAGTGTTTTGTTGATCTTTCACCCACAATGACAAATAGGTTCTCCCCACTTATTTTTGAGATCAAAGTACACATCTGTCTCGGTGTCAAAAGCTTTCTGCATGTACACAAATGCAAAAGTGCCATTGTACTTTCTGGGTTTGGTCCGCTACAATCTTCCTTATCACAGGCTGTTCTGTTCGCAGCACAACATGCTGACTCTATATTGTATCTTAAATGTTATATGTATAATATATAGCAGACAATCGGTTTTATTTGCATATTTTTTTACCAAAATTACGTATCCAAATAATGGATGATGATGAATCATTTATTAATTTTCAAGGAGGTACTAACCGCAATTCTTTATTTAATATATTACAGTTAAATGAAACACTTGATGAGGATATTCAACCAATACGTCATTCCCCTTATTATGATCTTGATAATTTTAAGTTACTGGCAGAAAGACATAACAAACGTTTTAATATACTAAGCGTAAACATAGAATCAATTAATGCTAACCATAGTGAAACAGAAGCCTTCCTGGAAGAACTTAACCTGATAAATTTTAAATTTACCTTAATATATTTTCAGGAATGCTGGCTTTCCGAAAATGATGATATGTGTTATTTACAACTTGAGGGATATCAGTGCATTAAACAAGGCAAAACATGTAGTAATAAAGGTGGACTGGTTGTGTATTTAAACAAAACATTTAACTACAAAGTAATTTTGTCTCTTAATCAGTATGACAATTGGGAAGGTCAATTTATTAAAGTAACTGGTGGTGGGCTTTCTAAAGATATAATAATTGGTAATATTTACAGGCCCCCAAAAGACCTTAAAGAAAATTATAAACAATTCCTTTACGAATTCACACCTATCATTTCGTCATTTGACAGAACAAACTCAGATATTATTATTGCAGGAGACTTCGATATATAAACTTTTTAAAAATAAACAAAAAAGAAGTATTCACTGAATTTTTTGATACTTTAATATCATATAGCTTTTATCCCCACATCATACTTCCTACTAGGCTCTCCAAAAATAATGGAACCCTAATTGATCATTTCTTTTTGCAAATTAAATCAATCTACAATGAAGCCTAAATCAGGCATTTTTTCAACCATATTTCACTTTTCTAAATACAATTTCCCACACAGTACCTTTACCAAGATATATAAAAATGAGTGTACAGAACTCTGATTCAATATCTGATTTGATACACAAAGTTTTCTCATCAAATGTTTACAGTAAACTCAACCAATCTCCTAATGCAAACCCTAATGTAAATTATGATATCCTACATGACGTAATGCAATGTGCAAAAAATAAAAATATGCCTTATAAAACAGTTAAACTAAAAAAAATACAAACAAGAAATCCACTTGGATTACGTTAGGTCTGCTCAAATCCATTCGATACAGAGATAAATTATATAAGACACTAAAAACTACTCGACCAGAATCACCAAAATAATTTGCAATTCGGATCAACCTGACTACCTATAATACTATCCTTAAAAAAGTATACGTTTTGCTAAACGCTTACATTACAAATAATTTTTTAACAATTTCAAAAATAACATTAAAAAAACATGGGAAACAATTAATGGTATTCTTTCTAGAACATACAGAAAGAAAACGTTCCCCAATTCTTTTATTTATAACGAAAATATCATGGCAGATAAAACAGCAATTGCAAACGCATTTAATTCATATTTTACCAATATTGGCCCACATTTAGCCAACCATGTACAAAGTTCCACAAATAAAACTTTCAGATACTACCTTAATGGAAACCATAACAATGTATTTAATTGTCAACTTATTAATGAAGAAACAATATCTAAATCCTGTTATGACAAAATCTTTAACTTTAATTACAAACCAAATATTAACTGCGGGTATCTTCCTCGACAAACTCAAAACTGCCAAAGTAATACCAATTTATAAAAAAGGGGACGAAAACCTATTCTGCAACTATAGGCCAACTTACCTGCAATTTCAAAAGTAATCGAAACAATTATTTACAACCAGCTAGATTCTTTCTTAAAAAGACATAAACTCATGTACGATAGTCAATATGGATTTAGAAAGGAACATTCTACGGAATTTGCCACTCTTGAATTAATTGATAGGATATTGACACGTATGGATAATAAGGAAATACCTATAAATATTTACTTGGACCTGTCAAAAGCATTTGACGCTCTGGATCACTCAATATTAATTGATAAGCTAGAATTGTATGGCATAACAGGAGTAGCTTTAGATCTATTAAAAAATTATTTAACAATATAAAACAGTATGTAGAATTTTAAGACGCCCAATCAGATATGCTTAAGGCAAGGGTGTACTCGGATCAAAATGTGATTTTATGAATTTTGACAATAAAATTAGTTATTGACATTTTCATATAGAAATATTATTCAACTTGCTATTCGTGTGCGTTGTACTGTCGAAATATTTTTTTATATCATAAAACATGCCTTATGTGTGATGCCTATCATTGCTAAGTCTTTGTTTTTGTCAAATCAAGCGTGAATAATAGGACATTATGTGATTTTCTGAGATCAATCGTGGCTCGAAAACGATGGGAATCCCAACATGGCGCATATCAGGGGAAAGCCCTGTTTTCGCTCTGCATGATGGTAGAAACCGAGTAATCTCAACTACGAACAACCCCCCTCCAGCGTCTCGTGGACAAAAGATTGGGGGAATCCCGCAACGATTGGCCAAACGGCACCACGTGGTGTCTTATTCCCTCCCGTCTGGCCAATCGTTGCCGGCAAGCGATCGCTCTAATTGGATGTAATACTAATTTCCAATCTGTCGCATCATACGTTCGATTCGTTCGCCAACATTTAACAAGATTGCCATCCCAAACAACAAGTTCCAAATGGCAAGTGGACAAGGAAGCCATTGGCTTATTGAGAGTCCAACAATTTTCTCATCTATGTGTAGCCCGCCCTTATCAAATATCTGTCAATTCTATTTTTAAACATATTCACACTACTAGCATTAACACAATCATTTGGCATTTTGTTCCATTGATCTGTCAACATCCTCATAACCATTCACTATTTTAAACACTTCTATTTGGTCTCCTCTTATTCTCCTGGTCTCTAGTGTTGTCAAACCACAGTGTAATAAGCGAATTTAATAACTAAGGTCTCTCAATTCTGGAATCATTTTAGTTGCTCTCCGTTGAATTCTTTTTAGCTTGTCTATGTCCTTTTTTATGATATGGCCTCCATGCCTGAATACAATATTCCAAATGTGGTCTAACTATTGCTTTATACAGGGGTACAATTAGCTGTTTCTCCTTATACATGATAGTTCTCCTAACTAGCCCTAGAATTTGATTTCCTTTCGAAGCAGCAATCCCACATTGCTCTGAAACTTTCATGTCAGCACTAAATGTTACTCCTAAGTCCTTTTCTTGTGTGGTTCTACCTAGTACAGCATCCCCCGTGCTCCTGCTGTATCTTGATAGTATGCTTTTGAAAACCACCAAGAGACTTTCTGGAAAACATAACCTGGTTTTTACACAATGAGCCACGAATGGAATTTTTCACCTCCGCTTTTGCATTTTCGCATACAGTAAAACTTGAAAAAAATCATTAAAAAAGTTTTAAGAAAAATAAAAAAAAGCTTGGTGGTTTTCACAAGGGTTGTCTAGAGTAACTACACACCAAATTTGGGTTATCTAAGACTGGTAGTTACTAACATATTGCCACCATACCGTGGGAAAAGCCCCTAGAAAAAATGCACAGCTATGCTGTGAGGTGAATTCACAAACTCTGAAAGTTTCAGCTCTCTGTGTTCAATAACAGTGAAGTAATAAAATAAAGTACATTTAGAGTACACCCTCGCCTTAATATCTTCACAGGCGTACCTCAATTATCAATTCTAGGCCCTTTGTTTTTTAATATCTTTATTATGGACGCCAATGACACGACACTTTCAAGTACCCTAGATTATTTCGCACAATATAGCAAAAATTAAAATGTAGAATTTTTAAACGACACAGAACTGAACAAAATTAATTAGTGGCTTAAATTAAACAAATTATCTCTAAATAATATGATAAATGCATTAAATATCAAAATAGATAATACATATATCGATAGAGTAGATGAGTCCAATTTCCTAGGGATACGTTTTGATGAACAATTAAACTGGCAAAGCCACATCAACGAAATTTCAAATAGGTGCTCCAGAATTATAGGTATCCTAAATAAATTCAAACAATTGTTATCTCTTAATATAAAGATTATGCTGTATAACACTTTGATACTGTCACATCTAAACAATGGCTTAACGGCCTGGGGCTATAGATGTGATAGAATAAAAAACTTCAAAAGAAAGCCATCCCAATTATATGTTTAAGCAAATATAATGCTCATACCGATCACTGTTCAAGTCTTAATTTACTAAAAGTAGAGCATATTCTAAAATTGCAGGAACTAAAATTATATCATAAATTTTCAAGCAAACTACCTGTCTACCTGCAAAACTTACCACTTGATCAAAACAATAGTGTTCACAACTTTAATACACGTGGTCAATATAACATACATACGATCAGGGTACATCACGAGTTTGCTAAACGAAGTCTCGGGTACAGTTTGCCACATACCATAAATAATGCACCTGATTTATTAAAAGACAAGATCACCACTCACAGTTTACATGGTTTTTCAAATTATTTCAAATTTTATTATCTGAATACATATATTGAACAATGTGTAATCCAAAATTGTTATATATGTCAACATGACTGACTATGTCTCCATTTCACCTTGGTTAAAAATCACTCTCTGTATATCCGGTTGTATGAATATATTTGGCATTTGTAATATAGACATATCTACATTAATGTTGTTCATTCAGTAATTATGCACTAATTACTCTAGAGATTTTCTTTTTTTATAATTTTAATAATGGGTGAAATTAATCGGCAGGGTGGCTCCTACAATAGCAATTAATTTTTAGTCTTAGTAGGAGTCTCCCGTCCCTTATGACATTATCTTTTATTTTCAGACCGTACTCTATATTCTTACCACTTCGTTTTCTTATGTCGACTTAGATGTAATATATTGTATGGTTTTTGTGTTGAGTACTCTTTGGGACGAATAAATATTTCCTGTTTCCTGTTGTTTCTAAAATCATAGCTGGTTCTCCACCTTCAATGAAGAAGGCAGCAAACAACAGAGTGCGTTGGAAAAGAGTCGTTTCGGCCCTGTGCTCTACCTTGAGTGAAGAGGACTAAGTCAAATCTCCACCTTCCCTACTAGGAGTGATGCGAATTAAGCTGATTTTTCTTCCTCACAATTGTTCATTCACATCTTGTAAAGAACATTGCTTCGTAATACACAAAATAACCTAATCAAACTTCTGAAATAGCAATGTTTTACAATTATGCTAGTAATGCAATCACAACTAAAGCTCAACTTGGTGTTCCTAGTTGGAATCTAGATAATTGTCCAGCCCATAACAATATATACAGTGGTGTATTTAGAGGGGCATTGGACCATGGCCCCCCCTTACATTTCCTGTTCCGCCACTACATGATAGCATGGGTGACTAGGCTCGTTCCCTTTGGCCTCCCCGTTGTGAGGTCGTAGATATGCCACTGAGTGTATAAGATAGGTGTCGTATGCATCCCTAGTCCATCTGGTACTGGAATATGCAACAGTATCATGGAATCCTTTCTGCCAGAAGAATAATACAACTGTAAAGGGAACCTGAAGATAAGCAGGCAGGTTGTGCACACGTAAATAAATTGGTGATGAACAGTAACTCAACTACAGCCAGTGCATGTCAAATTGTCAATGGTGACATCTGGTGAATGGACATTACACCAAATGACTAAGTACTGGGCAAGGACCACAGTCACTTTTCCCATAGACGACCATTATAACATTCTTGCGCCTACATTGAAAATTTATCCTACAATTTTTTTTTTTAATTCACAGAAAATGACAGACCCACTAAGACACCTGGTGTGTCAAATTCGTGAAAATGACATACCTCCTTTTCGCACAAATTGCTTCAAAGCATGATGCCCCTGCATTTCTGCCATGAAATTCCCCAGTTTCCAAAATATGAGTACATCCTGCCTAACAGCCACTGTGTCCTTACGCAACTGGTATACCTAATGACAAATGGCATCATTTCAAAGCTTAGATGCTACTGTGCACAAGAACATCACTTCCACTCCCTCATCCACACAATTTCTGCTCTCACAAATAAACCCTATCTGCACAATGAATTTTTTCCTTGGGATTCTTTATGTATGTAATGGCGGATGGATTCTGACTGTGGTCCATGCCCTACTGTGTGGCAAAGGCTTTGTGTGCTACTCGCCTCTAGCAACCAGTCTGCGTTAGACTATTTTGGCCAATCAGAAATGTGTGCACATATAAACCAGTCGAAAATTGGCTCCCAAAAATGTAATCACGGAAGCTGCAGAAAAGCACAACCCTATGCCACCTCTGACACCAGTTGTTGTTGCTCCAGCACTGACAGCTGTTTCCATGGAAGCTGTACCAGAGTTATGCCCACCGAAGAAAGAAACTAGCTAAACAAAGCAAAGTCAGACCAGAGAAAGCTACACCTACTAGGCCTATACCCACCCAAGAGTCCAGTACTCCTACGACCACTGCAACTCAGTCGAGAGAACACAACAGTTCTGATCCACCCAAACCTAGTTAATTGCAGCTCATCAAGGACATCGAAGGCTGCAGAACTGGTCAATGGTGCACCATTGTGTACGATGGTAAAATCTACCCTGGCATAATGCGAAGTCATGGATGTGACGAAAGAAACTGTGGCGGTGCAGTGTGTGTAAATTGTGGGATAGAACAGGTTCCGATGGCCTCTGAAGGATGACACAGCAGTATACGAATTGCAGTTGACACTATGCAGGCCTAGTGCAACGAGTAATGGATGTGATGAAATACTCTGTGGTGCCAGTGCAATCAGGCCCAGTTAACATTTCTTATGAATATTGATTAATTTTGTGTTTCTAACAAACACTGAATCGGAATATCCCACTGCAGTTGTTGTATGTGGGTGCATCACAGAAGCCGATCACGGCTATTAATGTGACGTTTGGGATGTACGCAGCACATTCGGATGAATATAATATAAAATACTTTATAAAACATAGTTAAAAGAATAAAAACATGGAGAAGGTTGCTAGGCGTTTAATGCAACCCTCTGCCTCCCAACTGCAGATGAAAAGGCGTTGGATGTGGGCAGGTTGATGATGTCATCTGTGAGGGTGTTCCATTCGATGGCGGTCTTTACAAAGAATGAACCTCTATATTTGTCAGTCTTGGTATTTTGAAGCAGCGGCTGTTATTGTTTGCTTGACTTTTTAGAATGTTGTGAGTTTCGCATCCCTCGTAGGTGGTGGCCAGGTGTTTAAGTTGGCTGCTGTGAGGAAGGTGTCGGCAGGTAGGGCTGAGACCAGGCATTTTGCTATCTTGTACAGCATTGCCAGCCTAAGTTGCCTGCGTCGTTCTTCCAAGGGTGGGAGGTCGAGGAAGTCAAGCATCCTGCCAATGCATCCAAGTTCCCGAGATCTGTAGTCTCTAGTGATGAAGCGTGCAACCTGACGTTGAATGCGTTCAAGCTTTTCCGTATCTTGTTAGAGGTAGGGGTCCCACACTACCGCCCCATATTCCAGGGTGGATCTAACGAGTACGATGTATGCAAAGCGTCTACACTCCTGAGGGCAGTTCCGGAGATTCCGGCGTAAGAAGCCCAGTGTTGATCCAGCTTTCTTGCCCAGGCTGGTGATGTGTGTTGACCACTTCAGGTCGGCAGAGATCTCAATGCCGATGTAAGAGTTTTGCTCTACATGTTTGAGAATGGTGCCCCCAAGTCTATAGAAGTAGTGAAGTAGTAGTAGAAGTGTGATCTGAGTTTGGTGGAGAGGACGTAGCACTTCTGCGCATTGAAGCGCATCCCCCACCGGGCTGCCCATTACTAGAGGTTCTTGAGGTTGGACTGCAGGGTGAGGTGATCTAGAAAGGAGCAGACCTCCCGATAGAGCAGGCAGTCATCCGCGAAGAGTCGTACTGTGGACTTCACGGTGTCCGGCAGATCATTTTACTCACGTATTAATTCAAAGTTTGGTCTAAATAATTTGTTTGTTTGTCCAGTCGAAGAAGACATGGGACATTGTGTAGGGTGGATGGAACTAGAAAAATTATGAACACTGGTATTTATTAGTATATTGTATTTAGCCAATGATAACTATATTATTGTTATAATGAACAATATATGTTACTTATATATCAATTCATAATTATGCTTAGTCCTATATATAATAATTTTACTTTTGGTCCAATCGAAGACATTGGGTGGTCCAATCAAGGAAACCGTGGCCACGATTGGACTGTTTTGTAATTTTGTTTTAATTTATTTTTTTCAAAATTCATCAATGATTTTCTTGTGATTAATAGCTTGTTGTTGACAATAAAATATAAACTCTATGTTAGTATATGGTTTACATCAATTCCATTTGTTTTTTGAGTTTATATTCAAGTTTATCATTAGGGGTCCCAATCCCCGCAACCCTCCCCTACAGCAGCAATCTTAATACCAGGGGTGATACCTTACGTTTTAGAAGTTCTCTAAAAAGCTTGAATGCTTTGCTGGCATCTAACATTAGTGCATACACATTACTGCGATTGGAATTGTAATAACTGATTGTCTCCATCATAACATATGTGCAGTGAGTAGTGGACATATTTTGTCTAAAACCAAACTGCAAATGCGATGTTGCAAGAGCATTCTGTTCCTTAGATAGTATAGCATCAAACAGTTCGGCAACAATGCTGCCAAGAGTAATAGCTGTAAAACTGTCGGATGTACATACTAATTGTCTCTTATCTTTTGGTATTGGAACCACAGTTCCCTCTAACATCGAGTCGTGGCTAAAACCATGTACCAACATACTGTTAAAAATTAATGTTAACAGCACAAAGAGTATTTTCGGACCATGTATGATATGATTAGAATTGAGACCCTCTTCACCATCTGACTTACCCAGCTTCTGTAACCTCATCAACTGATTATATCATACGCGGCATTTTCTTTAATCTGCTTGTTAATCTCCGTATTTATAACATTCATCTCATCAACATCATATGACACACTGTTGTAGAGGTGATTATATTTGTCAGAAAAAAGTTGTGCTATTTCTTCATCAATACTTGAAGGCAAGAATTTATTTCTGCCCTTCTTCCGGCGCACCTCAGACCACAAGTCCCGGTTTCTATTTTCGCTAATGGTTTCAGCCATCTTAGTAGTACGAATTCTGTCATCCTCTCTCATAATATGATACCAAGCTCTTGTTATACGTCTCATTTCTGTAATGTCACCCTGGTGACGCTTTCCCACAGCTTGCCACTGTCGATGCCAGAATATAGCCTCCTGCTACAGGTGTTCAACTTCTTTAGACTTCCTTCTGCCACCACTTGAATTAAGGTTGTTTTTAGGACAGACATTAAGGCACATGATTTCACAGTTGTTAATTTGAATCATAATCCCACACAACCTTACGTGATTGCATTTAAGCTCTTTCACTGCAGACTTGTGATAATTTCCACAGGATTGCACATCCGCCGATTGGGCGTCCTTCCCTGACAATACATTCATCCATGGAACTCTTACCAGTTATTGCCATACTGTCACCTAATTTTCACATCTTGTTTAATTCACTTTTATATAGACAATGTTCCTGCATAAGTAACAAATCAAATTTTTACTAATATTGTATATAAAATCAAATTTCGGACCTCTGT
The DNA here is from genome assembly GCA_963662155.1 of Lamellibrachia columna. NCBI lineage: Eukaryota > Metazoa > Annelida > Polychaeta > Sabellida > Siboglinidae > Lamellibrachia > Lamellibrachia columna. The sequence goes on along the minus strand of OY759270.1, from coordinate 5,933,206 downwards.
CTCTAAAATGTTTACAGTTATAACTAATAATAGACAATGGCTGTATACGGTTAATAAGCATACTTGCCGAGATTGATTTAGTGATTATGTTTATTTTTCTAATGTGGCTGAGCAGCAACAGTTCTTCAAACATTTACAGATTATTAAAGAACAACAAATTTTACAAGAACATTCATAATAACTGAACATCTAAACATTTTTAAATATGTAAATACTTACAAACAGAATACAGGAATATAAAAGTAGAAAACAAATATGGAATGCAAACACCAAAAGAAGAGAACTTGGATAACATTTGGGTTAAATAAAGAAACAACATACAACAATGTTGGATTAGCTGTTACTGGATGTAGAGTTGCCCTAACACTACGACATGAGTAGGTGTGATATGGCAATCCACATAACTATTATCTAACATATAGCAGAAACAACAGATTCCAACCAGTCACATGGTGCAAATCAACATGGACTTCCATACTGATATTTCAACAGTGACATGTCCTGTCCTGCAGCACATTGGTGTCTTTGGCATTTACTGTTCCTGTTACAGATTGGCTCGTAGAGTTATTCCAATATTGGCATCGCAGATGGCGCATATGATGAGTTGTGAAGCACATTCCAAACAGCAGGACTGATGACCGCATGGTATGAATATGGCACATACTTCCCCATTAAAGCACATCTCACATCTCAGCCTCCAATCTATCAACACAGTAATCATGCCATACTTTATGTCTGCTTCCACAGGATATAATATTTTATACATCAATTAACACTAATAAAACAATCTTAAAATTAAAAGAAGACAAGGCCTTAAATTAATCCAATCATGAAATGTACGGTACAAGTTATTTCAATGTCAAAACTCTTACACAGACACAATACTCACCAGCCACGATACTCACAGACATACGATACATACTCGCAATACACATACACGATATTTACACCCTCGCGATACTTACACAGCCAAAATACGTACACAGACAAAATACTAACACAGCCACGATGCTTGCACAGACACGATACTCACACAGCCACAATATTAACAGACACGATACATACACAGACACAATGCTTACACAGACATGATACTTACACAGACACGATACTCACACAGCCATGATGGTTAGATAAGATACTCACAGACATGATACTCACACAGCCACAATACTCACAGACATGATACACAGCCACAATACTCGCAGACACGAAACTTACACAGCCACAGTACTTACAGACACAATATTTACACAGACACAATACTTACACAGACATGATACTAACACAGCCATTATACTCACACAAACACGACACACAGCCATGATACTTATACAGCCATGATACTAACATAGACAGTTTAAACATGATGTTTATAAATACAGCCACACAAACTGTTACTTACACCGAGTGGAAGCAGCGAGTGGAATACCAGTGTCCGCAGAAACAACATCAGTGACTTCATCCAAATGAGTGTCTACAAACACACAGCACCTAGTAAACATACTACATCAGAGATGATCTGAACAGTTTGTCAAAGTATATTATTGTTTCACTATTGACGGACTCTTACTGAAGACCTCCAGATTTAATTAACGTTTCACATTTATTGTCACTATTCAGCTGAATGTACTTTAGATTTCTACAACAATGCCTTCAAGTTAAACCTTATTCTTAAACTAGTTCAATATTCCATGCAAATTCAGTTATAAGTTTATTTGTCATTGTATAAATGAATACAGAATACTCACAAATAATTTCAAAACAGATACAATCAATATAAAATAAAATAACGTGCACTTCCACAACACAGGGTAAGAGAATAAAGACAAGTCCACTAACAACTGGACGCTGGAGGTGCAGAAAACTATATTGGATTTGGAATCGGAATTGCTTATATGGAATCAACCCCAAGTCTTTTTACACCGTGTCTTGTGTAATGTGTCTGGTATGTGTGCAAGCGCATAACAAACTGCTGAACTGCATAAGTTAAATAGTGTCATTGAAGGGGCATTCCATATCAAGTCAATCAAGAATTTACATGTCCGTCTTCGATTTTGTTGAAACTTTGTGTGTTTATTTGTGTTCATGAGTCCATCTTACCACCCAAATTTCAGCTCAATCTGATCTTCCTTTCCAGAGATAGAGGTCATCAAAGTTTGACCCGACCTTGACTACCTCACGACCTTCCAGGTGTTATAACTCCTCTCCTAGTTAACCTACAGATGTGATGTTGGTGTCATTTTAAAGCTCTAATAAATGCCTATCTGTGTAGACAATTAAACACACAAAAATTTGAAAAAACAAGTTTTTTGTTTAATATCTGATATTATTACACACCTGACCTGGTAAAAATCATTTTGTTTGTTGATTTTTTTATATGTTGAAGATTACATATTTGGCAATAATCATTGAAAGTTTGATCATGCGCATTTCAATACTTTAGGAATTATAAAATTTTAAATGCAACATCATGTCTTATAGCATACAAAGATAGACACTTGTGGCTATCCTTGTATGCTATAAAACATTAAATAATGTGAAAAACATTTAAAAGAAAGTTTTAGCTTTGACTTCACCTTGCAAAAGTCATGTAACCTCAGATTTTTTTTTTATTTGTATATATTGTAGCACACATACCTGGCAATAATTGTTGACAATTTGAACATGGGCATTCCAATACTTTGACAGCAATTCCCTTTTCAGTGACAGTGTTCAAGATCACAAATTGAAAAATGTTCTGGATTATTAACAATTTATTATCTCACCTTTTCACATACATAATGAATGTTGAAGCCATTCCTCCAGGGCATTAGACACTTGTGCCATGTGTTCTTTCTTCAAGGTATTATGTTCTTCCAGTTGCTGTGGTAGGGTGAGCAGTGGTTAGGATGTCCCTCATGCCTACCACCAGGTTATCAGGTCGCTCGGGGTAAGTGAATGATCTCGCTGGTCCACGAGGATTGAGAAAGTTAATAGCCACCTCTCTTTCTCTCTGATCCTGGGACGTGACCATTCCAAGCCACCACCATCCATCATACTGAACTGTGACATAACCCGTCACCTCTTCAAACCTGACGACATGTTCTTCAGCTGTCACGGTTTCTTGTCGAGTTTGTGTACTTGTCGAGAATTGACTCACTGTTACTTTGAACAATGACACATGATGGAAGCAATGCAAATGTTGGGTCCCCAGCACTGTCCACACCTTTGCAAAGTGGCTCTCAAGCAGTTTCAGTAATCCCCCAACACCATCACATGGCCCCTTGCCATGTGAAGTGGCGAAAAAATGCCATTCAGCTTCAAATCCAAAGTCCACAGAATGGTGGCACAAGTTCATGAAGTTCTTACAGTTCTTGTATTGACCTGCACAACCATCTGAGAAATAGAACACTTTCTTTGGCTTCTCTCCAAACATCTCCGCAAGGAACAGAAGATGTTGTTGAAACAGATGGACTGTAATGGTGTCATGTGTGAGACAGAGACAGCAACACATGACACATGCTTTGACACTCCGTTCTCCAACCAGTAACAAACAGATGGGTGGATGGTAGCTTGAGCATTGTTCCAGTGATATGACTGGACTTCATCTTGCATTACAAAATTGAACTTCTCTGCAAAATCACCCACAACCAGTATCTCCTTTTCACCCATGTTGTCTCACAGGTCTTGATAGTATAATGTTTGTACTTTCTCAATGAAATCATGAAGGATGATATGTTGGAGATGTTCAGCGAAACTTTGAATGAATTCATCAACTGACTGATGGATGGTTTCTAACGTTGATCTGGCTGTTGTGGTCCACTTTCGGTTTTTCAATTTTGTCAAATGCATTGAGCATCAGTTCTTGAAAGATCTCAACACATGGACACTGATTGCACTTCTGGAGGAGGCAGTCTGGGTCAGGTCAAAGATTAAAAAACACCATGTTTTTAATGTTCTTGTTTGTGTTTTATTGTCTACACAGATAGACATTTATCAGAGCTTTAAAACGACACCAACATCACATATGTAGGTTACCTAGGAGAGGAGTTATAACACCTGGAAGGTCGTTAGGTAGTCAAGGTCGGGTCAAATTTTGATGACTTCTATCTCTGGAAAGGAAGGTCACTGAAATTTGGGTGGGAACATTGACTTGTGAACATAAACTAACACACCAAATTTCATCAAAATTAAAGGTGGTCATGTAAATTTCACCGTTTTTGATTGATTTGGCATGGAATGCCAGTGAAGTCTCTTTCACACGACATGAATTACCTATTCATATGAACTTTCTTATGGTGTATTATACTTATTTTGTGAGGCATATTTAGTATAGCAAGACTTAGAGATTTAGAAAATAAGTTTCAAGTTATGAAGAGATTTGAAGATGGACAATGTAACATGCAAACTGTATTTTAGTTTCAAATGTGACTCAGATAATTTAGTCAGAAAGATGAGTTCTTTATGTTGAAAAATATATTGGATTAAATAATCTTTCAATTCACTCAATTCAAACTGTTATTGTGTGTGGCTGCTACAGTGTTGACATTATGTAAGTTATAGGGACACCTGTCCTCATTCTGTTGTTATTGGCTGTGGCTGCTATGGTGTTATGTAAGTTACAGGAACACCTGTCCTCATTCTGTTGTTATTGACTGTGGTTGCTATGGTGTTATGTAAGTTACAGGACAACTCCTGTCCTCATTCTGTTGTTATTGGCTGTGGCTGCTATGGTGTTATGTAAGTTACAGGAACACCTGTTCTCATTCTGTTGTTATCGACTGTGGTTACTCTGGTGTTATGTAAGTTACAAGAACACCTGTCCTCATTCTGTTGTTATTGGCTGTGGCTGCTATGGTGGTATAATTATGTAAGTTAGTGGTTGCTGCCCAGTATTTTGTAAGTTACAGGGACACCATTGTCCAGTATTGTGCTACAGGGACACCAATGTCCAGTATTGTGTAAAGTTACAGGGACACCATTGTCCACTATTGTATAAGTTACAGGGATACCATTGCCCAGTACAGTGCAATATGCTTATAACGAACACGGATACAACGAACTGACGGATATAACGAAATAATTTCTTACATACGGATTTTTTCCCTATCTTTTCCATTATAAGCGTTCACGCATATATATTACGAACACGGGTATAACGAATTCACGGTTATTACGAACACCTTTTCCCGAACAAATTTCGCCGTATAACGAATTTCTGTCCAACTGAAAATCGCTCAGTTGTTCGCAAATACTTCCGTGACCTGGAAGCTATGTCGTGGCTGTGCAGAGCACCAGTGACAAAGTAATTAGGTCAATGAGGGAAATCATCAAAGGTGATTGTTAGCTGCCCACTAAACTATGTTTAAATAAACATTGGTGCGAGTCCGACCCATCTCCTGCTGAGCAGATAAAGGACATTGCCGAGTGTTTGCGCGATATACGACAGTTCATCCATAACAGAGCTACACAGTCAGACGACGCTGCAGCGCACTGTGACTGGCTTGAGGATTTCCTTTTGTTTGGTGCCATAGCCAGCAGCAAACAAACGTCAATAGAGGACTTCTTCAAAGCAGATTCATGTCATTCTGAGTGTATTGTTCAAGAAGAAGTACTGTAGTTACCGTAGTTCCATCCTGCCACAGTTCGTGTTTTAGTGTGCTTGGACGCGGCGTGCTTGCCATGTGTTTACGTCATATTTCGTTACTTCTTCACAGACGGTGGACTGCGATGTTATACTATAACTACACTTAATAGTAACATATGTAACTGTTTTATGTGTCATTTAAATAAATGTTGCACAACAAAATATTTTTGCGTTTGATAGACACTTGGCGAATAGTTTAAAAAACTGTCACATACAACACTGCCACCTAGCGGGTAAACGCGTACAAGCATATAATGAATTCACGGATATAACGAACTCGTTAGATACCCACAAAGTAGTTCGTTACAGGCGTGTTGCACTGTATTATGTAAGCTACAGGGACACCATTGTCCAGTACTGTGGAAGTGCACATATAGAAACTCATCAAACGCACCAGCATTATGTTGTGCTGAATGGAAACGCCAAACCCGCAGCACCTGTTGGCGTGGAAGGGAAGAAGCTGGTCGGTAGTAGGCAGACACTGCATCAAGTAAACGTTGTTGACTAGCAATGCTGTCGTCACCTGTAAAACATAGCAGATGCACTGTCCATCAGTCAGTCTGTACCATATACGTTGGATACAACGGTTTGGAATACTTATACAACAATATATACTGGAACAAACATTTACATGCACAGTTGCAAACTAAAATACAGTGGAACCTCACTATTAAGACCATCTTCAGGACTGGGCCAAAGTGACCGAAATGGAGAGGTGATCGTATTAGCAGGATTAAGGAGACATGACAGCGAAAATGATGGTTTTTTGCCAAAAAATATTCAAAATGTGTTTCTTTTGTATTCCAATAGCTTTGTATGTTTACTATCAATAAAGGTTCACTTATATGACAATGACATACCTCTAAATTCAATCTTTGATGGCCATTTACAAGAAATTATATTTTGCAATGAGAAAGACTTTAAAAATTCAGAACAAATATATTCATAATATAGGAATTTTTTTTAGAATAGTTCTGGAGTTAAGTAATGATGATTCCAAAAGTATTATAATAAAATATCCATTACTTTTTAAATGTTGTAATTTTTTAGATGGGCTATAATTCCTTCATGTGGCGGCCATTTTGTTTGCTGCCATGGAAATGGGGGTCTGGCAGCACAATTTTCAATATATGTTTTACTCAGAAAGACCCACTCTACAGCTAGGGCATAAAAAGTGTAATAACTATGCAATTGCAAAAATCCTATCCAGCTGCCATGTTTCACCTTAATGTACTATACTATACTTTATTGTTACGGAAATTATTTGGGACTGTGCCATATTCGCGAGGTAACCGTATTACCGAGGTGGCCATGGGAGGTTTGACTGTAATTTAATTTAATTTTAGTATTCAGATAATAAGTGTATATAATCATTACTGAAAAGAAAATTACTCTTAATATAATTCTAAGGCTTAATGAATACGTATCTGAATAATTTTTTCCTCACATTTTTAGCAGCATTTTAGATTGTCTTGCACACCTTTCAAGAAGACATTATGCTGATGTTACAGTGTACTATGAATATAATTCCCACACAAATGCTATGACATAAGATCAAGTCCATTTAACAGTTGCATATGTCATGAACTGAATTAACACTTGACTTGACATTGAGTATACAGATGAACCATTCTGATTCAACAGGAACCCAGGCAAAACATCTGCACCAATTGTAGAATCTTACTTCTGCTAGAGGGAGGGGTGTGAGTCTCAGCCGTTGATCTGTGGAGAGTCTCAGCAGTTGATCTGTGGAGAGTCTCGGCCATTGATCTGTGGAGAGTCTCGGCTGTTGATCTGTGGAGAGTATCGGCAGTTGATGCATGGCGACTCTCAGCTGTTGATGCGTGGCGAGTCTCAGCTATTGATGCGTGGCGAGTCTCAGCTGTTGATGCGTGGCGAGTCTCAGCTGTTGATGCATGGCGAGTCTCAGCTGTTGATGCGTGGCGAGTCTCAGCTGTTGATGCGTGGCGAGTCTCAGCTATTGATGCATGGCGAGTCTCAGCTGTTGATGCATGGCGAGTCTCAGCTGTTGATGCGTGGCGAGTCTCGGCAATTGATTCACGGAGAGCATCAAGCGTTGATACCTGGCGAATCTCGGCTGCTGATCCAAGAAGTAACAGAATGTGTAATGACTGGGAGAAGTAACAAAATGTTATGACTGGGAGAAGTAACAAAATGTTATGACTGGGAGAAGTGACAAAATGTTATGACTGGGAGAAGTGACAAAATGTTATGACTGGGAGAAGTGACAAAATGTTATGACTGGGAGAAGTAACAAAATGTTATGACTGGGAGAAGTGACAAAATGTTATGACTGGGAGAAGTAACAAAATGTTATGACTGGGAGAAGTAACAAAATGTTATGACTGGGAGAAGTGACAAAATGTTATGACTGGGAGGAGTGACAGAAAGTGTCATGACTGGGAGGAGTGACTGGAAGTACTGACTGGGAAAAGTGACAGAAAGTGTTGTGACTGGGAGAAATGATTGTCCCAAGAGTTGAGAGAGCGCTGACACATTTTATATCACCAGTAGGACAGAAACAGACACATATTGACACTCGCACACTCATGGATTCACTCACGCACGCACACATTTCAATATAATGGACCTAATACACGCACTGCTGTCACTAAAAAGGTTTAAAGGTAATGTATGAAATTTGTTCCATAAGCCGACTGATATGTGTACTGAATGTAAAGTAGTCTAATAATGTGATGATGACATCATCATTACACTGACCTGCATGGTTAGCATGTCCAATACTGTGTGTCTGGAAGAAATAATCACATATCTATAGCATTGCGATAATTACTAAAAATAATAATTTTCAGGCCATTTCAATAGAAGCACACATGTATGCAAACAATAACCATTATACAAGTTATTTATTCATAGTAAGTGCACATTTCTACTCTGCATATTCAAAAGACAGCTCATGAAATATGTTGAATCTAGAGACAGGGAAGACAACAGTAGATAGCTGTGAAAAAGTACTTCGCAATAAGCAGGGTTTTGGTGAACAGAGAGTACAAATGTTTGAGTACTTATTTTGTTTGGCACACTGCATTAATACTAGTTTATTGCAGAACATCTCAGCTGATTATAAAGCTGCTTAAACATGCTGGAGGTGACACTTTGATGTGGTATCTCAGACCTTCCACATGGTATTGAATCACACACCATGTATAGTGGATGTCAACTCTTAAAATATCTGCCTGTGAACACCTCCTGGTGTTACCTTTGAGACAGAACGCACACATCAATAGTTGTCTTTACCTGTCTCGTGGACACGGCCTGTGTATTGTTCACGTAGTCGCAGCTGGGGAGATGTTTAGTCTGAGGGACATCAGACATCTCCCAATTAGACACAGTGCGACCACATGAGAAACACTGAACACTGTCATTGGTCCCTGCAAACACAATCAAAATGACAATAGGAGAAAAAGAAGAAATAGAGCATGGAAGGGAGACAAAGAAGGGTTGAGAGAGCAGGAAAGGGAGAGAGAGAAAGGAAGAGAGAGAGAGAGAGCAGGGAATGGAGAAAGATAAGGGATGAGAGAGCAGGAAAGGGAGAGAGAGCAGGAAAGGGAGAGCAGGAAAGGAAGACAGCGGAGAAGGGAGGGAGAGTGAGGGGAAGGGAGGGACAGTTAGAGGAAAGGAGATTGAGATTCTTTGCATCTTTTTTTGAAGAAATTACAAACTGGGTAGATGACGGGTCGCCAGTGGATGTTGTCTACTTAGATTTTCAGAAAGCTTTCGATAAAGTGCCACACCAAAGATTGTTACTTACACTAAAAGCCCATGGTATAGGTAATGATGTAATCAACTGGATAGAAAAGTGGCTTATACACAAAAGACAGAGAGTAATAGTAGATGGTGAGATTTCAAACTGGGAATCTGTTTTGAGTGGGGTACCACAGGGATCAGTATTAGGCTCTATACTGTTTTTAATATATATAAATGATTTGGAAAATGACATATCTAGCAAAGTACTCAAATTTGCAGATGACACAAAAGTATTCAGAAAGGTTTCTAATGATACAGATAAACAAAGTTTACAGGATGATCTAGATAAATTAGTTAAATTGTCAGAAAAATGGCAAATGTTATTCAATTTTGGGAAGTGTAAATGTATACACATAGCACATGGAAACGTGGACGAAGAATATAAAATGGGGGATGCTGTACCAGGTTATGTTTTCCAGAAAGTCTCTTGGTGGTTTTCAAAAGCATACTATCAAGATACAGCAGGAGCACGGGGGATGCTGTACTAGGTAAAACCACACAAGAAAATGACTTAGGAGTAAAATTTAGTGCTGACATGAAAGTTTCAGAGCAATGTGGGATTGCTGCTTCGAAAGGAAATCAAATTCTAGGGCTAATTGGGAGAACCATCATCTATAAGGAGAAACAGCTAATTGTACCTTTGTACAAAGCAATAGTTAGACCACATTTGGAATATTGTATTCAAGCATGGAGGCCATATCGTAAAAAGGACATAGACAAGCTAGAAAGAATACAACGAAGAGCAACTAAAATGATTCCAGAATTGAGAGACCTTAGTTACGAAAGTCGCTTATTACAATGTGGTTTGACAACACTAGAGACCAGGAGACTAAGAGGAGACCAAATAGAAGTGTTTAAAGTGTTAGTGAATGGTTATGAGGATGTTGATAGGAATATGTTCTTCAAACTTAAAGAAGGCAGTAGAACCAGGGGACATAAAGCAGCATTAGTTAAGGAGCAGTGTAGGTTGGACATGAGAAAGTACTCTTTCTCACAGAGGGTGATGAATGAATGGAACAAACTGCCAAATGATTGTGTTAATGCTAGTAGTGTGAATATGTTTAAAAATAGAATTGACAGATATTTGATAAGGGCGGGCTACACATAGATGAGAAAATTGTTGGACTCTCGATAAGCCAATGGCTTCCTTGCCCATTTGCAATCTGGAACTTGTTGTTTGGGATGGCAATCTTGTTAAATCTCATACAAGTACCATGTAAACAACGATGATGTCCACAGCAGAATCAAACAAGCCATCAGGCCCTATGAAGACCTCCTAACGACGGTAAAGAGACGGAAGCTGACATGGTATGGGCACGTCTCATGAACATCTGGCATGTCAAAGACCATCCTGCAAGGCACCGTTAGGGGAGCAAGAAGACGAGGAAGACAGACGAAGAGGTGGGAGGATAACATCAAAGAGTGGACAGGCCTGGACTTCTCAGAGACACAAAGGGCGGCAGACGACAGGAAGAAGTGGAGACAGCTGGTTGCAAGGTCATCGGTGGTGCCTCAACGACACTATGGGTTACGGGATTGATGGTGATGATGATAATGATGAAGTACAGTTTTGGTGGGACATATACATGACTTGCTACTTGTCCTATAGGACATGTGCCTTCTAGGAGTTAGTGAAGAGCTCTGGGGCCAACCTGTGTAGAAGAAGCCAGCACCAGCAAGGGCCTCGGGAGATTGGTATGACTCATGAGGCCATTGTCCGAATGTAGACAGACGGACTGTTTCACTGGTGTAGGGTTGGTTCACAGGTCTCTCTGTCACCTCTGAACTTGTAGGATTGTATACCAGATTCTGAAAGAAACGTCCATTGTATACATTAGTTAACTAGCACGCACAATGTTAAGGGCCATGCCTAAATAAAAGGCTGCCTGGTGGAATCACCAAAACGAGTCACTCATAAACCCAAACTTAGAGGGAGTTCATTAAAAAGGTGCTCACCTGTATGCCCAAACTAGATGGGGATGGTTGGCTACTGTGTTGACTGGCATCAGCAGCAGCAAGCCTCGCCAGTTGAGTGTAACAAACAGATGTCTTGTGGCCCTGGCCACCAGATGGCACTACTAGTGCCTCCCCCAGCGGTACATTCCTTGTATCTCGTCTGGTCACAAACTTACACTGTGGAAAGAAGCGTTTGTGTTCAGTCAGAGGTGAGTCTCCAGCTTCCCAAGTCTTCAGTCGGCCGCTACAGCAGAAACAGGCCACTTGGTCTGCTGTGCCCATGTAATAGAAGCCTGCCCTGGCCAGCAGTGTTGGCCATACACCCGCCCATTGTGGCCAATTCTTGAAGGTGCCCAAACGCTTGCCCTCGTACTGCATTTCCTCATTCCTCATGGTCTGCTTTTCCATTTTCATTCAATCAGTGCCAGTTAAGATGTCACTTAATGAAACCACTTGCAATGTCACTGCAAAGAAAAACAAATTAATCATTTGAATATAACAGCACACTCAAATTAAGGATACATTTGAATGGCCAAGGTTAATTTCCCATTGCAGTCCATTTCTGATGGAACAGTGTCAGAAATTAAAACCTCAAGATCATTATGGAAATTTTGTGATGAAAAAAAGACTGACAAAAAAAAACAGATGTGGCAGCCGTGAGAGTAGGTTAATAATGTTAGGGATATAAAAGAACCACTTAGGATGACGGTGCATGGACATTTGCTCACCCAAGAAACGAAAAAAGGGGACAATTGATAATCAATCACGTGTGTGTGTTTTCTATACATTATTTACTTAGTATTTTAATTAAATGTAAACAATCTGAGGAGCACGGTGTTACTCTGGATACGAGTGCATAAATAAAATGCTCATTATATATTATTATTAAAGCAAGTGTCCCACAAATTTTGGAACTGACGTTGTGTTTTGTTATAAAGTATAGTACAAATTTTGTCCAAACTTGCCTAGAGTACTCAACAAATAAATTATTGCATTTGGGTTTGAGCTACAATGGTGGCAACTGTTTTTTTTAATATCGCTCTTAAAAGAAAATGCAAAGCCAGTAAGAGGAAGGCATGCCACGATGCAAAGTCTGTGAGACAGATTTTTAAGCGTGCCACCTTGCAACACTGCTGCCTGCTCACAACGTCAAATGGTACTAGAAGACCAGGATGTTGCATTTCGGCCAAAATTCAGCTGGATGCTGACAACAGCATGCTGAAATACATATCCTTCTGGGATAGCCAGCCTTCATGATGGCAAAAGTTCACTCGCGAGTGATGGCGATGTCAAAACAATCTATATATATATATATATATATATATAAATATATATATATATAAACAAAATAAAACATAAATAAATACCTACGTAAAACGGTACGTGTCATGACAACAAGAAATTATATAAATAAATATTTTACATAAATAAAACAATTGAGTAAAATCAATTTACCAAAAATATATATAAATAAATATCTAAATAAATTAATTAAATCAATTAACACCATTGAGTAAAAGCCATCAATTTACAAAAAAATAATAATCTAAGAAATTACAAATAAATATATCAATGAACATATTCATTGATATATTTATTTGTAATTTCTTAGATTATTTTATTTTATATATATAAATTAATGAATTCAATTAAAACCACAGAATAAAAGCCATCAATTTACAATTTTACATTCATACAGGCTTGTCTAGTTCAAAATGTTCACAATTAGATAGATCGTTTTGACATTTTAATATTCTACAGATTTGGAATTTCTAATATGTACTAGGATAGTGTCCCACAATTTCCCTCCTCTATGTGCAAATGTATGCTGCCTTTCAGACAGGCTGTATTTTCTAACATGGATATTTGTGCAGCCGCAGTGTGATGGTCGTGTACACTAGTGTTTAGTATGAATACGTCTGTAAGGTAAGTTAGGGTAAGCTCGTGTATGATGTTATACATTACTATCGCAGTAAAATACCATATGTGAACATCGACTGGTAACCATCCTAGATTACAAAATAGTGTTACTGTTGAAACCTGTTGTTTTACATTTAGAATTATATGTGCATATCGCTTCATAATTTTATGAACATTCATAAGCAAAGGTTGACCACACCCGTAGTCAATTATCCGTTGCACCAGGTACATTCGGCTAAACATCTTAGAACATAACTTTATTACGTGTACGTTCTGTTCCAACTAAGGTTGCTGTCAACATGTAATCCTAGCAGTTTGTGCGTCTTAACATAGTTGCCGCGTACACAGAAATTCATATCTGCACATCACAGTTTTTGTCTGGTGCCTAATAGCATGCATTCTGTCTTATCTGCATTCAAAACCATGCAATTAGCATCTAACGAATCGTATAACTGTTTTGAGTTTGTTGTAACTTATATCTGCAACAAATTTGCTGGTTGTGTACAGCATTGAATGATCAGCAAACATATCAAAACATGTCTGATATTTCGAGAATTGAATCGTTCATGAATATGATGAAAAGTAAAGGTCCAAGTACTGAACCATGTGGCATACCTATCATTACCGGAATTAAGCAGGTCTGACAGCACACTGTCACATTTCACGCACTGATAACGTTCAAGGTAAGACCTGAACCAGACCAGCTCATTTTCATGGCAACCATATAGATCCAGTTTGAGTAAAATTAACTCATGGTCAACTAAATCAAAAGCCTTTCTCAGGTCAACTAATTACCTTTGTGAGTTTAGTCCCATTATACTGGTAGTCCTATTGTAGGAGTCCTTTTGCACTCCATGTGGACACACTAGTGATTTCATGGTAAAGTACTTTGTCACAATTGCAATTTGTTATAGATTCACACCCCTATTCACTAAATAAGGCATCTCATTGTGTAGGAGCTAATCCTGAGTTACAATGCTGTTGATTGCTGGAGTTGTAATTGCAGTAGGTACTGAACCCTGAATAAACAAGGGGTCCAATAAACAATAAGTAAGAAATAAAAGTGAAATAAATATGTAGTCATTGAAACTCCATAGGCATAGTACACATAGCAGAGACTTGTAAACAATGCATGTCAATGTATTTGAATGCAAATCTTTAAATTTATTGAAATGGAAGTACTAGTATGCATTTGAATATATAATGTGTTTTTATAATAAAATAATCAAAGTTGTATGTAGTAAAACATATAAGTTATATTATAACTTAGCAAATGGTTAAGAAAGTGGATTCACAGCTCATGCATCAGACAATGACTCCACATTCTGTCTATTCTGCTTTACAGGCATATGCATACTTTTATTATAGGTGGTCTATGTCAGCTGCTATGGACAGTAATAGGCACCCCTTATTAAACGGGCCTTTGCGGGTACACGTTTCGCCTTTCGCACTGGCTATTTACCGAGCAGTTCTGGAAATAACGGCCCATAATTTGTTATTTCCCGAGCAAACCGGAAGCTGATTTAACCAATCAAAACGCAGGATGGAATACTTCCTATTCCCCCGCCAATTCAGAGCTGGTGCATTCATTAGAGATCATGCCTCAGTTAGACTTCTGTTACAGACGAATGTAGGGCACAGTAATTTTAGATATTTCTGAAGTTATTCCACTTTTTGATCTCTGAAAATTAGCATTGATGTCTATACAATTTGGTTCCATTTCTTGTGACCCGGAATGCTGAGGACTGTATTTCATTTATATGAAAATAGCAATAGTTTTTAATGTATTGAACATATTGATGTAAAATAAAAAGGTATATGACCCAGAAACTACTGTTAATAATATATGACCTTGACATGACCTAATTAGTTGACCTACATTTAACATTTGACCTATTCACATGGAGTAATGGCATTATTTGGTTGTAATTAATTAGTAAATGGGTTTATTAAACCTTTATGGGATGGAAATTGTCAATGTATCTACTTCAATGTCATGTGACTTGGTAAATCCATATTTTTGATGACCTAATTAATTGACCTACATTTTACATTTGACCTATTTACATGGATTAATGAACTAATTTAGCTGTTATTTAATAGGTAATTGGCCCATTTAACTTTTAATGGATGGAAAATGTAAATTTATCAACTTGAATACTATGTGACCATGTAATTTTACATTACCTAATTAGTTTATATAATAAAAAATATAATAATAATGTTTTATTTCAGGCAAGAGCCCATAATATTATAAATACATACAGGTTAAAAAAAACATACATATAAACACATGATGAACAATAGAGGTACATGTAGTGAGAAAAATATATATATAAATATACATACATGACGTAGTAATATATATATATAAGATAAGTCACGATAAAAAATATATTTGTATAAAAGTACAAACATCATGAATTAAAAGCATACAATTGATCAATCCAATGTTTAATCAATGGACTTCGATAATAAATAAAAGTGTGAAGATAATTCACAAAAAAAGTATATTGTCGGATTTTTCGGTAATCGTTTACTTAACCCATTAGGCCCCACGATTTTATTAAAACATGCCACCATGTTCCCAGGATTTCTGGCAAATTTCGAGCGATTTTACTTCCTTGTGTTAAAAAATCTGTAGAAAAAAAACTATTCAATATTGACAATTACAAGTTGTGTTTATTTTGAAGAGTAGTAATTTCTCCACATGCATGTATACATAGAAATAGGATATAACAATTTGCAAAGACAAAATAGTACATTTGTTAAAACTTTGAAAGTTGCGACTGACATTTGACAATGATCCCATGCTATGACCCTATGCAACTCAGCGAAGAAAATGTAGCTATATGTGTTAGCTTTGCACCAATGAAAACACTATCAAATTCTGTTATTTTTTATTTAAAGTTACACCATATTTTATCATGACAAATATAGAAATAAAAATTTTCGAGATAGCGCGAACAAAACTGATGAAAATCAAGATTTCCGAAAGGGCAACACATGCACGTAATGAGCTGTTGTTGTTGCAAAATGTATCCGCTAGGGTGTGGCAAAATTTGGTAGCGTTTAGTTCAGTAGGTATTCGTCAGGATTTTTTTTAATAGAGGGTCCTGTATGCGGCCGGCGGCAGCCGTTCCAGGGCACGGACCACAGTCAGAATCCATCCGCCATTACATACATAGAGTCCCAAGGAAAAAATTCATTGTGCAGATAGGGTTTATTTGTGAGAGCAGAAATTGTGTGTTTGAGTGAGTGGAAGTGATATTTCTGTGCACAGTAGCATCTAAGCTTTGAAATGATGCCATTTGTCAGTAGGTATACCAGTTGCGTAATGACACAATGGCTGTTAGGCAGGATGTACTCATATTTGGGAAACCGGGGAATTTCACGGCAGAAATGCATGGGCCTCATGCTTTGAAGCAATTTGTGCGAAAAGGAGGTACGTCATTTTCACGAATTTCGCACACCAGGTGTCTTAGTGGGTCTGTCATTTTCTGTGAATTTAAAAAAAAAATTGTAGGATAAATTTTCAATGTAGGCGCAAGAATGTTATAATGGTCGTCTATGGGAAAAGTGACTGTGGTCTGTGCCCTCCAGGACTGCACAGAGCGGCCGGCCGCGGCCGTTGTGAGGTCTAATCAGTTAACTGGCCTAAATTATTAGGGCTTTATGCCAACAGTTTTTACAGCATTTTTGTACCTGAATGCATTCCTTACATCATTCCGCATATGTTACAGTAAAAAAAGTTCAAATATTCTTTAAAAATATTGTGTTTTAGGCCACTTTTAATCAGTTTTACACATCAAAACAGCGGAACTGATTGCATGATAAACATGGCGCGTGTGCGATTTGCGTATTAGTCACGCCTCGGTGCCATCAGAACCGTGAAGGCGATGTTTGTGTGTATTGGGCATACAATTACGCAACGTCAAAAAAATTAAGAGAACAAAATTGAGAAAATAGGCTCCAAAAATGTTTCATACAAAGAAATTCTAGAAAAAAATTAAAACATTCTCCACAGTTTTTATATTAAACGCAACATTTGTAAAGCACATACGTACAGTCACTTCTAACGTAATATTTCATATTTATTTAATTAAATATTTGATATTATTTGTAAGAAAATTAATATAATTAAATTTAAAAGAATGCATGGGTTAAATTATCTATCGTTTGGTGAGCAAAGGTTATTGTTTTTGTAATTAAAACAAACTGATGATATTGCATGTCATGTTTTATCTCCCGCCAAAATGAGCAAAACACCCTCCAGAACTTCAAACATACACTGCAACACGATAATATAGTTAGATAGATCAATTACTACTTACACACATACTTGAAGAATGGATATTTATGAACTTTCAACAACTACGACGAGAAGGATGAACTTGAAACAACAGCGGGCTAGGACATCGCATAATTTATTATTCTGACATCGTGTGGCGCCACCTAACGTTCAAATAGCTAGATAATTCTTGGCGTCGGTGGATAGTGACAGGGGGTTGTTTTAGTTGTACAGTACATTACTAGCCAGACCTAGCCAAAATCAAAAAAAATATTTTTGTGTTAATAATTGATCAATAAAAGAATCGTGAAATTTTCACCTTAAAAAACAAAATACTTTCACCTAAAGAAATAAAACAGGATGTACATCAGAGTAAAGAACGTTTATTCAGCTTTACGAGCATATGCACACTTTTAGTATAGGTGGTCTATGTCGGCTGCTATGGACCATTAAAGGCGCCCCCTATAAACGGGCCTCTCTGGGTACACGTTTTGGTCGACTTGCTGATCATAGCACTACTAGCGCCGCCTAACGAGCTCCGGCATTGCTAATGCTACCGGCATGTGTAAGTGGGATAAGTGTTAGTTTCTATTGCATGACTTCCCCCACCCCAGATTTAACAAGATTTGCCATCCAAGCCAAAGGCCCAGATGGCAAGTGGACAAGGAAGCCATTGGCTTATCGAGAGTCCAACAATGTTCATCTACTTATAACCCGCCCTCATGAGATATGTGTCTACCTTATTTTTAAACATATTCACGCTGCTAGCAGTTACACAATCTGTAGACAATTTGTTCCATTCATTTATTGTCCTCTGTGAGAACGAGTGCTTCCTGATGTCCAATCTACATTGATCCTTTACTAATTTTACCTCATGTCCTATAGTTCTGCTATCCTTCTTGAGTGAGAAAAACATATTTCTATCAATATTTTCATACCTATTTAATATCTTAAAAACTTCAATCTGATCTCCTCTTAACCTCCTTGTCTCTAGAGTTGTTAAACCACATTCTTTCAGGCGTTCTTCATAACTAAGGTCTCTCAGTTCTGGAATCATTTTAGTTGCTCTCCTTTGTATGCGTTCAAGCGTATCTATATCCTTCTTACGATATGGTCTCCATGCTTGTATACAGTATTCTAAATGAGGTCTAACTATTGCTTTATAAAGAGGTATAATTAACTTTTTTCCATTGTATGTTATGTTTCTTCTAATCAATCCAAGAATTTGATTACCCTTTGAAGCTGCAATACCACACTGCTCTGAAACTTTCATATCACCGCTTATTGTAACTCCTAAGTCCTTTTCTTTTACAGTAGTACCCAGAACAGTATCTCCCATTTTATAGTTTACATTCAAGTTCCCATGTCCTGTATGTAGGCATTTACATTTCCCAAAATTGAACAACATCTGCCATTTCTCAGACCATTTCACTAATCTGTCTAGATCGTTTTGTAAATGTTGTTTATCACCATCAGTATTATTATTAACTTTTCTAAACAGTTTTGTGTCATCCGCAAATTTCAGTACGTTACTTGTTATACTGTCGTCCAAGTCATTGATATAAATTAAGAATAATATAGGTCCTAATACTGATCCTTGAGGTACCCCACTCAAAACCGATTTCCAATTTGAAACTTCTCCATCTACTACAACTCGTTGTCTTCTGTCAATCAGCCATTGTTCTATCCAGTCAGTTAAGCTATCCCCGATACCATGGGTAGCGATGCCGGAGCTCGTTAGGCGGCGCTAGTAGTGCTATGATCAGCAAGTCGACCAAAACGTGTACCCAGAGAGGCCCGTTTATAGGGGGTGCCTTTAACGGTCCATAGCAGCCGACATAGACCACCGTTACCGATATTTATAAAAGTGTGCATATGCCTGTAAAGCTGAATAAACGTTCTTTACTCCGATGTACATCCTGTTTTATTTCTTTAGGTGAAAGTATTTTGTTTTTTTAAGGTGAAAATTTCACGATTCTTGCAAATCCGGGATTCACCTTGATTCACGAAAAAAACAATTGTATGTCTTTTATTGATCATTTATTAACACAAAAATATTTTTTTTGATTTTGGCTAGGTCTGGCTAGTAATGTACTGTACAACTAAAACAACCCCCTATCACTATCCACCGACGCCAAGAATTATCTAGCTATTTGAACGTTAGGTGGCACCACACACGTCAGAATAATAAATGATGCGATGTCTTAGCCCGCTGTTGTTTCAAGTTCATATTTCTCGTCGTAGTTGTTGAAAGTTCATAAATATCCATTCTTCAAGTACGTATGTAAGTAGTAATTGATCTATCTAACTATATTATCGTGTAGCAGTGTATGTTTGAAGTTCTGGAGGATGTTTTGCTCATTTTGGCGGGAGATAAAACATGTAAACAAACTTGCAAAGTGACGGCGTGACTGACCTGTCAAACGATGTCCCAGCAGACAAGACGAAGAAAGGCATCCATTACTCACATTAAGCTCAAAGCTGACAGTCTTACACTTGTAAGTGAATGTTAATATGATTTACACTGTGCTTTCTGATTGTGTTTCATTATAAGTACTATCATAACTGTGGATACGACTTGTGTATAGTGACTAATGACTAGTATTAGTAGTAATGTAAATATTTGTTTATGCCAAATTTATCTATTTTGGATATGATGATGGCCTAGATGATGGGTGAAGGTGTATGAAACTCTAAAAATGATGTACAACTGACAGTTGGTATGCAATATTGTGTCAGAATGGTTATTCACTCAACGATCCACACATATTGATATGATACTTGTAATGACGTACATATTTATAGTAGTTGTTTCTTATTTTAACTACTAATACACCCAGATAATGCAATAAGTATGACAATAAAAGCTTACATTTCATCCTACATGATACAGCTGTGGAAAGGCTTCTGTCAAAATCTGCATAATAGTTCGCAGTTAAAACCTTGTAAACAATATTTTCATATACATAATAATGCTAACGACCTATGCATGTCAATCATACTTAGAACTAGACACCAAGTTTTAAAATGTCTCTGTAGGGTATATATTGTTTCTTTTTCTTTTTACCAACTGCCCCTGTATAAATGTGCAACATAAGTGAAAAATAGCACTGTTTACAGTTTTCTTGCAACCAAAATAATGGATGCACTGGTGTGAATGACCCCCACACAGGTTGAGAACATTTAGTATTTCCACAATATGTCAAAAAAATGACATTAACATTAATATTAGTAATTTTTTAAGCCAGGTACACTTTTAATCAAAATAGAAAAAAACGTGTTTTGAAAATGTTGACAGGGGTGTCTTTAAAGTGCTCTAACATGAAAACTAATTAACGTACAGCCACACAACTGATTCCATGATGCATCTTAATAATATATCTTTCCAATGATCATCATCCTACATGATACACATGTCAAATATTCATCTTGCATCAGCATGTCTTCAGCTGTGAACATGCTTCTGTAAAGATACATAAAAGTTTGCAGTTTAAAAAAATCTTGTAAAAACTATTGTTCACATATATAATAATGCTATGATCTATACATGTCAAACATGCTTAGAAGTAGATACTGAGTTTTTAAAATGTATCTGTAGGGTATATACTGTGCTTGTTTTTTACTTTTTACCAACCGCCCCTGTAAAAATGTGCAAAATAAGTGAAAAATGGCACTGTTTACAGCCCTCTTGCAACAAAAATAATGGATGTACTGGAATGAATGACCCCCACACAGGTTGAGAACATTGAGTACTTCAACAATATGCAAAAAAAATACATTAACATTAATATTAGTAATTTATTTAAGCCAGGTACACTTTTTTAATCAAAATAGAAAAAACTTTAAAGTGCTCTAACATGAAAACTAATTAACCTACAGCCACACAACTGATTCCATGATGTATCATAATAATAAATCTTTCCAATGATCATCATCCTACATGATAAACATGTCAAATATTCATCTTGCATCAGCATGTCTTCAGCTGTGAACATTCTTCTGTAAAGATACATAAAAGTTTGCAGTTTGTAAAAATCTTGTAAAAAATATTGTTCACTTATATAATAATGCTAATGACCTATACATGTCAAACATGCTTAGAAGTAGATACTGAGTTAAAAATATATATCTGTAGGGTATAAACTGTGGTTGTTTTTTACTTTTTACCAACCGCCCCTGTAAAAATGTGCAAAATAAGTAAAAAATAACACTGTTTACAGCTTTCTTGCAACAAAAATAATGGATGCACTGGTATGAATGACCCCCACACAGGTTGAGAACATTGAGTACTTCCACAATATGTAAAAAAAATACATTAACATTAATATTAGTACATTTTTTAGACCAGGTACACTTTTTTGATCAAAATAGAAAAAAACGTGTTTTGAAAACGTTGACGGGGGGTGTCTTTAAAGTGCTCTAAAGTGAAAACTAATTAACATACAGCCATACAACTGATACCATGATGTATCTTAATAATAGGCCTTTCCAACGATGTATAATACTTTGCAATAACTTAATTATCTCAAAATGGTCCAGCATAGCTACCATGGGCTTTTAGTTTAAGTAGTAATCTTTGTTGGGACTACGACTACTTACGTACATCCAGGACGATGGTAGCCATTTCACAGAACATGACAGACCCACTAAGACACCTGCTCTATGAAATTTGTGGAAATGACATACCTCCTTTTTGCACAAATTGCTTCAACGCGTGACTTCACACCTCTGCCATGAAATGACGAATTACGTTCATGACCGTAAATTCGGTCGGCTGCACTGTGTCCTTACGCAACACGTTATACCAACTGACAAATGGCATCATTTCAAAGCTCATATGCTACCGTGGCCCGTGCACAAAACATCACTTCCACTTACTCATTCACACAACTTCTGCTCTCACAAGTACAATTATTATTTTTTCCTAGGGACTCTTTATCATTATAGTAGCGGATGGATTCTAACTGTGGTACGAGCACTCGCTCGGGGGGGGGGGCAGACCACAGTAGAGAATTGCATTGGTGGCCACGTTAACGTTTTGTCTGATTATAAGAAAACGTGACCATCAAAAATTCTGAATTTTTTTTACAGCAACTGCCATCATCTCATTGACATACTGACCAAATTTTATCAAAATCACATACATCCAGCTCTTTTAAAACGCCCCGACGTACGGTGCACCCAAGGAAACACACTTAAAGGAATTTTTATAAACACTAACAGCGTTAAGAGCATAAAAAAGCAACCCAACTAAAGGCAACTATTCAATATACTAACCCAGAAATCATATTTCTAGTTGAAACTAAATTAGATGCAAACTATGCTACATACTCTTTCCTAGCACCCAACTATATATAGCCTTCCGTGACAACATTGTAGCTGAACCCCTCCAATATTTAAACTCAAATTGTGAAATAATTTGGACAAAAATTCACTTTGCACGAAACAAATGCATATACTTTGCATCTTATTATCGACCCCAAAATGACCACCTCCAATCCCTTGAAGCTCTCCATGACTCCCTAACTAAACTATACCCAGATAGCAAGACCATGTTGGCCCAACGTTGGACCAATTATGGTACCGTTGGCATACCGTTGGCGTTGGCTGAACATCGGGCCAATGCTATGCAATCGACACAATCTTCAGGTCAACGAAGTGCAATGTGCCAACGTTGGTCCAATGTTGGTTCAATGACTGACCTGAGACGTACATTCTACAATATTTATTAATTCGACATTTACATATGACAATGTTGGGCCAACGTTGGGTCAACCACACTTGGCGATGTTGTGCCAATGTTGGCATCTGGAGTTTGTTGCTTTGTGGAAATCAGATTACACAGAGCAGGTCAGCTGGGGTTAGGCTGCTAATTAAGCTGGCTGCGTAAAGACAGAAGTGCAGATTTGTTGTTTCTACCACAAGCGCCAGTAGGTCTATTTAGATATGATCGAAAAGGATTAAGTAAGTAGCCTAAGTATAAATGGTAGTTAAAAAAAATAATGACGAAGTATAATAAATAAGCTTTGGACGAGATAGCAGTAAAAGGTTAAAACACGAAACGCGTACACAATCATGTGATGATTTCTGAAATATGTTGTCGTTAAAAAGATTCTCTCAAAAAGGACGGACGGTTTTGCTTGTTGATGATTAATTTTCAGTGCAACTAGGTTTGGATGCTCAAACCCTGGGGCTGGGACCTGAAACCTACATTAAAACCATAGATATAAATAAGAGTAGTACTTAGTACTATATATCTATGCCGCGGCTAAAAACAAATACTTCTCTGCCATAGATTTCTCCCATACTTGGCCAATATATACATAAATATACATTAAAGATGTGTATAAAGTTAAACAAGTTTCATATCCTTACCTTCAAGAAGAATATTGACGCTGAAAATGACGCATGATTTCAAAATGTCACAACTTTCAAAGTTTCCCTCCGATATCAACAATTCGAAAACGAGGTAGCAGGGGAATACGTGAACTATGTCATCAGTATGGTTGTTGCTTGGGAATCCGTCAAATAGACCGATTACGCTTCTGAAAAGGGGTCGACCCCTTTCCCCGAAGCGCTCTGCGGCGAAAAGCTGCTTCGGCCGCCGCCGCGGGGTGGCGGAGTTTGTCACGTACCTAATTTTAGTGTTGGGAGTTAAAATGTCATAATGATAAGTGATAAGTCTGCTTTTGAATGCAGTGCTTGTGTCACAGCATTGTTAAATATAAATCAGATAATAACTTACATATAAATGGAGAAAAAACGGATCCCTGGTTTGCAGAACTTTGCAACACCCAAAATGAGAATCGCCAGACATCGATGTCTCGCTCGGTCTCGCTTACACGAGACTCGAAATCTTTACAACAAGCGCACGTTTCGCCAAAACTATTTCACGCACTTGCTTATTTTATTACAAACGTATTGCTAATTAGAAGAAGCACAACAATAAAATCAGAATATATTTTTCGCTTAAATGATACCTATCTGATTCGAAATATAAAATAAATCGAATTATCGTTCTTAAAATACTTTTGCCAAAATTCGGTGCAGTGCGGAGTTATATTGTTATTGATGACGTATGAATTCGCACCTGCTGCTCCAATCGAAGCAGTGGTTTGTTGCGACACCTGTAAAGTAACTTTTGCGCCGTTAACAGGACGATTGACGAACTTAGATCAATCTAAGATTTCTCTCAGCTAGAATGAAGCATTTCGTCGTTTGCAGCGTTATGTGTATCGTGGTATTGGCATTGCCATATTGTAAGTGCACGTAAGCTATAAACTATCTCTATAGTATAAGTATCTGTATCTGTGCCGTGGATTTTACTTTAGTCTAGAAGTAGGAAGTTTCACCTTAGACGCGACCTACTTTGAGACTATGCTAGCTGAATCATGTTTGACTTGGCTGTCTGCAATTGTCTAACTAGTAACTAGTTTCTCATCGTTAGTAACTTAATTAGGTAGACTTTGATTTTAACCGAAAAGTCGTTTTGACAGGTTTTTAGCAAAATGTGACGTCAGATAAAAACTACACCAGTGACTAATAATTAAGTTTAATAAAAAACGTGTAGAGTGCTAGACATTAACTAGAGCTTGCCTAGTAGAGAAACTGGACATTGAGAAAGTGGCACTGTTCATTTAACAAAGATCAGCCTAATTTTTTTTCTTCCAGTAATTAATATAAATATTACATCCTGATCTCATATCAGAGAGTTTTTCTGTAATTTTTTTCCTAGCATTTTTATGTTTTATCTTGACTTAAAAATGTACCTGATTACACAACATTTATTAATTCCCAGATCCCCGCCTAAACTTGTGTTTCCACATATGTTTATACCTAGCTATCCCACTGACGGAGATGCACTTCAATATTGGTATTGTTTGTAAATGTTGAATGTTAATTTTGGTTTGTTACTGTTGGGTAAAATTTCAAACTATGAGTTAAAAGATTGAATTAGTTACTATAAGTTATTAAGCACCAAATCGTTTGGTAAGACGAATTAGTCAAATAATGTGTAAATGACAAATATATCATGTGTCTCATATAATTAACATGTGTATTTCGTAATAATCATTTGATTGGGCTATTCATTTATTTTTCAGATTTGGATGCCTCCAACATTCCTGGAGAAAAAAGTAAATTCAAAGTTTCCATTATAATTATCAGCATTTTTGTAATTAATTATGCCACCCAAGTGCTATGTGCCATTCTAGTAACTGCTATATACTGAACATGTATACAGTGAAACCTCGTTAATCCAGACACCTTGGCTGCAGTATGTGTCCAGATTAACAGGGTTTTCGGATAAATGAATAATTCAATTAACAGAGTATATTAGCGTTTGGAAATTCTGTTCCCATTAAATGATGTCCGAATACAGAGGCTTCTGGATTATCAACATCTGAATTAACAAAGGTTCCACTGTATAACTATTGGTTGGCATGTCTTTTAATACTAAAAAATTTTCTGATATCAATAAACTGTTTGCAAAAATATGGATATATGGTATTAAATATCTACACTGTTTTAGTATGTTATGCTACTAGATATGCTACTCCTAGATACTTTACATCTACAAATTTGGGTGCGAAACTTTCTGCGACCCCATGAAGCAGTTGCGACACTTTTAATTTTTCTCAATCAAAGTTCACCCCACTACAGTGTGTATTACCCTTTTTAAGAACACTTGAATTACATTTTGTAGTTATTACGTTGAGTTGTTAGCAACACTGTGTGAATTAACAATTAAATTACCCTTTGTAGTTAGTACGTTCAGGTGTTAGCAACACTGTGAACAATTGAATTACCCTTTGTGGTTATTATGTTCAGTTGTTAGCAACACTGTGTGAATAATTGAATTACACTTTATAGTTATTATGTTCAGTTGTTAGCAACACTGTGTGAACAATTGAATTACCCTTTGTAGTTACTACGTTCAGTTGTTAGCAACACTGTGAACAATTGTTATCATGCTTATCATGCGTCTTTTCCATGATTGTCCAAATTTTAAGTTACATTATACATATCTAGACTAGCGCTACCAGTGGCCATTTGGACCATAGTCCACGTTGCATTGGATTTGGGTAAAAATTACTTATATTTTTTTATTGAGCCAATTTGGCCACCAGCATTTTCATAAAAAAACCTGCAAAATACATTTGTTGTTGTATTGTTGCATGTAACAAATTTGGCTAAAGCAATTTGTATCTGGCTAAACAAAATAATGGGGCTTTAGCCAAGACAGCTAATCAGTTTACAACATCAGAGCTAGCCTAGCATATAAGACTAAAGAGCAAGGTGTTGCTAGACATTACTATA
Source organism: Lamellibrachia columna (assembly GCA_963662155.1). Lineage (NCBI taxonomy): Eukaryota > Metazoa > Annelida > Polychaeta > Sabellida > Siboglinidae > Lamellibrachia > Lamellibrachia columna. The sequence continues at coordinate 5,906,303 of OY759270.1, read as the reverse complement.
ACTGCCAATGTTAGGTCAGATTCCAAGAAGCCATCAAGATATTGACTGGCACTACCAAGTACCAATGCAATTAACGAAAGCTGTTGAGCACATTACTGGAAGAAATCTATGAATGCTTATTGTATGACAATTGGCATACTAGCACATGGTCTGTGGAACAGTACATAATAATATAAAAAATCATATCTCTCCTTGTTTCTAATAACTTATATAACATGTCTGCACATGTTGACAAACTAGCCATATGAAAGATTTAAATTGAGGTGATAAAACAGATCTTTATACAATTAAATTAATTTGAAATGCATCTCAATTTGAGCGACATTTAGTTACATATATATTTTTGCATCCAGTTAAACACATTCTCTTACAAAGCAGGGAAACTAGAAATATAGAGTGTCTTAACACCAGAAACTAGCATAGGCACCTTACTTACTTACTTAATCCTCTTCATGCGGGATCACACATAAGGCCGACACCAAAGAACGCCAATGTTGCCTGTCCGTTGCAAGCTTCATCACCTGGCCCCAACTCCACCCGAGAGCCTTCATCTCCCGCTCTACTGATCTCCTCCACGTCTCCTTGGGTCTCCCCCTCGCTCTCTTGCCACCAGGGGTCCAGCGCATGGCCACTCTTGGAATGGATGTCAGCGGCATTCTGCAGATGTGTCCGATCCATTTCCATCTGCGGCGTTTAACCTCGAGAGAGATGGGCTGCATACCTGTTCTTTCATGGAGATCCGTGTTGGAGATTTTGTTCGGCCAGTAGATTCGCAGTATCTTCCTGAGGCACTTGTTTTGGAAAACTTCCAGCATCTGGCATATGCTTTTGGTAACTTTCCATGATTCCGCCGCATATATTAGCACACTTAGGACGTTGCTCTTGAACAGGCGGATCTTTGTTCTGTTGCTGATCTTGTTTGTCTTCCAGATATTCTTCAGTGCCGCAAATGCCCCTCTTGCCTTTCTAATCCTTGCTTTAATCTCAGACTCCGAGTTTCCATCTGTTGACACCTTGGCCCCAAGGTAGGTGAACTCGGTCACCTCTTCAATATCCTTTCCTCCAATATTTAAAACAATAATTACAGCAGCTCCTATTTCCACATTTGTTTTGTTGATAGCATCCACCTTGCCCCCAACAACAACAATAACAACAACCACAGCACTGTCTCTCTTTTACTCACTCACTTACTCCCTCCACTCACTCATCAGTAGTGCTGGGAATTTTTTAAATTGTCATGATTGATCATTGGTTTATCTGATCAATCAATGATTAATCATAGTTATTATATACTGGTTAGGGGTAGTGTAGTACTATTACTGCACAACAACCCCTGGTTAAGGGTAGTGTAGTACTATTACTACTGCACTACAACCCCTGGTTAGGGGTAGTGTAGTACTATTACTGCACTACAACCCCTGGTTAGGGGTAGTGTAGTACTATTACTACTGCACTACAACCCCTGGTTAGGGGTAGTGTAGTACTATTACTACTGCACTACAACCCCTGGTTAGGGGGTAGTGTAGTACTATTACTGCACTACAACCCCTGGTTAAGGGTAGTGTAGTACTATTACTGCACTACAACCCCTGGTTAGGAGTAGTGTAGTACTATTACTACTGCACTACAACCCCTGGTTAGGGGTAGTGTAGTACTATTACTACTGCACTACAACCCCTGGTTAGGGGTAGTGTAGTACTATTACTGCACTACAACCCCTGGTTAAGGGTAGTGTAGTACTATTACTACTGCACTACAACCCCTGGTTAGGGGTAGTGTAGTACTATTACTACTGCACTACAACCCCTGGTTAGGGGGTAGTGTAGTACTATTACTGCACTACAACCCTTGGTTAGGGGTAGTGTAGTACTACTACTGCACTACAACCCCTGGTTAGGGGTAGTGTAGTACTACTACTGCACTACAACCCCTGGTTAGGGGTAGTGTAGTACTATTACTACTGCACTACAACCCCTGGTTAGGGGTAGTGTAGTACTATTACTACTGCACTACAACCCCTGGTTAGGAGTAGTGTAGTACTATTACTGCACTACAACCCTTGGTTAGGGGTAGTGTAGTACTATTACTGCACAACAACCCCTGGTTAGGGGTAGTGTAGTACTACTACTGCACTACAACCCCTGGTTAGGGGTAGTGTAGTACTACTACTGCACTACAACCCCTGGTTAGGGGTAGTGTAGTACTATTACTACTGCACAACAACCCCTGGTTAGGGGTAGTGTAGTACTACTACTGCACTACAACCCCTGGTTAGGAGTAGTGTAGTACTATTACTGCACTACAACCCCTGGTTAGGGGTAGTGTAGTACTATTACTGCACAACAACCCCTGGTTAGGGGTAGTGTAGTACTACTACTGCACTACAACCCCTGGTTAGGGGTAGTGTAGTACTACTACTGCACTACAACCCCTGGTTAGGGGTAGTGTAATACTACTACTGCACTACAACCCCTGGTTAGGGGTAGTGTAGTACTACTACTGCACAACAACCCCTGGTTAGGGGTAGTGTAGTACTACTACTGCACTACAACCCCTGGTTAGGGGTAGTGTAGTACTACTACTGCACTACAACCCCTGGTTAGGGGTAGTGTAGTACTACTACTGCACTACAACCCCTGGTTAGGGGTAGTGTAGTACTACTACTGCACTACAACCCCTGGTACTTCTGTACTATAAACCTTGTGATGGCATCTGAATTTGGTAAACTGAGAGTATACATACCCCGGAGGAGGGATTGCAAGGGACTGACACAAGCTACATTTTTATACATCCAAATTGTCAGTAAGGGTGGTCTTGGCGGGCCATACCTGCTTTATCATTATAATTCAAAATTTCTGGTCAGAGTTTACAAGTCAAATCTTCTAGACGTTAACAGTCTATATATTTTTCTGTGATGTTTAATTCATGACTTTTCTTTACGATTTACTTATATATTTATATATTTATATTCATTGTTTTTTCATTGTCAACGTGAACAGTTACATTGCTACTATGTATGTAGCAGTCTGATGTACATGATTAAAATCACGTAGAACCTGGAACTACAATTCTGTGGTAGTCTATGTACTCATTAGTTGAGTGAGTACATATTCATTTAGAAATCTCGACCTGGCAGGCGCAAAGAATCACATTACATCTACATTACATCTGTGAGAAATGCCTCCCTTACCATTGCCTGTAGCCCCGAAGAAGATAAGAGGGAGGCATATATCTTACAATCTGTTCCTAACCCTTCCCTGTATATCCCATCTGGTTCCCCACTTAGTCTTAGCCCAGCCAACATGTGAAATACTTTGCGGTATTATGCCTTTGATGAAATTGCCACAAAGCATTGTCCTACTTAAGGAAGATTTATGGCATGGCAGAATTTTGTCTGGTTGCAATGGCAGCCGTTTTGTAGACTCAAAAGTGTCCTGTTCAGTTGAATGATCTCTGGACTATCGATAAGCCAATGGCTTCCTTGTCCATTTGTTATCTGGGTTTCTTTTCTTTGGGTGGCTCTCTTATTAAAGTTAAAAACTTGTCAATAACCCCATTGGGTGCACTGAGATCAGTGGTTCAGTACAATTCTTGATCGCCCACTTTCATCTTGTAAGCTCTTTCTCAATCACGTTTGGTGGCTTAGATTCTCCATTGTCATCATTTTCAGCCTTTTTATTTATGAAATTTATATTTGAAATGTCAAATGGAACTGCAACATTCTATCAAATGCAAGTGAATTTGGCTCCCGGTGAGGAGTGGCTACATGTTGGTTTCACTGCTTGCAGCGTGTTCAAAGTTGAATAACACTGAGTGTATACGTAAGTATTTCTCTTCCAAACTGTCAGTTATGTGTTATGAATATGTGGGTCTGGATCTGTAGCAGTAAAGTTATTGCTGACATTGTAAATATATATCAGAATGCAACCAATTTTGGTGAAACAGTTTATGTGATGTAGTGAAGTATTACTACACTAACCCTAGTAGAAAGGTTTAGACTGCCTTCTCACCATGCCAACATAGAACAATTATACAGTCCTTATTATTAGATATCATATAGCCCATGCATTAATTTATTGCCTAACTACGCAGACGCGATATATTCTGACTAAAAAAACGGACCCGAACCGGCATTACATCACCCGCTCCCACGCAATAGTGATCACAGCTCGAAAATACTGTAGCCACATTTATATGTGGCTAATGTAGGGTTATGAGCTCAAATGGAAGAAGAAGCCAACCATCAGAAGAAGATGAACGTCTAAAATCCCTGTGTATCACCCACTGACATGTTCATAAAACCAAGGCCTGGTTTACATCAGTCCTTGTATATCAACATAATGAAATGCGGACTGCTGTCTTAAGCTGTGATATTACGAGAGTCAAGAACATTGGCCTACATATTGGCACTTAGCTGTAGATCAGCCGTGGCATGTTGGGCGGGTAATGCTAGGCATTTCCTAGAATGGCTCCTTTGTCACACAACGTCCCATCGGCTCTGTCACATCAGCACAAGCTGACTCATGGATTCAGTATCAGCATTAGCGAGCTGTTTGGGGGAGGTACTAGGTACGAATTGTTGGATTGGCAACGATTGGTCTGCAGTTGGGAAGTTGATTGCCTCTGTGTAGGATGAGCAAGACAGCAAGTGGGACAAACTACAAATGATTCGGCATGCTGCCATTCATTTTGTGACATTGGTGTCAAGGGTAGTGTAGTAATACTAATGCACTACAAACCCTGGTTAGGGGTAGTGTAGTACTACTACTGTACTACAACCCCTGCTTAGGGGAAGTGTAGTACTACTTCTGTACTACAACCCCTGCTTAGGGGAAGTGTAGTACTACTTCTGTACTACAACACCTGCTTAGGGGAAGTGTAGTACTACTTCTGTACTACAACCCCTGGTTAGGGGTACTGTAGTAATACTTCTGTACTACAACCCCTGGTTAGGGGTAGTGTATTGCTACTACTGCACTACAACCCCTGGTTAGGGGTAGTGTAATATTACTTCTACTCTACAACCCCTAGTTAGGGGTAGTGTATTACTACTACTGCACTACAACCCCTGGTTAGGTGTAGTGTAGTACTACTACTGCACTACAACCCCTGGTTAGGGGTAGTGTATTACTACTACTGCACTACAACCCCTGGTTAGGTGTAGTGTAGTACTACTACTGCACTACAACCCCTGGTTAGGGGTAGTGTAGTATTACTTCTATACTACAACCCCTGGTGAGGGTAGTGTAGTAATACTTCTGTACTATAACCCCTGGTTAGGGGTAGTGTAGTAATACTTCTATACTACAACCCCTGGTTAGAGGTACTGTATTACTACTACTGAACTACAACTCCTGGTTAGGGGTAGTTTAGTACTACTACTGCACTACAACCCCTGGTTAGGGGTAGTGTATTACTACTACTGCACTACAACCCCTGTTTAGGGATAGTGTAGTAATACTTCTATACTACAACACCTTGTTAGGGGTAGTGTGGTAATACTTCTATGCTACAACCCCTGGTTAGGGGTAGTGTAGTAATACTTCTATGCTACAACCCCTGGTTAGGATAGTGTAGTACATGTGTGGCTACATGTTGGTTTCACTGCTTGCAGCGTGTTCAAGTGAAGGGTGTACAAACTGCACTGCGGATGTGAACAAGTGCTCAGACTGCAAGTCTGGCTACAAGTTGAATAACACTGAGTGTATACGTAAGTATTTCTCTTCCAAACTGTCAGTTATGTGTTATGAATATGTGGGTCTGGATCTGTAGCAGTAAAGTTATTGCTGACATTGTAAATATATATCAGAATGCAACTAATTTTGGTGAAACAGTTTATGTGATGTAGTGAAGTATTACTACACTACCGCTAGTAGAAAGGTTTAGACAGTGCCTTCTCACTATGCCAATATAGAACAATTATACAGTCCTTATTATTAGATATCATATAGCCCATGCACTAATTTATTGCCTAACTACGCAGGCGCGAAATATACTGACTAAAACGGACCCGAACCGGCATTACATTACCCGCTCCCACGCAATAGTGATCACAGCTCGAAAATACTGTAGCCACATTTATATGTGGCTAACATAGAGTTTTGAGCTGAAATGGAAGAAGAAGCCAACCATCAGAAGAAGATGAACGTCTATAATCCCTGTGTATCGCCCACTGACATCTTCATAAAACCAAGGCCTGGTTTACATCAGTCCTTGTATATCAACATAATGAAATGCGGACTGCTGTCTTAAGCTGTGATGTTACGAGAGTCAAGAACATTGGCCTACATATTGGCACTTAGCTGTAGATCAGCCGTGGCATGTCGGGCGGATAATGCTAGGCATTTCCTAGAATGGCTCTTTGATGTTGGTCCTGGTCCATGAATCAGCGAGTGTGTGCAGTCACACTTTGTCACACAACGTCCCTTCGGCTCTGTCACATCAGCACAAGCTGATTCATGGATTCAGTATCAGCATTAGCGAGCTGTTTGGGGGAGGTACTAGGTATGAATTGTTGGATTGGCAACGATTGGTCTGCAGTCGGGAAGTTGATTGCCTCTGTGTAGGATGAGCAAGACAGCAAGTGGGACAAACTACAAATAATTCGGCATGCTGCCATTCATTGTGTGACATTGGTGTCAGGGGTAGTTTAGTAATACTAATGCACTACAAACCCTGGTTAGGGGAAGTGTAGTACTACTTCTGTACTACAACCCCTGCTTAGGGGAAGTGTAGTACTACTTCTGTACTACAACCCCTGCTTAAGGGAAGTGTAGTACTACTTCTGTACTACAACCCCTGCTTAAGGGAAGTGTAGTAGTACTTCTGTACTACAACCCCTGGTTAGGAGTAGTGTAGTAATACTTCTGTACTATAACCCCTGGTTAGGGGTACTGTAGTAATACTTCTATACTACAACCCCTGGTTAGGGGTAGTGTAGTACTACTACTGCACTACAACCCCTGGTTAGGGGTAGTGTAGTACTACTACTGCACTACAACCCCTGGTTAGGGGTAGTGTAGTAATATTTCTATGCTACAACCCCTGGTTAGAGGTACTGTATTACTACCACTGAACTACAACCCCTGGTTAGGGTTAGTGTAGTACTACTACTGCACTACAACCCCTGGTTAGGGGTAGTGTAGTACTACTACTGCACTACAACCCCTGGTTATGGGTAGTGTAGTACTACTACTGCACTACAACCCCTGGTTAGGGGTAGTGTAGTACTACTACTGCACTACAACCCCTGGTTAGGGGTAGTGTAGTAATATTTCTATGCTACAACCCCTGGTTAGAGGTACTGTATTACTACTACTGAACTACAACCCCTGGTTAGGGGTAGTGTAGTACTACTACTGCACTACAACCCCTGGTTAGGGGTAGTGTAGTACTACTACTGCACTACAACCCCTGGTTAGGGGTAGTGTATGTAGGCTGTGGGTGGTAAGCTTATGCCTAAATTAAGAATAGACCACTGTAAGGCAAATTTGAAGATAAAATTGCGTTTATTACAGTTTATCTACTAAAATTATACAAAACCAAGTTTCTCAGTCATTGCACAATTTGCACTACTGCTCTAACTTCGGTACCTCGTCAAAGTATAAAATGTCAACCAAAAGTTCAAAATACAACCAAAAGCAAGAGCGTTAAGAACAACAATAAAAGGTGAAAGAACAGATGACATTGAACACAATAACAAAGACGACCCAAAAGACGACTTAAAAGATGTCTTAAAAGACGACTGGCCACAATCAGGAGTGGGCCAGGACATGCGTTCGCCTGTACACATACAAACCAAACCAGTAAGCTATTTGCATATCATAGTGTCCAGTGTAAGATGACACATCAACATCTGTTAAGTACCATAGTTCCAACACATTGGTGTTGTTCACAATATTGTCTGTAAAATACCTGTTATCTTATTCAGTACTAATATATAATCATACTTGTAGGTATTAATGTAATACTAGTACTCTACATGTCAAACAGCCTTAATATAATAAATTCAACAGTCAACAATGTTGTCAATTTCACATGTGCATGCCCTGACTAGCCTAGCTGTCATTCCACTGTTGTTTACAAGCAAGTCTTGGACACTGCTCAACTTACATGTCTCTAGGGAATACTCAAGATCCGCCCTCTCCCAGCCACCTTCTAGAGCAATTAATCAATGTAACTTCAAAGGGAGAGAGGGCACCAGACTGATCCTGGCTTAACTGTAGGGACAGTTACATAATACCTATATACATGCACAATTTATGCATGCACCGTGTCTATCACATCTTATAACATATTAACTATAACAGTGGCACCACTAAACATGATCAAAACTTAACTTTCTAAAGGGATCTGTACATTTACAAGCTACTGACTGGAAGTGGTCAAAATCTCATTAAGCCCTGTTGGGCATTCTTCCCTAAGGTCCAACAACCACTTATTCCTGATCTTCCACACATTAGTAATCAAAGTCACCACTAAGTAATTATAACTGATAAAGTAAATGCCTTGACATAAACAGATGGACAATTCTCTATCACACAGTATGATACAATTATAAATTGAAAACATTGCTTAATAAGGTAGAAAACATCATTTAGGGACTTACCAAAACATAGTTGTCATTAACTGTAGAATCACTCCTGGCCCACTGGGGCAGGGCCCCTTCCACTGACCACACGTGACCCCTGTCTCTAGGGTAAAATTTATGTTTAAACAACTGAATTATTAGTAATAAGACCAACTACCTACACAGTAAATACAACTAATTACAGGACAAATAATCATACCAATAATAGTTCACTAACTATATTCTCTAAATTACATTACATTACCCTGGGTGCTGCCATCATGTGGTGGGTAACTAAACTACTCGAACCGACAAGTGACTATGTCACATGTAGTACTACTACTGCACTACAACCCCTGGTTAGGAGTAGTGTAGTACTACTACTGCACTACAACCCCTAGTTAGGGGTAGTGTAGTACTACTACTGCACTACAACCCCTGGTTAGGGGTAGTGTAGTACTACTACTGCACTACAACCCCTGGTTAGGGGTTGTGTAATACTACTACTACTGCACTACAACCCCTGGTTAGGGGTAGTGTAGTAATACTTCTATACTACAACCCCTGGTTAGAGGTACTGTATTACTACTACTGAACTACAACCCCTGGTTAGGGGTAGTGTAGTACTACTACTGCACTACAACCCCTGGTTAGGGGTAGTGTAGTAATACTTCTATGCTACAACCCCGGGTTAGGGGTAGTGTATTACTACTACTGAACTACAACTCCTGGTTAGGGGTAGTGTAGTACTACTACTGCACTACAACCCCTGGTTAGGGGTAGTGTAGTAATACTTCTATGCTACAACCCCGGGTTAGGGGTAGTGTAGTAATACTTCTATGCTACAACCCCTGGTTAGGGGTAGTGTAGTAATACTTCTATGCTACAACCCCTGGTTAGGTGTAGTGTAGTAATACTTCTATGCTACAACCCCTGGTTAGGGGTAGTGTAGTAATACTTCTATGCTACAACCCCTGGTTAGGGGTAGTGTAGTACATGTGTGGCTACATGTTGGTTTCACTGCTTGCAGCGTGTTCAAGTGAAGGGTGTACAAACTGCACTGCGGATGTGAACAAGTGCTCAGACTGCAAGTCTGGCTACAAGTTGAATAACACTGAGTGTATACGTAAGTATTTCTCTTCCAAACTGTCAGTTATGTGTTATGAATATGTGTGTCTGGATCTGTAGCAGTAAAGTTATTGCTGACATTGTAAATATATATCAGAATGCAACCAATTTTGGTGAAACAGTTTATGTGATGTAGTGAAGTATTACTACACTAACCCTAGTAGAAAGGTTTAGACAGTGCCTTCTCACCATGCCAACATAGAACAATTATACAGTCCTTATTATTAGATATCATATAGCCCATGCATTCATTTATTGCCTAACTACGCAGACGCGATATATTCTGACTAAAAAAACGGACCCGAACCGGCATTACATCACCCGCTCCCACGCAATAGTGATTACAGCTCGAAAATACTGTAGCCACATTTATATGTGGCTAATGTAGGGTTATGAGCTCAAATGGAAGAAGAAGCCAACCATCAGAAGAAGATGAACGTCTAAAATCCCTGTGTATCGCCCACTGACATGTTCATAAAACCAAGGCCTGGTTTACATCAGTCCTTGTATATCAACATAATGAAATGCGGACTGCTGTCTTAAGCTGTGATATTACGAGAGTCAAGAACATTGGCCTACATATTGGCACTTAGCTGTAGATCAGCCGTGGCATGTTGGGCGGGTAATGCTAGGCATTTCCTAGAATGGCTCCTTTGTCACACAACGTCCCATCGGCTCTGTCACATCAGCACAAGCTGACTCATGGATTCAGTATCAGCATTAGCGAGCTGTTTGGGGGAGGTACTAGGTACGAATTGTTGGATTGGCAACGATTGGTCTGCAGTCGGGAAGTTGATTGCCTCTGTGTAGGATGAGCAAGACAGCAAGTGGGACAAACTACAAATGATTCGGCATGATGCCATTCATTTTGTGACATTGGTGTCAGGGGTAGTGTAGTAATACTAATGCACTACAAACCCTGGTTAGGGGTAGTGTAGTACTATTACTGTACTACAACCCCTGCTTAGGGGAAGTGTAGTACTACTTCTGTACTACAACCCCTGCTTAGGGGAAGTGTAGTACTACTTCTGTACTACAACCCCTGCTTAGGGGAAGTGTAGTACTACTTCTGTACTACAACCCCTGCTTAAGGGAAGTGTAGTACTACTTCTGTACTACAACCCCTGCTTAGGGGAAGTGTAGTACTACTTCTGTACTACAACCCCTGCTTAGGGGAAGTGTAGTACTACTTCTGTACTACAACACCTGCTTAGGGGAAGTGTAGTACTACTTCTGTACTACAACCCCTGCTTAGGGGAAGTGTAGTACTACTTCTGTACTACAACCCCTGCTTAGGGGAAGTGTAGTACTACTTCTGTACTACAACCCCTGCTTAGGGGAAGTGTAGTACTACTTCTGTACTACAACACCTGGTTAGGAGTAGTGTAGTAATACTTCTGTACTATAACCCCTGGTTAGGGGTAGTGTAGTAATACTTCTATGCTACAACCCCTGGTTAGAGGTACTGTATTACTACTACTGCACTACAACCCCTGGTTAGGGGTAGTGTAGTACTACTACTGCACTACAACCCCTGGTTAGGGGTAGTGTAGTACTACTGCTGCACTACAACCCCTGGTTAGGGGTAGTGTAGTAATACGTCTATGCTACAACCCCTGGTTAGAGGTACTGTATTACTACTACTGAACTACAACCCCTGGTTAGGGGAAGTGTAGTACTACTTCTGTACTACAACCCCTGGTTAGGGGTAGTGTATTACTACTACTGCACTACAACACCTGGTTAGGGGTAGTGTATTACTACTTCTACTCTACAACCCCTAGTTAGGGGTACTGTATTACTACTACTGCACTACAACCCCTGGTTAGGAGTAGTGTAGTACTACTACTGCACTACAACCCCTGGTTAGGGGTAGTGTAGTAATACTTCTATGCTACAACCCCGGGTTAGGGGTAGTGTATTACTACTACTGAACTACAACTCCTGGTTAGGGGTAGTGTAGTACTACTACTGCACTACAACCCCTGGTTAGGGGTAGTGTAGTAATACTTCTATGCTACAACCCCGGGTTAGGGGTAGTGTAGTAATACTTCTATGCTACAACCCCTGGTTAGGGGTAGTGTAGTAATACTTCTATGCTACAACCCCTGGTTAGGTGTAGTGTAGTAATACTTCTATGCTACAACCCCTGGTTAGGGGTAGTGTAGTAATACTTCTATGCTACAACCCCTGGTTAGGGGTAGTGTAGTACATGTGTGGCTACATGTTGGTTTCACTGCTTGCAGCGTGTTCAAGTGAAGGGTGTACAAACTGCACTGCGGATGTGAACAAGTGCTCAGACTGCAAGTCTGGCTACAAGTTGAATAACACTCAGTGTATATGTAAGTATTTCTCTTCCAAACTGTCAGTTATGTGTTATGAATATGTGTGTCTGGATCTGTAGCAGTAAAGTTATTGCTGACATTGTAAATATATATCAGAATGCAACCAATTTTGGTGAAACAGTTTATGTGATGTAGTGAAGTATTACTACACTAACCCTAGTAGAAAGGTTTAGACAGTGCCTTCTCACCATGCCAACATAGAACAATTATACAGTCCTTATTATTAGATATCATATAGCCCATGCATTCATTTATTGCCTAACTACGCAGACGCGATATATTCTGACTAAAAAAACGGACCCGAACCGGCATTACATCACCCGCTCCCACGCAATAGTGATTACAGCTCGAAAATACTGTAGCCACATTTATATGTGGCTAATGTAGGGTTATGAGCTCAAATGGAAGAAGAAGCCAACCATCAGAAGAAGATGAACGTCTAAAATCCCTGTGTATCGCCCACTGACATGTTCATAAAACCAAGGCCTGGTTTACATCAGTCCTTGTATATCAACATAATGAAATGCGGACTGCTGTCTTAAGCTGTGATATTACGAGAGTCAAGAACATTGGCCTACATATTGGCACTTAGCTGTAGATCAGCCGTGGCATGTTGGGCGGGTAATGCTAGGCATTTCCTAGAATGGCTCCTTTGTCACACAACGTCCCATCGGCTCTGTCACATCAGCACAAGCTGACTCATGGATTCAGTATCAGCATTAGCGAGCTGTTTGGGGGAGGTACTAGGTACGAATTGTTGGATTGGCAACGATTGGTCTGCAGTCGGGAAGTTGATTGCCTCTGTGTAGGATGAGCAAGACAGCAAGTGGGACAAACTACAAATGATTCGGCATGATGCCATTCATTTTGTGACATTGGTGTCAGGGGTAGTGTAGTAATACTAATGCACTACAAACCCTGGTTAGGGGTAGTGTAGTACTATTACTGTACTACAACCCCTGCTTAGGGGAAGTGTAGTACTACTTCTGTACTACAACCCCTGCTTAGGGGAAGTGTAGTACTACTTCTGTACTACAACCCCTGCTTAGGGGAAGTTTAGTACTACTTCTGTACTACAACCCCTGCTTAAGGGAAGTGTAGTACTACTTCTGTACTACAACCCCTGCTTAGGGGAAGTGTAGTACTACTTCTGTACTACAACCCCTGCTTAGGGGAAGTGTAGTACTACTTCTGTACTACAACACCTGCTTAGGGGAAGTGTAGTACTACTTCTGTACTACAACCCCTGCTTAGGGGAAGTGTAGTACTACTTCTGTACTACAACCCCTGCTTAGGGGAAGTGTAGTACTACTTCTGTACTACAACCCCTGCTTAGGGGAAGTGTAGTACTACTTCTGTACTACAACACCTGGTTAGGAGTAGTGTAGTAATACTTCTGTACTATAACCCCTGGTTAGGTGTAGTGTAGTAATACTTCTATGTTACAACCCCTGGTTAGAGGTACTGTATTACTACTACTGCACTACAACCCCTGGTTAGGGGTAGTGTAGTACTACTACTGCACTACAACCCCTGGTTAGGGGTAGTGTAGTACTACTACTGCACTACAACCCCTGGTTAGGGGTAGTGTAGTAATACGTCTATGCTACAACCCCTGGTTAGAGGTACTGTATTACTACTACTGAACTACAACCCCTGGTTAGGGGAAGTGTAGTACTACTTCTGTACTACAACCCCTGGTTAGGGGTAGTGTATTACTACTACTGCACTACAACACCTGGTTAGGGGTAGTGTATTACTACTTCTACTCTACAACCCCTAGTTAGGGGTACTGTATTACTACTACTGCACTACAACCCCTGGTTAGGAGTAGTGTAGTACTACTACTGCACTACAACCCCTGGTTAGGGGTAGTGTAGTACTACTACTGCACTACAACCCCTGGTTAGGGGTAGTGTAGTACTACTACTGCACTACAACCCCTGGTTAGGGGTAGTGTAGTACTACTACTGCACTACAACCCCTGGTTAGGGGTAGTGTAGTACTACTACTGCACTACAACCCCTGGTTAGGGGTAGTGTAGTACTACTACTGCACTACAACCCCTGGTTAGGGGTAGTGTAGTACTACTACTGCACTACAACCCCTGGTTAGGGGTAGTGTAGTACTACTACTGCACTACAACCCCTGGTTAGGGGTAGTGTAGTACTACTACTGTACTACAACCCCTGGTTAGGGGTAGTGTAGTACTACTACTGCACTACAACCCCTGGTTAGGGGTAGTGTAGTACTACTACTGCACTACAACCCCTGGTTAGGGGTAGTGTAGTAATACGTCTATGCTACAACCCCTGGTTAGAGGTACTGTATTACTACTACTGAACTACAACCCCTGGTTAGGGGAAGTGTAGTACTACTTCTGTACTACAACCCCTGGTTAGGGGTAGTGTATTACTACTACTGCACTACAACACCTGGTTAGGGGTAGTGTATTACTACTTCTACTCTACAACCCCTAGTTAGGGGTACTGTATTACTACTACTGCACTACAACCCCTGGTTAGGAGTAGTGTAGTACTACTACTGCACTACAACCCCTGGTTAGGGGTAGTGTAGTACTACTACTGCACTACAACCCCTGGTTAGGGGTAGTGTAGTACTACTACTGCACTACAACCCCTGGTTAGGGGTAGTGTAGTACTACTACTGCACTACAACCCCTGGTTAGGGGTAGTGTCGTACTACTACTGCACTACAACCCCTGGTTAGGGGTAGTGTAGTACTACTACTGCACTACAACCCCTGGTTAGGGGTAGTGTAGTACTACTACTGCACTACAACCCCTGGTTAGGGGTAGTGTAGTACTACTACTGCACTACAACCCCTGGTTAGGGGTAGTGTAATACTACTACTGAACTACAACCCCTGGTTAGGGGTAGTGTAGTACTACTACTGCACTACAACCCCTGGTTAGGGGTAGTGTAGTACTACTACTGCACTACAACCCCTGGTTAGGGGTAGTGTAGTAATACTTCTATGCTACAACCCCTGGTTAGAGGTACTGTATTACTACTACTGAACTACAACCCCTGGTTAGGGGTAGTGTAGTACTACTACTGCACTACAACCCCTGGTTAGGGGTAGTGTAGTACTATTACTGCACTACAACCCCTGGTTAGGGGTAGTGTAGTACTACTACTGCACTACAACCCCTGGTTAGGGGTAGTGTAGTACTACTACTGCACTACATCCCCTGGTAAGGGGTAGTGTAGTACTACTACTGCACTACAACCCCTGGTTAGGGGTAGTGTAGTACTACTACTGCACTACAACCCCTGGTTAGGGGTAGTGTAGTAATACTTCTATGCTACAACCCCTGGTTAGAGGTACTGTATTACTACTACTGAACTACAACCCCTGGTTAGGGGTAGTGTAGTACTACTACTGCACTACAACCCCTGGTTAGGGGTAGTGTAGTACTACTACTGCACTACAACCCCTGGTTAGGGGTAGTGTAGTACTACTACTGCACTACATCCCCTGGTTAGGGGTAGTGTAGTACTACTACTGCACTACAACCCCTGGTTAGGGGTAGTGTAGTACTACTACTGCACTACAACCCCTGGTTAGGGGTAGTGTAGTAATACTTCTATGCTACAACCCCTGGTTAGAGGTACTGTATTACTACTACTGAACTACAACCCCTGGTTAGGGGTAGTGTAGTACTACTACTGCAGTACAACCCCTGGTTAGGGGTAGTGTAGTACTACTACTACTGCACTACAACCCCTGGTTAGGGGTAGTGTAGTAATACTTCTACACTACAACCCCTGGTTAGAAGTACTGTAGTAATACTTCTATGCTACAACCCCTGGTTAGGGGTAGTGTAGTAATACTTCTATGCTACAACCCCTGGTTAGGAGTAGTGTAGTAATACTTCTATACTACAACCCCTGGTTAGGGGTAGTGTAGTAATACTTCTACTGCACTACAACCCCTGGTTAGGGGTAGTGTAGTAATACTTCTATGCTACAACCCCTGGTTAGGGATAGTGTAGTAATACTTCTATGCTACAACCCCTGGTTAGGGGTAGTGTAGTAATACTTCTATGCTACAACCCCTGGTTAGGAGTAGTGTAGTAATACTTCTATACTACAACCCCTGGTTAGGGGTAGTGTAGTAATACTTCTATGGTACAACCCCTGGTTAGGGGTAGTGTAGTAATACTTCTATGCTACATCCCCTGGTTAGGGGTAGTGTAGTAATACTTCTATGCTACAACCCCTGGTTAGGGGTAGTGTAGTACATGTGTGGCTACATGTTGGTTTCACTGCTTGCAGCGTGTTCAAACAAAGGGTGTACAAACTGCACTGCGGATGTGAACAAGTGCTCAGACTGCAAGTCTGGCTACAAGTTGAATAACACTGAGTGTATACGTAAGTATTTCTCTTCCAAACTGTCAGTTATGTGTTATGAATATGTGGGTCTGGATCTGTAGCAGTAAAGTTATTGCTGACATTGTAAATATATATCAGAATGCAACCAATTTTGGTGAAACAGTTTATGTGATGTAGTGAAGTATTACTACACTAACCCTAGTAGAAAGGTTTAGACAGTGCCTTCTCACCATGCCAACATAGAACAATTAGACAGTCCTTATTATTAGATATCATATAACCCATGCATTAATTTATTGCCTAACTACGCAGACGCGATATATTCTGACTAAAACGGACCCGAACCGGCTCTACACCACCCGCTCCCACGCAATAGTGATCACAGCTCGAAAATACTGTAGCCACATTTATATGTGGCTAATGTAGGGTTATGAGCTCAAATGGAAGAAGAAGCCAACCATCAGAAGAAGATGAACGTCTATAATCCCTGTGTATCGCCCACTGACATCTTCATAAAACCAAGGCCTGGTTTACATCAGTCCTTGTATATCAACATAATGAAATGCGGACTGCTGTCTTAAGCTGTGATGTTACGAGAGTCAAGAACATTGGCCTACATATTGGCACTTAGCTGTAGATCAGCCGTGGCATGTCGGGCGGATAATGCTAGGCATTTCCTAGAATGGCTCTTTGATGTTGGTCCTGGTCCATGAATCAGCGAGTGTGTGCAGTCACACTTTGTCACACAACGTCCCATCGGCTCTGTCACATCAGCACAAGCTGACTCATGGATTCAGTATCAGCATTAGCGAGCTGTTTGTGGGAGGTACTAGGTATGAATTGTTGGATTGGCAACGATTGGTCTGCAGTCGGGAAGTTGATTGCCTCTGTGTAGGATGAGCAAGACAGCAAGTGGGACAAACTACAAATGATTCGGCATGCTGCCATTCATTGTGTGACATTGGTGTCAGGGGTAGTGTAGTAATACTAATGCACTACAAACCCTGGTTAGGGGTAGTGTAGTACTACTACTGTACTACAACCCCTGCTTAGGGGAAGTGTAGTACTACTGTACTACAACCCCTGCTTAGGGGAAGTGTAGTACTACTTCTGTACTACAACCCCTGCTTAGGGGAAGTGTAGTACTACTTCTGTACTACAACCCCTGGTTAGGAGTAGTGTAGTACTACTTCTGTACTATAACCCCTGGTTATGGGTACTGTAGTAATACTTCTATACTACAACCCCTGGTTAGGGGTAGTGTAGTAATACTTCTATGCTACAACCCCTGGTTAGGGGTAGTGTAGTAATACTTCTATGCTACAACCCCTGGTTAGGTGTAGTGTAGTAATACTTCTATGCTACAACCCCTGGTTAGGGGTAGTGTAGTAATACTTCTATGCTACAACCCCTGGTTAGGGGTAGTGTAGTACATGTGTGGCTACATGTTGGTTTCACTGCTTGCAGCGTGTTCAAGTGAAGGGTGTACAAACTGCACTGCGGATGTGAACAAGTGCTCAGACTGCAAGTCTGGCTACAAGTTGAATAACACTGAGTGTATACGTAAGTATTTCTCTTCCAAACTGTCAGTTATGTGTTATGAATATGTGGGTCTGGATCTGTAGCAGTAAAGTTATTGCTGACATTGTAAATATATATCAGAATGCAACTAATTTTGGTGAAACAGTTTATGTGATGTAGTGAAGTATTACTACACTACCGCTAGTAGAAAGGTTTAGACAGTGCCTTCTCACTATGCCAATATAGAACAATTATACAGTCCTTATTATTAGATATCATATAGCCCATGCACTAATTTATTGCCTAACTATGCAGACGCAACATACTCTTGACTAAAACGGACCCGAACCGGCACTACATCACCCGCTCCCACGCAATAGTGATCACAGCTCGAAAATACTGTAACCACATTTATATGTGGCTAATGTAGGGTTATGAGCTCAAATGGAAGAAGAAGCCAACCATCAGAAGAAGATGAACGTCTAAAATCCCTGTGTATCGCCCACTGACATGTTCATAAAACCAAGGCCTGGTTTACATCAGTCCTGGTATATCAACATAATGAAATGTGGACTGATGTCTTAAGTTGTGAAAGTACGAGAGTCAAGAACATTGGCCTACATATTGGCACTTAGCTGTAGATCAGCCGTGGCATGTCGGGCGGGTAATGCTAGGCATTTCCTAGAATGTCTCTTTGATGTTGGTCCTGGTCCATGAATCAGCAAGTGTGTGCAGTCACACTTTGTCACACAACGTCCCATCGGCTCTGTCACATCAGCACAAGCTGACTCATGGATTCAGTATCAGCATTAGCGAGCTGTTTGGGGGAGGTACTAGGTATGAATTGTTGGATTGGCAACGATTGGTCTGCAGTCGGGAAGTTGATTGCCTCTGTGTAGGATGAGCAAGACAGCAAGTGGGACAAACTACAAATGATTCGGCATGCTGCCATTTATTGTGTGGCATTGGTGTCAGGGGTAGTGTAGTAATACTACTGCACTACAACCCATGGTTAGGGGTAGTGTAGTACTATTACTGTACTACAACCCCTGCTTAGGGGAAGTGTAGAAATACTTCTGTACTACAACCCCTAGTTAGGGGTAGTGTATTATTACTACTGTACTACAACCCCTGGTTAGGGGTTGTAATACTTCTGTACTACAACCCCTAGTTAGGGGTACTGTATTACTACTACTGAACTAAAACCCCTGGTTAGGGGTAGTGTAGTAATACTTCTATGCTACAACCCCTGGTTAGGGGTTCTGTATTACTACTACTGAACTACAACCCCTGGTTAGGGGTAGTGTAGTATTACTTTTATACTACAACCCCTGGTTAGGGGTAGTGTAGTAATACTTCTATGCTACAACCCCTGGTTAGGGGTAGTGTAGTAATACTTCTATGCTACAACCCCTGGTTAGGATAATGTAGTAATACTTCTATGCTACAACCCCTGGTTAGGGTAGTGTAGTAATACTTCTATGCTACAACCCCTGGTTAGGGGTAGTGTAGTAATACTTCTATGCTACAACCCCTGGTTAGTGTAGTGTAGTAATACTTCTATGCTACAATCCCTGGTTAGGGGTAGTGTAGTAATACTTCTATGCTACAAGCCCTTGTTAGGATAGTGTAGTACATGTGTGGCTACATGTTGGTTTCACTGCTTGCAGCGTGTTCAAAACAGCGCCAACGCCATTATACATTTTAAGTTTTTGCGCAATATTTGGATGAATGCTTCCATTAATGTAATTCTTATAAACAACCATACACAGATGGAAAGTGTCAACTTACAGCAACTGCTACAGTTCACTGTGCAAATGCTATAGACCTTTCCATTAAAACGCGTGCCCTAGTGAATGAAAGATAAATCTCTGCCCTGTCGCATGAGGGTAGAAGTCAGATTGTTTATTATTTTAACTTACAGTGCTGCTGCATTCGTTTCACGCTGTTTTTCAAATTGTGAGTTACATGTAAACTATATCGCCCAAAAGATGATAATATTATGATATATAAAACAAACAGAATTATGTTTTGAATGAAAACATCTGATGAAGTGTATATATATATCTTGGGGATTACGGCTAGTGTTGATTAATGTAATCCATTCAGCATTTGTAATCCGCACATGGACTTATCATCATATATTTTCTACATGATACATTTATAGATGATAATTGTGATATAGAACAAATATGATTATGTTTTGAATGAAGACATCTGATGAGGTATTTAATCTGGGGGATTACGGCAAATGTGTGTATAATTGCATGTCGTAACTTCATGCATTGCGTGGCAACTCGGTATTGTGTTATTGTTCCCACTTTCGTCTGATTCTGACTTTCGTAATCCGGGCGTGGATTTATTATTATTGTATTACATTATGCACCGATAAATTACAAATCTTTAACATGTAAATGTAAAAATTATATATTAATAGATGAGTGGTGATGAGGTGGGTTTATGCGTTACAATGCTGGTGAGCCCCAGGATGGTCCCATGTCTGACAGAACCCACAGCAGCATCTCTGACAATAGTTCACTCCAGGTTCAACTTATTCACTGTTCAAACAATTGCCTGGATCTGACTAGAAGCTTTCTTTGGTATCAGTCTAGTCTTGCTCAATGAAGCTGCATCTCACTCACAGCTCAGAGCAGGCATCTAACTTGGGGCAATAAAACAACAACTGGAGGGACATCTTTGATGTTGAATAATTGAGCATGAGCCTGTATAATGAGGTTGTAACAAGGGGTGGTTTGTACTGGCCACTGTAGCCAACCCTGCATGTAACAAGGGGTGATTTGTACTGGCCACTGTACCCAACCCTGCATGTAACAAGGGGTGGTTTGTACTGGCCACTGTAGCCAACCCTGCATGTAACAAGGGGTGGTTTGTACTGGCCACTGTAGCCAACCCTGCATGTAACAAGGGGTGGTTTGTACTGGCCACTGTAGCCAACCCTGCATGTAACAAGGGATGGTTTGTACTGGCCACTGTAGCCAACCCTGCATGTAACAAGGGGTGGTTTGTACTGGCCACTGTAGCCAACCCTGCATGTAACAAGGGGTGGTTTGTACTGGCCACTGTAGCCAACCCTGCATGTAACAAGGGGTGGTTTGTACTGGCCACTGTAGCCAACCCTGCATGTAACAAAGGGTGATTTGTACTGGCCACTGTAGCCAACCCTGCATGTAACAAGAGGTGGTTTGTACTGGCCACTGTATCCAACCCTGCATGTAACAAGGGGTGGTTTGTACTGGCCACTGTAGCCAACCCTGCATGTAACAAGGGGTGGTTTGTACTGGCCACTGTAGCCAACCCTGCATGTAACAAAGGGTGATTTGTACTGGCAACTGTAGCCAACCCTGCATGTAACAAAGGGTGATTTGTACTGGCCACTGTAGCCAACCCTGCATGTAACAAAGGGTGATTTGTACTGGCCACTGTAGCCAACCCTGCATGTAACAAAAGGTGCTTTGTACTGGCCACTGCAGCCAACCCTGCATGTAACAAAGGGTGATTTGTACTGGCCACTGTAGCCAACCCTGCATGTAACAAAGGGTGGTTTGTACTGGCCACTGTAGCCAACCCTGCATGTAACAGGGGTGGTTTGTACTGGCCACTGTAGCCAACCCTGCATGTAACAAAGGGTGGTTTGTACTGGCCACTGTAGCCAACCCTGCATGTAACTGCATTCAGTAGTAATCGCTTAATCTGTCCATCTGATAAATTTGACTATTCATGAAAAATAATGAGAGAGAGACATTTATTTGCAAGCATTTTCAATAAATAAGTTCTGATATGTATCAAAACAATATAGGCTATTGTATTTATAATGTATACTGGTTACAGGAATTTATACTCATAATTTGATGGGGAAGGGGAGCTCTGTGCCAGTTGCCAAAGAACCAGAGCAGGTGTATTCTGTTAATCAGAAATAAGTATTTTAACACCCAATAAATATATGGTTTCTCATTATATTACATATAGAGATTACTGAAATATGACTGTCGTTATTCACTCATTATAATCGCTGCATACACACATGCAACTTGGGATTTACTGATAATGTAGTCAACGACAGACTTGAAACCTGATCAATGCAAATAAATTATATGTGCATGTTATTATTGACAAAGCACAATAATTTCTACATTATCATAAATATTGTTTTACGTTGTTAAAGTAAAATTTGACTCGATTTATGCCCCTTTTTATGGAGGTCATTCTGGGCATTTTATTTAACACGACCATGTGGCCACAGCCACACACAAGCATAGTATTAAGATACTGAGTGCCGATGTTGCTGGCGATTTGATTCTAACTGATAACTGTCAGTCATTCATTCCTTTAAAGAAAGAACACAGATCTATCATGTCACTCAGTTGATGTCATAGTGGAGTTACGGCTGTATCCATTAGAGGTTGCTACGTGTATTTCTGGTTTCCCAGAGCTATGCTTTATTTGCCCGATGGGGCAATCAGGCAACCATTAAGCCCTGAATCTCTATTACAGCTTCATCAAAAGTGTCGCCATAATACATGCTAAGAGAATGTCCAAAAAACTACATGACAAATTCGTCAGTTATAAAAAATACCGTCTTCTAATGTTGGAATTTTGTCATGATGATACACATTTATTTGTCATTATCATAGACAGTGCTGGTGTTGAAAAAGTTAAGTTGTGTCGACTTAAACTTTCTTCTTTAGCTCTGTACATGTGGGAAGATCTCACAATAGTTTCTGTTTTCACTTTTAGCTACTGCACCACCAACAACAACAGCAGCATCAGCTGTGAATCTGGGTAAGTTACTGAACTTTTTAACAAGATACATTTGTTATCCCTGGACACATTTACACTAGGATAATGTTTTTTATTTTGTTTGACTTGTTAATTACCTTAAACCACAATTCCATGAATGTCATCTGCTATGGTTTTCGACAGCTTATTTTGTAAATAGTGCAATCCATTGTGTGACATTTCTCATTAAGCTACTCTTCTTACAAAAAAGTTAAATAAAACCTGTTGCATTGTTAACATAACAAATGTCTAATTAATTCTGAAAAAAATGTCATTATGATTTAAAAAAAATTAAGACCGCCTGTAAAAACACTATTCACTGTTCAATATTCCATGATACTGTCGTAATACTATCGCAATAGTTTTGAAACTAAATGCAGTAGTATTGCAACAGCAATACAGCTATTGCAATACTATAATAATAATAAAACTCAATAGTCACTTGTAATATCGTGTGATAGGCTTAAAACTATCACTGAACATGCTGCCACCTCAGAAGTTAATTTTCATTAATAGTTTTTTCTGTAGGGCAACTGTTACAACTAGCCATCGTCTCCCCTAGTATTTAGTAAAATATTAAGTGCATGTTCATTATTTTGCTAACTTATTTTGCCTTCATATGTCATATTTCACCTTGATATATATTTACATATAATCACAATACATCTTCAATAAAATTAAACAACCGCTGTGTGGTTGCATGGGCTGCGTTTCTGTGTTCAGTGATTCAGCACCATTTTGATTTTTCCACTTTTTGTCTCATTAGTTACAACGTGAATATTTTCCTCTGTTGAGGTTTGTCATCAGTAACCATACATAATAATTTCTGTTTTTAATTTCAACCAAGAAAACACCAGAAACTGAACAAACAACACACCCGATGAGTAAGTTACGGAAATATTCTATTTTTCAACAAAATACCCTGGACACATTGCTTAGTTACTATTAGATGTACCTTGTATTTTGTTCTACTTTTTAATTACTCCCAATTCATGATTCTAATCTGCACACTGTGCTATGGGTTTGGACGGCTTCTTGCAAAGAATGTAAAATATAACCTGAATTGTTATCAATGGAACCCATGTGTCATCATTTCTGAAAATGTTTAATTACTTCAGATTTTCTAGAGACATCAAAGTGAATGGTGTTGTGGTTGTTGTATGATGTGTTTTGCTGTGGTTTTAATCGCACACATCTGGGGCAGTAAGTTTTTGCTGTCGACCAATAGTAAAGCTGTTTGGCAAATGACATATTCTACTTTTAGATTTTTTAGTCACGAATGTAATTTATATCACTGACACTTTCAATATGCAGTGGAGTGTATGTCAGAATGCAACTCTTGGATTTTTATAAAATAAAACACTGCATTGTTTCTCTCACACTATATAACTTAAAGTAAGTAAACAACACAAAGTAAGCAACACAAAGTAAACAACACAAAGTAGACAACACAAAGTAAACAACAACACAAATATTTGTATATAAACCCAAGTGCGGAGTGGCTGCATGTTGGTTTCTATGCTTACAGAGTGTGCAGAAACACTATGAACAACTTTTCGACAAATACAAATTCAATGCAGCAAATACATGGAAAGCAATTAATGAAATTATATCAAAACACAAATTTAGTACAGAATTTCCAACATGTTTTAAACAAAATAATAAAACATTATACTAATAAGCTTAACATAGCTAATGAATTTAACCATATTTTTCGGAAACAGGCCCTAATCTTGCTGAAAGCATACCATGTACAAATGCAAATAATTTTACTAAATTTCTCAAAAAGAAGAATAAAAATGGTTTCAGATTTACAGAAATACAAGAGGAATCTGCATCACAACTAATCCACAACCTTCCAAATAAAAATAGCTATGGTTTTGATGGAA
The DNA here is from genome assembly GCA_963662155.1 of Lamellibrachia columna. Classification (NCBI taxonomy): domain Eukaryota; kingdom Metazoa; phylum Annelida; class Polychaeta; order Sabellida; family Siboglinidae; genus Lamellibrachia; species Lamellibrachia columna. Next base: position 5,881,696 of record OY759270.1, on the reverse strand, counting down.
TATCCAGCAAATTATTAAAACTCATTGAACCAGAAATAGTAAAACCTTTAACGTTATTAATAAATCAAGTGCTGAACACAGGACAATTTACTGACAAACTTAAAGTAGCAAAAGTAATTCCTATATTTAAGAAAAATTATTCACAAATTATAGACCAATATGCCCAATAGGGCATAGCACCTTATAAGTCGTATGACTTCAGCTATGTCCCTTCAGCAGCAGCAGCACACCATACTATGCACATGTATTATGTTGTTGTTGTTGAATAAACTTTCACTTAACTTTTTGCCTAATATTTCAAAAGTCTTGGAAAGAATTATGACTAACCAATTACTCATGTATTTTACTAATACAAAACTACTGTCTGATAATCAATACGGCTTCAGACCCCACCATTCAACTGAATATGCAGCTCCAGAAATAGTCGATAGGATCACTACACAATTGGATAACAACCAATTACCCATCAGTATATTTCTTGATTTATCGAAAGCATTCGATACACTTGACCACACAGTCCTATTAAAAAAATTTGAACATTATGGGTTGGAATCCTCAGCAATATAATTATTAAAGAGTTACTTAACAAACCGTTAGCAATTTGTAAAAAATTATGACAAAATCAAATGTCTTACCTATAAACACGGGGGTCTCAGGTCCTCTATACACACAGTACTGTCTTTAAATTCATTACATATGCCAATGATACTTCTCTAGTAAGTACACTCGGGTCCTTTACAAATGGTACAAACAATCCAGATACTGAATATATGATAAATACAGAACTACACAACATAGCAGAATGGCTAAAATTTAATAAATTAACATTAAATATCAACAAAACTAAATATATGATTTTACAAATGCCAAACAAAAGGGTAATAGTACCAACACTAACAATTGATGGTGTAAACATTGAAAGACTCCAACATTTCAACTTCTTAGGTCTAACATTAGACACACATTTAAATTGGCATAAATACATTGAGAAAATAGCAAATAAGTGTTCTAGGAAAATTGGAATTATAAACAAGTTGAAGAATGTCTTACCAAAAAGTATCAGAATTATATTATATAATTAATTAATATTACCCCACATAAATTACTGCCTAATGATCTGGGGCTACCAGTGGAATAGGTTAACAAAAATACAGAAGAAAACAATTAGAATAATATCTGTAACAAAATACAACTCACATGCGGAACCACTCGCATACCATTGTTTAAAAGCCTCTCTGTTTTAAAGATTTAACAAGATTTAACAAGATTTGCCATCCAAGCCAAAGGCCCAGATGGCAAGTGGACAAGGAAGCCATTGGCTTATCGAGAGTCCAACAATGTTCATCTACTTATAGCCCGCCCTCCTGAGATATGTGTCAACCTTGTTTTTAAACATATTCACGCTGCTAGCAGTTACACAATCTGTAGACAATTTGTTCCATTCATTTATTGTCCTCTGTGAGAACGAGTGCTTCCTGATGTCCAATCTACATTGATCCTTTACTAATTTTACCTCATGTCCTCTAGTTCTGCTATCCTTCTTGAGTGAGAAAAACATATTTCTATCAATAATTTCATACCCATTCAATATCTTAAAAACTTCAATCTGATCTCCTCTTAACCTCCTTGTCTCTAGAGTTGTTAAACCACATTCTTTCAGGCGTTCTTCATAACTAAGGTCTCTAAGTTCTGGAATCATTTTAGTTGCTCTCCTTTGTATGCGTTCAAGCGTATCTATATCCTTCTTACGATATGGTCTCCATGCTTGTATACAGTATTCTAAATGAGGTCTAACTATTGCTTTATAAAGAGGTATAATTAACTTTTTTCCCTTGTATGTTATGTTTCTTCTAATCAATCCAAGAATTTGATTACCCTTTGAAGCTGCAATACCACACTGCTCTGAAACTTTCATATCAGCGCTTATTGTAACTCCTAAGTCCTTTTCTTTTACAGTAGTACCCAGAACAGTATCTCCCATTTTATAGTTTACATTCAAGTTCCCATGTCCTGTATGTAGGCATTTACATTTCCCAAAATTGAACAGCATCTGCCATTTATCAGACCATTTCACTAATCTGTCTAGATCGTTTTGTAAATGTTGTTTATCACCATCAGTATTAACCTTTCTAAACAGTTTTGTGTCATCCGCAAATTTCAGTACGTTACTTGTTATACTGTCGTCCAAGTCATTGATATAAATTAAGAATAATATAGGTCCTAGTACTGACCCTTGAGGTACCCCACTCAAAACCGATTTCCAATTTGAAACTTCTCCATCTACTACAACTCGTTGTCTTCTGTCAGTCAGCCATTGTTCTATCCAGTCAGTTATGCTATCCCCGATACCATGGGCTTTTAATTTAAGTAGCAATCTTTGATGTGGCACTTTGTCAAAAGCTTTCTGAAAATCTAAGTAGATAATATCTACTGGCGATCCCACGTCTATCCACTTAGTGATTTCTTCCAAAAAACATAACATATTTGTTAAGCATGACCTTGCTTTAAGGAATCCATGTTGAGATGAATTTAATAATTTATGCTTAACGAGGAAGTCCACCATATGGTCTTTAATTAACCTTTCTAATAATTTACAAATCACTGACGTTAAACTCACTGGTCTGTAATTCTCTGACTTATTTCTCGAACCCTTTTTAAATAATGGTATGATGTTTGCTTCTTTCCATTCAAACGGAACAACTCCCTCTTTTAATGACAAGTTGAATACTCTTGCAAGTGGTATACTGATTTGATCTACTGTTTCCATTAGTAATTTTGGAGGAATCCCATCCACTCCCGGTGATTTGTTATCCTTCATTGCCCTTATTTTCTTAGCTACCAATTCTGGAGTTACAACTAACGGTCCTAAATATTCAGATTTAGCCCCCTGAAATTTAGCATCAGCAACTGGTAATGAACTAATATCTTCCTTGGTAAACACTGAACTGAAGTAACCATTTAGGTCTTCCGCCATTAAAAACCCCTGTGATATTATATTTCCAGCACTGTCTTCTAGAGGTCCAACCTTGTCTTGTACGTTTTGTTTACTCCTGACATATGCATAAAAACTCTTGCTGTCATTTTTTATGTTACATGCCAGTTTTTGCTCATAGCTTCTTTTAGATTGTCTGATTTCAGTTGTAGCTGCATTAAGTGCCTCTTTGTATTTTGCATAGTCTTCTTCCTTTCTGGTACGCCTATAAACCCTCCACATAGTTTGTTTTAGCATTATTTTTCTAATAGCCTCTTTTGACAAATGTTTCTTTCTACACCGTTTTCCTTGTTTTCGGAAGGGAACAAATTTATCGATGATACTCTCAATTTCATATTTAAGAATGTTCCAGCATTCAATTGCGGTCTTATTCATCAGCATGTTATTCCAATCTAGCTGTGCTAAGTATTTTCTCATATCTTTGTAGTTACCTTTGTGGAAGTTTCTCTTGTACGTTTTCTTATTTTTACTTTCTGATTTTACATTGATGTCAAAATGTATTTGATTATGGTCACTATTACCCAATGGTTCAAATATTTTTACATTGTCCACTAATTCTTTTTGTGATGACAAAACTATATCTAATACATTTTCTCCCCTGGTTGGTTCTAGTACGTGCTGAGTAAGAAAGCTATCCTGGATTAAACATAGAAATTGTTGATCCTCAATCCCTGTGCTCTCTAGAGAATTCCATTGTATGTGTCCATGGTTAAAATCTCCCATTATGATACATTCCCCTTTACTAACTTCCTTTATAGCGTTTTTTATTTTTGTGTTGTCCTCTTCGTTTATGTTTGGACTTCGGTAAACTAATCCAATAGTTAATTTTGAATTTCCTGAAACAATTTTGCACCAAACAGCTTCATCGCAATCTGCTTCCCTTTCTAGTTTTATTTCATAAGCCTGAATAGATTCTTTAACATATAAAATAACTCCCCCGCCCCTTCTTCCTATTCGATCTTTCCTAAACATTACGTATCCTGTCAGTCCTAATTCAGCATCTGTAATATCTATGTTGGCCCATGATTCAGTTATACCAATTATGTGAGGGTCAATATCTTCTACCATAATGTTTAATTCGTTTTTCTTATTTACTATGCTCCTTGCATTTAAACATACGCATATATAACCTTTTTCAGAGATGTTTTTCGGATGATTTGATATTGGTTTATCTGTGCTAGTGGCCTCTTGTTCTGCTTGAGACACCTCTAGGTAACCCCCCTGCACTTCTAGTTTAAAGAATGTTTAAAGGTTGAAGACTTACTTAAAATACAGATACTACAATTTTATTATAATTTCATGCACATGGGTTCATGCCTGCAGTGATGTTACACTTTCTGACAACACCAACAGACGCCTAAACTTCTCCTTGCATTCATTCCATGTACACATGGGTTCATGCCTGCAGTGATGTTACACTTTCTGACAACACCAACAGACGCCTAAACTTCTCCTTGCATTCATTCCATGTACACATGGGTTCATGCCTACAGTGATGTTACACTTTCTGACAACACCAACAGATGCCTAAACTTCTCCTTGCATTCATTCTATGTACACATAGGTTCATGCCTACAGTAATGTTACACTTTCTGACAACAACAACAGATGCCTAAACCTTACAGAAAACGTACAGATTATGAAACATTAATGTTGAGTTGTCGCGCGAGTAGTGCAGTCTCAAGTAGTTATATTCCAAACAGCCCAATCTTGAGCTAACGCAGGAGTTTGGACCAACGGCTTTTAATGTCTCTTCCGAAAGACATGGGCAAAGTGGGGTGAACGAAATTGCCCAAGCTTTGAAACGGCGGAGGTGGAATCGAACCACCGTCCTCTCGATCGACAGGCGGGTGCTCTAACCGTTAGACCACCGCTCGACTTTGAAGTCGAACACTTCGAAGTGGTGCTCGCATGACAACTTCAGAAATTTTGCACAAATGTTTAATAAATTAGACATGTGTAATACAAATTATTGTTAATTATTCACTAAACACAAATATAGAATTGTTATAGTTATTGTACAAAATGGCAATGAAAAAGGGGCCGTTTTCTGGAAATATTAACATTGTCTTGCCAGGCCCTTGATCTTCAATTTGGCTCCGTATTTGTGCTAGCCTAAACGTCTATGCATATTTTGTTCATGGACCAGTATATGGGACATTCTGTCTCAAATCAACCAAACTAAGAAAATCTTGTTGCACTCATATTTTTGAATTACCAATTAATTCACATGTCAATATAACCACACATGTCAAACCATAGGACTGTAGCTTGAATAGTTTCTGAGTTATGACAATTTCAAATTTGGCAGATCCTGTAATTTTTGCCAATTTTTAGAAATCATGAAGATTTCTTGTTCTGCTTTAAATACCAATAACTAAAAAACTATTTGCTCTAGTACTCTGAGATTTGACCAGCTTATTCTCCATTATATGTAGATAGTAACATGCATACCATAGTTCCACATCTGTATATTAGTTCTCCCACAATCTGCCACTGAAGTTGTGTGTTTGTATGTGTGAAATTGAGCCAACAAGTTATTTTAGACCCATATTTCAACAATAAATGTGTTAATGTTATTTCATGTACAAAAATGAATAAGTAGAAATTGCGGAAACAAGGTTTATTGAAGTACAGGGTAACTAATGTAAAAATGTAATTTCCCTTCCCCTGCACAATGACAATAAATAAAATAAGTGACAGTATAAACAACTTAATTCAACAATCCTTCTGTTTCTGTTACTATTAAAACGACCACCAAGAGGCGCCAAATTTCTCCTCGTATATTTACATAGATACCCTGTTGTAAATATATATATATATATGTATGTATATATATGTATATCTTGTGGTATGATTTAAAAAAGGACACTTCCAGTTCCATGACGATCAACATTTAAAAACGCAAACAGCACAGCCAGCTTGCCAGACCGAACGTTCTATTTGCCCCAGGCAATCAGGCAACCGCCCAGCCCTGAATCTCCATTACATCTTGATCAAAGGTGTCGCTAAAATACATGCTAACAGAATGCATTGACAGAAGCCTTTCCAAAAAACTACATGACAGATTCCTTGGTTATTTGAAAATTACCATCTTCTAATGTTGGGATTTTGTTATGTAAATACACATTTATTATATTTCAAAAGTTTTGAAAATAAATGCAATAGTATTGCAATAGCAATATAGCTATAGCAATACTTTAACAATAATAAAAATCAAAAGTCACTCGTAATATCACATGATAGTCTTAAACTATTGTTGAATGTGCTGCCACATCACAAGTTAATTCTCATTGTTAATTAACATCAGCATATTTACATTTCATAAATATTTGGTAAGATTAAACAGCTGCTGTACTGTCACATCACCAGCATGTCTTCAATAGCCATATTCATTGGGTCGGCAACATTTTGGATTTTTCTACTTTCATCTCATTCACCCGTGAATTCATGATCACGCTCGGCAGCCTAGATTCTTCTTTGTTTTGTAAGATAAAGTATGATTTCATTGATCTCACAATAATTTCTACTTTTAGATTCAACCAATTTCTACTTTTAGATTCAACCAGTGATGCATCAGGAACAACACCAACCCATGAGCGTAAGTTACAGAAATATTCTACTTTTCAACAAAATACATCTGTTATCCCTGGACACATTCCTTAATTACCGTTAGATGTACCTTGTATTTTGTTCTACTGTATCTATTAAAATCATGTAATGTAGTGTAAAATGTACCTGTTAAAACTGTGTAATGCACCGTAAACTGTATCAATTAAAATAATAAATGTACCGTAAATTGTACCTATTAAAATGATGTAATGTAGTATAAAGTGTATGTATTAAAATAATATAATATAAACTCTACCTATTAAAATCTTAATTATCTGCTAAACCAAAATCAATAATCCTAGTTGTAGTTGTTTCCAGCACTCGGCAATGATCTATTAATTGACTAGTCTCTATGTTGTGGGTACTACAATTGTATGGTGTTTCGAGGTCTCATTCAACTAGCCAGCCTTTTACAGAACATTATCCCAAGCTGACCTTATTAGGTGAGAATGAGTAAATAAGCATTCTACAAGATCACAAGATAATTAAGAATTGCAGTAAGCTACTAAACAGTGTTTACATTTAGTCACAAAGTACTGCATAACCCACAGGGTGTTATTTTAAGATATTTGAAGATTACCATCTTGTCATGTTGATATTTTCTCATACTAATACAATGGTTTGTTATTATAATGGAACAAGCTGTTGTGGAATGTATCATTGTGGAAGCTACGTTATTGTGTTGTTGAGTGTATCATTGTGAGAGCTAGGTTGTTCTGTGGTTTTATGTATCATTGTGAGAGCTAGGTTGTTGTTTGGTTGAATGTATCATTGTGAAAGCTAGGTTGTTGTGTTGTTGAGTGTATCATTGTGGAAGCTAGGTTGTTGTGTTGTTCAGTGTATCATTGTGGAAGCTAGGTTGTTCTGTGGTTGTGTGTATCATTGTGAAAGCTAGGTTGTTGTGTTGTTCAGTGTATCATTGTGGAAGCTTGGTTGTTGTTGTGTTGTTGAGTGTATCATTGTTGAAGCTAGGTTGTTGTGTTGTTGAGTGTATCGTTGTGGAAACTAGGTTGTTGTGTGTATCATTGTGGAAGCTAGGTTGTTCTGTGGTTGTGTGTATCATTGTGAGAGCTAGGTTGTTGTTTGGTTGAATGTATCATTGTGAACGCTAGGTTGTTGTGTTGTTGAGTGTATCATTGTGGAAGCTAGGTTGTTGTGTGGTTGAGTGTATCATTGTGGAAGCTAGGTTGTTCTGTGGTTGTGTGTATCATTGTGGAAGCTAGGTTGTTGTGTTGTTGTGTGTATCAGTGTGGAAGCTAGGTTGTTGTGTTGCTGAGTGTATCATTGTGGAAGTTAGGTTGTTGAGTGTATCATTGTTGAAGCTAGGTTGTTGTGTTGTTGAGTGTATCGTTGTGGAAGCCAGGTTGTTGTGTTGTTTAGTCTATCATTGTGGAAGCTAGGTTGTTGTTTGGTTGAGTGTATCATTGTGGAAGCTAGGTTGTTCTGTGGTTGAGTGTATCATTGTGGAAGTTAGGTTGTTGTGTTGTTCAGTGTATCATTGTGGAAGCTAGGTTGTTGTGTGGTTGAGTGTATCATTGTGGAAGCTAGGTTGTTGTTTGGTTGAGTGTATCATTGTGGAAGCTAGGTTGTTGTTTGGTTGAGTGTATCATTGTGGAAGCTAGGTTGTTGTTTGGTTGAGTGTATCAATGTGGAAGCTAGGTTGTTGTTTGGTTGAGTGTATCATTGTGGAAGCTAGGTTGTTGTTTGGTTGAGTGTATCATTGTGGAAGCTAGGTTGTTGTGTTGTTAGACTTTCTTCTGTTGCTCCATACATGTGGAAACATCTCACAATAAATACACATTTATGTGTTGAAAAAGATAATGCAACCCATTATGTAACTGTAAACCTTAATTTCTCATTAAACTAATCTTCATGCAAAGAAAGTAAAATAAAACCTTACGTTATCAACAAAGCAAAAATGTGTAATTAATTATGAAAAAAAGTTAATTAAAAAAAATTAAGACAACCTGTAGAAACACTATTCCCTATTCCATGATATTGTCACAGTTTTGATATTGTCACAGTACTATTTCAAAAGTGTTTAAATTAAATGCAATAGTATTGCAATAGCAATATAGCTATCGCAGTACTTTAACAATAATAATCAAAAGTCACTCGTAATATCACATGATAGTCTTAAACTATTGCTGAATGTGCTGCCACATCACAAGTTAATTCTCATTGTTAATTAACATCAGCATATTTACATTTCATAAATATTTGGTAAGATTAAACAGCTGCTGTACTGTCACATCACCAGCATGTCTTCAATAGCCATATTCATTGGGTCGGCAACATTTTGGATTTTTCTACTTTCATCTCATTCACCCGTGAATTCATGATCACACTCGGCAGCCTAGATTCTTCTTTGTTTTGTAAGATAAAGTATGATTTCATTGATCTCACAATAATTTCTACTTTTAGATTCAACCAGTGATGCACCAGGAACAACACCAACCCATGAGCGTAAGTTACAGAAATATTCTACTTTTCAACAAAATACATCTGTTATCCCTGGACACATTCCTTAATTACCATTAGATGTACCTTGTATTTTGTTCTACTGTATCTATTAAAATCATTTAATGTAGTGTAAAACGTACCTGTTAAAACTGTGTAATGCACCGTAAACTGTATCAATTAAAATAATAAATGTACTGTAAATTGTACCTATTAAAATGATGTACTGTAGTATAAAGTGTATGTATTAAAATAATATAATATAAACTCTACCTATTAAAATCTTAATTATCAGCTAAACCAAAATCAATAATCCTAGTTGTAATTGTTTCCAGCACTCGGCAATGATCTATTAATTGACTAGTCTCTATGTTGTGGGTACTACAATTGTATGGTGTTTCGAGGTCTCATTCAACTAGCCAGCCTTTTACAGAACATTATCCCAAGCTGACCTTATTAGGTGAGAATGAGTAAATAAGCATTCTACAAGATCACAAGATAATTAAGAATTGCAGTAAGCTACTAAACAGTGTTTACATTTAGTCACAAAGTACTGCATAACCCACAGGGTGTTATTTTAAGATATTTTAAGATTACCATCTTGTCATGTTGATATTTTCTCATACTAATACAATGGTTTGTTACTATAATGGAACAAGCTGTTGTTGAATGTATCATTGTGGAAGCTACGTTATTGTGTTGTTGAGTGTATCATTGTGAGAGCTAGGTTGTTCTGTGGTTTTAGGTATCATTGTGAGAGCTAGGTTGTTGTTTGGTTGAATGTATCATTGTGAAAGCTAGGTTGTTGTGTTGTTGAGTGTATCGTTGTGGAAGCTAGGTTGTTGTGTTGTTCAGTGTATCATTGTGGAAGCTAGGTTGTTCTGTGGTTGTGTGTATCATTGTGAAAGCTAGGTTGTTGTGTTGTTCAGTGTATCATTGTGGAAGCTAGGTTGTTGTGTTGTTCAGTGTATCATTGTTGAAGCTAGGTTGTTGTGTTGTTGAGTGTATCGTTGTGGAAGCTAGGTTGTTGTGTGTATCATTGTGGAAGCTAGGTTGTTCTGTGGTTGTGTGTATCATTGTGAGAGCTAGGTTGTTGTTTGGTTGAATGTATCATTGTGAAAGCTAGGTTGTTGTGTTGCTGAGTGTATCATTGTGAAAGCTAGGTTGTTGTGTTGTTCAGTGTATCATTGTGGAAGCTAGGTTGTTGTGTTGCTGAGTGTATCATTGTGGAAGTTAGGTTGTTGTGTTGTTGAGTGTATCATTGTTGAAGCTAGGTTGTTGTGTTGTTCAGTGTATCGTTGTGGAAGCTAGGTTGTTGTTTGGTTAAGTGTATCATTGTGGAAGCTAGGTTGTTGTTTGGTTGTGTGTATAATTGTGGAAGCTAGGTTGTTGTTTGGTTGTGTGTATAATTGTGGAAGCTAGGTTGTGTTGTTGAGTGTATCAATGTGGAAGCTAGGTTGTTGTTTGGTTGAGTGTATCATTGTGGAAGCTAGTTTGTTGTGTTGTGTGTATCAATATGGAAGCTAGGTTGTTGTGTGGTTGAGTGTATCATTGTGGAAGCTAGGTTGTTGTTTGGTTGAGTGTATCATTGTGGAAACTAGGTTGTTGTGTTGTGTGTATCAATGTGGAAGCTAGGTTGTTGTGTGGTTGAGTGTATCATTGTGGAAGCTAGGTTGTTGTGTTGTTGTGTGTATCAATGTGGAAGCTAGGTTGTTGTGTGGTTGAGTATCATTGTGGAAGCTAGGTTGTTGTTTGGTTGAGTGTATCATTGTGGAAGCTATGTTGTTGTGTTGTTGTGTGTATCAATGTGGAAGCTAGGTTGTTGTGTGGTTGAGTGTATCATTGTGGAAGCTAGGTTGTTGTTTGGTTGAGTGTATCATTGTGGAAACTAGGTTGTTGTGTTGTGTGTATCAATGTGGAAGCTAGGTTGTTGTGTGGTTGAGTGTATCATTGTGGAAGCTAGGTTGTTGTTTGGTTGAGTGTATCATTGTGGAAGCTAGGTTGTTGTGTTGTGTGTATCAATGTGGAAGCTAGGTTGTGTGGTTGAGTGTATCATTGTGGAAGCTAGGTTGTTGTGTTGCTGAGTGTATCATTGTGGAAGCTAGGTTGTTGTTTGGTTGAGTGTATCATTGTGGAAGCTAGGTTGTTGTTTGGTTGAGTGTATCATTGTGGAAGCTAGGTTGTTGTGTTGTTAGACTTTCTTCTGTTGCTCCATACATGTGGAAACATCTCACAATAAATACACATTTATGTGTTGAAAAAGATAATGCAACCCATTATGTAACTGTAAACCTTAATTTCTCATTAAACTAATCTTCATGCAAAGAAAGTAAAATAAAACCTTACGTTATCAACAAAGCAAAAATGTGTAATTAATTATTCCATGATATTGTCACAGTTTTGATATTGTCACAGTACTATTTCAAAAGTTTTGAAATTAAATGCAATAGTATTGCAATAGCAAAATAGCTATCGCAATACTTTAACAATAATAAAAATCAAAAGTCACTCGTAATATCACATGGTAGTCTTAAACTATTGCTGAATGTGCTGCCACATCACAAGTTAATTCTCATTGTTAATTAACATCAGCATATTTACATTTCATAAATATTTGGTAAGATTAAACAGCTGCTGTACTGTCACATCACCAGCATGTCTTCAATAGCCATATTCATTGGGTCGGCAACATTTTGGATTTTTCTACTTTCATCTCATTCACCCGTGAATTCATGATCACACTCGGCAGCCTAGATTCTTCTTTGTTTTGTAAGATAAAGTATGATTTCATTGATCTCACAATAATTTCTACTTTTAGATTCAACCAGTGATGCACCAGGAACAACACCAACCCATGAGCGTAAGTTACAGAAATATTCTACTTTTCAACAAAATACATCTGTTATCCCTGGACGCACTCCTTAATTACCATTAGATGTACCTTGTATTTTGTTCTACTGTATCTATTAAAATCATTTAATGTAGTGTAAAATGTACCTGCACCACAGAGTAATTTATTGACATATTCTCCTTTTCAACCAAATTAATTTATTATCTTTGTACATGCACATTAAAGGGAAACAAACGTCATGGTTTTGGGCCTATGCACCTATAAGAGTTATTAAAACATAACAATTTGCAACTACAATTAAGAATATAACGCCAGTACTTTACTAGGAAAACCTTATTGAACACACAGCATCTTAATGTCATGGGCTGCGCCATACTGTTAGATAACCATACATCATGAGTGTCATAGTCTGGCAATGTACTGTTTATATATATATATATATATATATATATATATATATATATATATATATATATGTATATATATGTTTTTAATATATATATATAAATGATTTGGAAGATGACATGTCTAGCAAAGTACTGAAATTTGCAGATGACACAAAAGTGTTCAGAAAGGTTACTAATGTTACAGATAAACAAAGTTTACAGGATGATCTAGATAAATTAGTTAAATGGTCAGAAAAATTGCAAATGTTATTCAATTTTGGGAAGTGTAAATGCATACACATAGGACATGGAAACATGGACGAAGAATATAAAATGGGGGATGCTGTACGAGGTAGAACCACACAAGAAAAGGACTTAGGAGTAACATTTAGTGCTGGCATGAAAGTAATGTGGGATTGCTGCTTCGAAAGGAAATCAAGTTCTAGGGCTAATTAGGAGAACTATCATGTATAGGGAGAAACAGCCAATTGTACCCCTGTACAAAGCAATAGTTAGACCACATTTGGAATATTGTATTCAAGCATGGAGGCCGTATCGTAAAAAGGACATAGACAAGCTAGAAAGAATACAACAAAGAGCAACTAAAATGATTCCAGAATTGAGAGACCTTAGTTATGAAAGTCGCTTATTACAATGTGGTTTGACAACACTAGAGACCAGGAGACTAAGAGGAGACCAAATAGAAGTGTTTAAAATAGTGAACGGTTATGAGGATGTTGATAGGAATATGTTCTTCAAACTTAAAGAAGGCAGTAGAACCAGAGGACACAAAGCAGCATTAGTTAAGGAGCAGTGTAGGTTGGACATGAGAAAGTACTCTCTCTCACAGAGGGATAAATGAATGGAACAAACTGCCAAATGATTGTGTTAATGCGTTTTCATCCTGCAGATAGCATTTTCATAGCTAGTAGTGTGAATATGTTTAAAAATAGAATTGACAGATATCTGAATGTTTAAAAATAGAATTGACATATACCTGATAAGGGCGGGCTACACATAGATGAGTAAATTGTTGGACTCTCGATAAGCTAATGGCTTCCTTGTCCACTTGCCATCTGGAACTTGTTGTTTCGGATGGCAATCTTGTTAAATCTTGTTAAATATTAGCTCGTGAAATGAAAATATATTTGTATGCACATATTCCTATACTTGCCAATGGCATATGGCCAAGCTGTGCGCGTCCAAATGCAACTTATGTAACATATTTTGACCTTTGTTTACTAAACTTGTCTTCTTTCTATCAAAAGAGAAAGTTTATTTGAGTTTGCGTTGGTTCTGTGTATGCCGACCTTCCTTAATACGTCACATGGTCGTGCTGGTCAACATATCAGCCCTCAGTGAACTGTCGTGCTGGTCAACATATCAGCCCTCAGTGAACTGTCGTGCTGCTCAACATGTCAGCCCTCAGTGAACTGTTGTGCTGGTCAACATGTCAGCCCTCAGTGAACTGTCGTGCTGCTCAACATGTCAGCCCTCAGTGAACTGTCGTGCTGCTCAACATGTCAGCCCTCAGTGAACTGGAGAAATGACCAGAATCTGCAACTTTTAGAAGACATTCTGTGTGAACCACTGGTGTGATATTCTTGATTTTAGTTAGTTTTTATTATCTATTGGGTGCATAGCCCCAAAACCATGACTTTCATTTCGCTGTAATCATTCACAATGACTTCAGTAAGATATGCCTTTTATTTTACTGAATGACAAATTATTCTGATGAATTTCATCTACTGTGGTTTTGGATGACTTATTTGGCAGTTAAGAAATGTTTTCGAAATAGGAAGCCTCTTAAGGACTTTGCCAAGATCAGTATTTTTTAGAGTATATCATTTTAAAGAACATAAATGATAACTTGTTTGTGACTGAATTTAAGAACCTTTCAATGAGCAGAATATTGGATGGGTGGATTTGGTTTTGGGGGTAGCTACTCATTAGCCTTAAAGAGAAAAACGTTGAATTTTGTAGACGCTGGCAGCTGTGGAAGACACTTTGATGTTGGGTCCTTCTTTGGGGGTGCCGCTCTTGCTGCAGGCATTGCAGTAATCATATTCTTCGGCTGCAAGTTCTACAAGGCCCGCAGCACACCATCATACCACCAGTTCTAGATCCAACAGTGCCTCTAGATCTAGAACCTGCAGTTTGCCATTTTGCCTTCACTTCCATAACTAAGATTTAGTGTTTAGTTGTGTTTAGTTCTGGATCCAACACTTAGGCACGTACAACTTGTTGTAAAACTTGCAGTTTGCCATCTTGTGTTTAGTTCTAACACTAAACACAAGTAGCCTGTAGTTTTAAAACCAAAACTTGCACTTTGTTATTTTGCCTTTAGTTGAAAAAACCAAAACGTGTTCTTTGCCATCTGCCTTTAGTTGTAAAACCAAAACTTGTACTTTGCCATCTGCCTTTAGTTGTAAAACCAAAACTTGTACTTTGCCATCTTGCCTGTAGTTTTAAAACCAAAACTTGTGCTTTGCCATCTTGTCTTTAGTTTTAAAACCAAAACTTGCACTTTGTTATTTTGCCTTTAGTTGTAAAATCAAAACGTGTTCTTTGCCATCTGCCTTTAGTTTTAAAACCAAAACTTGTACTTTGCCATCTTGCCTGTAGTTTTAAAACCAAAACTTATACTTTACCATCTTGTCTTTAGTTTTAAAACCAAAACTTGTACTTTGCCATCTTGTCTTTAGTTTTAAAACCAATACTTGTACTTTGCCATATTGTCTTTAGTTTTAAAACCAAAACTTGTACTTTGCCATCTTGTCTTTAGTTGTAAAACCAAAACTTATATAATAAAAATAAAAACTTGTAAAAACAAAATATTGAAAGAATCAGTCTGAAACTTTGGTTAGCTAATCGTCAGATATAGAAAGATGTGCTTGGTCAAGTATTCAGTTTATATTGTGAATGTCACCAGTGTTCGACAGCACACAATTAGCTAAACGTCCAATTCGTAGGTGAGAATTGCTATATATGTGCATAATGCCAGCTGTGACACAATATTATGTTGTTTCATCCCAGATGAGATTATTGTGTGTCATGGTAGTGTTGGATGTGTGTGTTGTATGTGACAAGTCGCCTGCGTGTTGGGTGTTGTCCACAGTCTTGGGACACTGTGACATTTGTTCAGTTGGTTGGCTTCTAGCAAAGTGTTCAACAACTAAAGCAACCCATGATAGAAACGTCAGTTACTAAAGACATTTCATGTACCTGTTAGACACTGTAGCACAGACTCAGTCGAGAGGACCAGGTGTGAACCCTCTTACTGCTGTTTCAAAGCTTGGGCAATTTTGTTTACACCACATTGCTTTAGTTCAGCTGCATAAATAAGTCGAAATTGTTTTGGAATGAACAGATCTGCCGGGGGTGAAGTGTAAAGGAACAGGTCTGTCGGGGGTGAAGTGTAAAGGAACAGGTCTGTCGGGGGTGAAGTGTAAAGGAACAGGTCTGTCGGGGGTGAAGTGTAAAGGAACAGGTCTGTCGGGGGTGAAGTGTAAAGGAACAGGTCTGCCGAGGGTGAAGTGTAAAGGAACTGGTCTGCCAAGGTGAAGTGTAAAGGAACAGATCTACCGGGGGTGAAGTGTAAAGGAACAGGTCTGCCAGGGGTGAAGTGTAAAGGAACAGATCTACCGGGGGTGAAGTGTAAAGGAACAGGTCTGCCAGGGGTGAAGTGTAAAGGAACAGGTCTGCCAGTGGTGAAGTGTAAAGGAACAGGTCTGTCGGGGGTGAAGTGTAAAGGAACAGGTATGTCGGGGGTGAAGTGTAAAGGAACAGGTCTGCCGAGGGTGAAGTGTAAAGGAACTGGTCTGCCAAGGTGAAGTGTAAAGGAACAGATCTACCGGGGGTGAAGTGTAAAGGAACAGGTCTGCCAGGGGTGAAGTGTAAAGGTACAGGTCTGCCAGGGATGAAGTGTAAAGGAACAGATCTACCGGGGGTGAAGTGTAAAGGAACAGGTCTGCCAGGGGTGAAGTGTAAAGGAACAGGTCTGCCAGTGGTGAAGTGTAAAGGAACAGGTCTGCCAGGGGTGAAGTGTAAAGGAACAGGTCTGCCAGGGGTGAAGTGTAAAGGAACAGGTCTGTTGGGGGTGAAGTGTAAAGGAACAGGTCTGACGGGTGAAGTGTAAAGGAACAGGTCTGACGGGTGAAGTGTAAAGGAACAGGTCTGCCAGTTGTGAAGTGTAAAGGAACAGGTCTGCCAGGGGTGAAGTGTAAAGGAACAGGTCTGCCAGGGGTGAAGTGTAAAGGAACAGGTCTGCCAGGGGTGAAGTGTAAAGGAACAGGTCTGCCAGGGGTGAAGTGTAAAGGTACAGGTCTGCCAGGGGTGAAGTGTAAAGGAACAGGTCTGCCAGGGGTGAAGTGTAAAGGAACAGGTCTGCCAGGGGTGAAGTGTAAAGGAACAGGTCTGCCAGGGGTGAAGTGTAAAGGAACAGGTCTGCCAGGGGTGAAGTGTAAAGGAACAGGTCTGCCAGGGGGTAAAATGTAAAGCGCTTTGAGCAGTCCAAAGGACCTGAAACAGCGCTACATAACTTGCCTTTACTTTTTTAACATAATTGTGGCATTTAAACACTTCTGCACACAAGACCCCGATGACATCACCAAATGTTGGCAGTAATAATTCCTGATTTCTGTGGTGTTTCATTACTCTAGAATAAACACTGTTGTGATCTTTAATATAACATAGTTGTAAGTTTCTACCAACATTGACAGCTGTGATAGCAGCAGCAGCAGCAGCAGCTCTATACACGTGTTGGCGTGTTTATCACACGTATAGGGAATCACTGTCGTTTCCTGTGTGATTTATGAAGGTGTTTATTTTGTGATCATTTGGTTTTGGTGTCCTGTATAACTGCTGTGAATATATTTTACTAAGGTGTGAAATTGTGAATTTAAAAAAATACTAATGTTAATGTGCTGTGTTTTTGTTGGGATTTAAAATTGTCTGTTGGCAAATGGGGGTGGTCTTTTATGTTGTGTGTGCTTTAGTTAGTTGTGTTTTAGAAATAACACAGGTCATTTTAATTCATGTGGTTTGGTGATTTTATTTTTGTGTGAAGAATTCAATGAACCATAAGTGGGAGTGTGTTATTCCTGATAGGTCATTGAAGTACTAGAATTCCTAAGAATGGATTGGTTTGCATTGTTATGCCAATAACAGTGAAACCTTGTTTATCCGCACACTGGATCCGCACAGTTTCGGCTGGATTAATGAAGCGGATCAGTGAATCACGGAATAATGAAGCCATGTAGAGTATATTGAGATTTCACAGAAAACATAACGTGGGTTATTGACTAAAACAAAGAACTGACTAACAAGGTTTCACTGTACATATATATATATATATAATATATATATATTTATATATCTATATATATATACTAAATATATGCTCACCCTACTCCAGTATTTAGTACACACACACACACACACACACACACACACACACACACACACACACACACACACACACACACACACACACACACACACACACACACACACACACACACACACACACACACACACACACACACACACACACACACACACACACACACACACACACATGGAGTCTAAGCATATTTGTGCTATTTGCAAGTTTGAACTACTAATTATAGCCAGTAGTTGGATGCGTCAGTGTATGTATGCTGTTAACAACAAGTTACTGACCGATACCATACAATTGTGCAGTGTATATTACTGTGGTGTTGTGAGATAGCTTGTAAGTATGCCGGGCCAACATCTCTCTATCATCAGTCAGGAGTATCTCAGTTTCCCATTCCAGTAACAGTGCTGCAATTGTTTTGTATAATGTTTGTTCTTCTTCTTGGTGTAAGGTGAAATGATTATGTCCGTGTGTAGGGTTTGTGGAAGTAATGGTGTATGTTATTCAAGCTGACAAGAAGTAATGGTCTTCTAGAGTTTGTTATTCAAGCTGACAAGAGCAGGACGGTGAAACAATATTAACGTATTTACATAATTAATGTCATCCAAGAGTGCCTTGTTATTAGGGATTCTGGAAGCTTTGCATACTGGGATTGCAGGTGTGAGGCCCTAGACATTCCAGATTGTTGATGTTTTATTCACAGAGTTGTTGTGTTTGGACTAATATTGTTGGTTGTTTGGGGTTGTATGACGGGGGCCACAAAGCAGCATCACACAGTACCGTGTTTCCCCTAATAGATGTACAGCACCACATAGACCCCAAACATACCCTTTTGAGAATCTTTCAGATGGAAGATACAACTGAAACAATATTTTATGTCTTACAGACGTTTTCATCCTGCAGATAGCATTTTCATATCGATTTTGAAGCATCATTTACAAATAAAAACAGAGGTAGATATAAATTTATTAGAATTACTGTAAATGCTTAATGTTCTATTGTAATTTTGCAGTTTTGGCCGACATAATTTGATATATTTATTGTACCCTTCCAAACCTTTGTATATGCATCCAATAGGGAAAACACGGTAAGTGATGTCTTATGTTGTCAAATGTTTCATTGCATAAACCAAATACTATGAAGCATTCCGCTTGGTGATCGGTTGTGATGGTGAATTATGCTTCCTAATCTGGATTTATATGTATTCAAGAGTATATATTACTATATATGATTTCTTATTAATAAACAGAGTATGCTTTCTTACTGGTTGCATTTCTATTTGCAAAATGCACATAACTAACTCGGCGTATGCTGGGTGCGAATAGTCTCGGTATGCATGAATCACTCATACCCTCTTAACACCCAAAGAAACTATGTTTCGCACGCAGGCCCACATGCACAAGTAGCCATTAAAGCACCAAAAACGTTTGATGTAGCACTCCCTTTACAGCTGTCCACAATTAAACTGGGGTTAGTGTGGGGGGGGGGGGTGCGTCAACACGAGTTTGAAGTAAAATAAGAGACAAAAGGTGGTCCAAAATGATGACAATAAATCAAAAGTGAATGAAAACAAAGGGTGCCACTATATACAGACATCTGTCAACCTTAAATGATGTGGATGTGCAAAATAAAATAATACACATAAAACATGCAAAAGTACATTTATTTCCAATGGGATACTAAAAAAAAAATCAATAAATATATAATAATATAAGTATCACACGATATACATTCCAAACCATATCAATCTTTGCTGTCAAATAGTCTGGTGCATTACCACTGATGATACTGTACATGTGACCCAACAACTGTTCTACTCTATATTCAACAGGTAGTAATCCAACAAACTTAAATTCATTAACACCAACATGAAACATCAGTGAAGATTTAACATGTAGAATGCAGTGTGCACAGAATAAGATTATCCATGTTAAATTTCAACTTCTTCGACAGTCTACTACATCAAACAGAACGTGTAATCAAAATGGTATTGAATCAAAGCAGAGACTAACAGTTTTTTTTAGATTAAGTTTCTGGCGTTCCTGTATAAACAAAATTAAGTTTTTTAACTTTTAGTAAGGATGTTGGAAGCCATTATGTCACCAGAAAAGGATTGATCTAAAAACCTAACTAAGTGACTTTTACTTACATTCAATGATATTTCCACTGCATATAACATTAAGGTTGTCACATTTGTAAAATTTTCTCTTCGTACCAAACAAAATGGATCCAGTTTTACTGTAGACTTTCCCCTCCATATTGCTTCCTTTAACTCCAGAAGTATACGGAACAGTGCTTTTGACGTGGTTGACATCTTAAACTCTTTAGATATACTTGCTGTACAGGAACACTGGCTCTCTAAACAGAGCCTTTCTTTCCTTAATTCTGTTCACTCTGACTTTAATGCCAGAGGAATTACTTCATTGATTACGGTGATGGTTTGAGTGGACGTCCTCATGGTGGACTCTGCTTTTTATGGAGGCGTTCACTCGACCCCTGTATTGAACCGTTGATTTATGTTGATGAGAAAATTACCAGCTCTAACGCCACTATTCTACTTCTTAATGTCTATCTACCATATCAGACTGATGACAATGCTGATGAATATCTAGAAATTTTAGGCAAAATCCAGGCCATAAGCGATTCATTTGAATCAACCAACATATTCATTATTGGTGATTTTAATGCGGATATTAAGAACCCCAGTCTTTTTACTCCATTTCTCAATGCTTTTATAAACGACTGTCACCTTATCGCAAGTGACACATTGCTTCTCCCCTCTGATGCTTTTACATATGTTAGTGATGCGCACGGCTCAAGCAGCTGGCTCTACCACGTGCTCACCACCCACTCTAGTCACTCATCGATATCTGATATGGAAGTAAATATGATTGTGTCTCTTCCGACCACTTACCTCTATGCTTTTCTATATATGCCAAATTATTACCTTCCTCTGAAGCCACCATACAGGAGCAAATTCAAGCACCTCATCCTGTGTGGAATGCTGCCTCCCCCCAGGATCTCCATAACTATCATACACAAACTGGTTCGCTTTTATCTGCTATTGATGTACCTCATGAGGTTTTAAGATGTACTAACCCTAATTGTAATGATGAAGCCCATCACACTTTGCTAAGCAATCTTTACAATGATATTATAAAATCACTCAAAGACGCTGCCGAAGTAATCCCTACTAAGGCTAACAACACGTCTTCTAAGTATACTGTTCTAGGCTGGAATGACCTAGTCAGAGACTCCCATCAAGCTGCTAGAGAATCTTTTCTCTTCTGGCGTTCTGCTGGGAGTCCTCGCCATGGTCCCTTGTATGATATAATGACGCGCTCATTTTAAACGCAACAAAAGACTATGGGGAAAAAATGCTGACATTCTTAAAGCTGAAAGACTTGCTTCTAAACTATGTAATAATGACTTCAAAAACTTCTGGAAGGACATAAAACATATGAATAACACCAGGTTGCTAAATCCTAGCAATGTTGGTGGTGCTTCTGGTGTCGAAAATGTAAAGAATATGTGGCTTCATCATTACCAGTCCCTACTTAACTCTACACCTGGCTCTCCAGCCAACATCAAGAAGATCAATGAATACTGTAGCAATGTACAGTTTAATGTTCAAATGATTGTTAATGTTAATGAAATTCAAGATATAATACATGCAATGCCTGTAGGCAAAGCCCCGGGTTATGATAGTGTAAGTAACGAACATTTCAAATATGCGAATGAAAAACTTCATGTTCTCATGTCACTTTTATATAGCAGCATGTTAATTCACGGTTTTTTACCAGGTGCTATGATGATTACAATCAGCCCCCATAATTAAAAATAAGGCGGGTGACCTGTTTGATAACAACTACTGACCCACTGCTCTAGCCACAACTGCTAGTAAATTATTTGAATCCTTGATATTATCCAGGGTCTCTACTTTTTTATCTACATGTGTAAACCAATTTGGATTTAAAAAGCATCACTCAACTGAAATGCTCATATTTTTATTAAAAGAACTTTTTCGACACTACATAGCGAATGGCTCATCTATGTATGTTACCATGCTGGATGCCTCTAAGGCCTTTGACAAAGTCAATCATAGTAAGCTATTCACCAAACTAATTGACCGGGGATGTCCTTTTATTGTTCGCATTCTTTATTACTGGTACAGAACCCAGAAATTCACTGTCAGATGGTGTTGTAGCTTCTCAGAATTTTTTACCGTTTCAAACGGTGTTAAGCAGGGTGGAATCCTTTCTCCACATCTTTTTAATGTTTACATGGATGACTTAAGTGTAAATTTGAATAAATTACAAATTGGCTGTCTTTATGCAGGAACCATAATGAATCATATGATGTATGCCGATGACCTTTGTATTTTTTCATCTAGTGTTGCTGGGTTGAAAAAACTCACCGATTGTTGTGCTGAGTAGTACGGCAATATGTTTGATATAACATACAACGCCAACAAATCTTTCTGTATTGTTATTAATAACAAACCTAGGGACAAGAAAAATATTCATCCTGTTGTTATCAATAACCATACACTACCTTACACTGAGAAATGTAAATACCTTGGCCATATGATAAACAATAATCTTACTGATGATGACGATATTGCCAGGCAGAAAAGATGTATCTATGCTCAGGCAAATGCTTTAGCCAGAAAATTTCACTTATGCAACAATTCCATTGAAACAACTTTATTTAATTCATACTGTGGTTCAATGTACACCTCAAGTCTTTGGTGTAATTTTAAAAAACAGAGTCTGAAAGGTATTACTGTCGCTTATAACAACAGTTTTAGAATTATACACAACCTGTCACCCCGGTGTAGTGAAAGCCATATGTTCGGTACTAATTATGTTAAATCCTTTAATGAACGTATTCGCTCATAAATTTTTAGCCTTTTATGCCGGTTGGAAAAATCCGACAATATACTTTTTGTGAATTATCTTCACACTTTTATTTATTATCAAAGTCCATTGATTAAACATTGGATTGATCAATTGTATGCTTTTAATTCATGATGTTTGTACTTTTATACAAATATATATTTTTTATCCTGACTTATATATATTTTTCTCACTACATGTACCTCTATTGTTCATCATGTGTGTATATGTATGTTTTTTTTTTCTTTACTTGTATGTATATATAATATTATAGGCTCATTATTATTATTATTATATTATTATTATATCATTATTACCTAAATGAAGAGGCAGTCTATTTTCTCTACGTACCAAACAAGATGAATCCAGTTTTACCTCAATGAAGAGGCAATCTATTTTCTCTTCGTACCAAACAAGATGGATTCAGTTTTACCTCAATGAAGAGGCAATCTATTTTCTCTTCGTACCAAACAAGATGGATTCCGTTTTACCTCAATGAAGAGGCAGTCTATTTTCTCTTCGTACCAAACAAGATGGATTCAGTGTTACCTCAATGAAGAGGCAGTCTATTTTCTCTTCGTACCAAACAAGATGAATCCAGTTTTACCTAAATGAAGAGGCAATCTATTTTTGGTTAGCCATTCACTGACAGATTCCAGCTCTGAACTTAAATTTACCTTTATACTTGCTATTTCCTTTCCTGAGACCAGCAAGACTGAGATGTCAGCATACAACAAAAGCTTGCATGCTACTGCAGCAGACAGGTCATTCACATATAAAAGGAACAGCAGAGGCCAAAGTATGGGACCTTGTGGTACCCCGCAGTGATGCCTTTTGCTTGACATTGTTCCATCAACATTGGTAACCTGCACTCTACCTGTCAAGAAGGATCTAAATAAACCAATATACACAAATTTCATCTGCACCTAGAGCCTTAAGTTTATTCAATAGTTTGGTGTGGTTCCCAGTATTAAAAGCTTTTTCCATCACTAACAAAACCATGCCGGTGTAATTACCTTTAATGATCTCTTGTTTAATACTATTCTAGTTCTAAGCATCAGTCTTACACTTCTTCTTATAATAATAATAATAATAATAGACTTCTATGGCAGTAAATGCAGTAAATTTACAATATGAGTGAAAAGTTTTGAAATTACACAAGAAACATCTTTGACAAATCTGGCAGAGAGGTCAGCTTGTCTTACTAACACTAATGTTACTCAATATCCTAGAAGACACCTGTTCCACAGTTAAATTAACTAGGACAAACATAGTTTCCTAGACATCTTGATTATGATAAAAATGCAACATGTATCTGAACAAACCAAACGGATTCAGCTTCGGTTAATCAAAGCATAATTCATTATCAATATTCAGACCAATATTCTTTGGTTCCGTTTTGTATCTTTATGATGAACCATGCAACCAACTTCTTTCAAAACTTGCCAAAATCTACATATAATACTGAGATATATAAACAATTGTTAGTTAAGTTTGCTAAACCTGTGCTGTTAAAAGCTCACGCGGAATGTCATCGTGATGAGAGCATGACACACATGGAAGTATGTCAGACGGGCTTCACACTGTGTGCAGCAATACAGGTGACAGCAAGGTTGAAGTAGAGCCCTTGCTTCCCTGGTCAGGCAAATCTTGCATAACAGTCGCCCTTCTGTGAACAGAACAAACAACGTCACTATAGTGAACATTTCTCAGGGTAATTTGTTTTCATGTTGAAATGATTATTTTCACATATCCAAACTTGTTTTTATCTTTGTAGAAATGTTCGTCTTATCAAGGCGTCTTCATCAGTACTAATGACGTTGGATGATGTCAACATACACCTGAGGAAGTTCATAATTGCCCCCATCTCTGTAGATAGCTGCCTCTGTCTTACGTATACATACGGCCTCTTTCACGAGTCTTCTCCTTCTGTGTGACTCCCTGTCTACCACTTTTACTCCTCCCAGTCTATGAGATGGTTTTTTTTATGCTGAGACCTCCCAGTCTCAACATAAAATGCCCAATAAACACGACAAATGCAAGGAGAATAGTAGACAAAGCTAGGAAGGACTTAGGAAGAGAGAGAGGATACATGTCATAAACAACAAATTGGACAAACTCACTTTGGAAATGAAGTTGTTTACTTCACTGTTAAGTGAAGATCAGCAAAATGTCATGCGGCACATATTGAACGTGAATGAGAGAATATACGAGAAAATAATTCATAGTAGCGCCAAAGCACGTGACATGTAGCTTACCGCAAGAACAAAGACAAACTTCGAGCAGACATTGCAAGGGCTCTAAAATCACCGAGGGCCCTAAAACCGAATCTACCAAACAAGGAAGAAAGATGCTGAAGGAGTTTTAACAAGATTTAACAAGATTTGCCATCCAAGCCAAAGGCCCAGATGGCAAGTGGACAAGGAAGCCATTGGCTTATCGAGAGTCCAACAATGTTCATCTACTTATAACCCGCCCTCCTGAGATATGTGTCAACCTTGTTTTTAAACATATTCACGCTGCTAGCAGTTACACAATCTGTAGACAATTTGTTCCATTCATTTATTGTCCTCTGTGAGAACGAGTGCTTCCTGATGTCCAATCTACATTGATCCTTTACTAATTTTACCTCATGTCCTCTAGTTCTGCTATCCTTCTTGAGTGAGAAAAACATATTTCTATCAATATTTTCATACCCATTCAATATCTTAAAAACTTCAATCTGATCTCCTCTTAACCTCCTTGTCTCTAGAGTTGTTAAACCACATTCTTTCAGGCGTTCTTCATAACTAAGGTCTCTCAGTTCTGGAATCATTTTAGTTGCTCTCCTTTGTATGCGTTCAAGCGTATCTATATCCTTCTTACGATATGGTCTCCATGCTTGTATACAGTATTCTAAATGAGGTCTAACTATTGCTTTATAAAGAGGTATAATTAACTTTTTTCCCTTGTATGTTGTTTCTTCTAATCAATCCAAGAATTTGATTACCCTTTGAAGCTGCAATACCACACTGCTCTGAAACTTTCATATCAGCGCTTATTGTAACTCCTAAGTCCTTTTCTTTTACAGTAGTAGCCAGAACAGTATCTCCCATTTTATAGTTTACATTCAAGTTCCTATGTCCTGTATGTAGGCATTAACATTTCCCAAAATTGAACAACATCTGCCATTTCTCAGACCATTTCACTAATCTGTCTAGATCGTTTTGTAAATGTTGTTTATCACCATCAGTATTAACCTTTCTAAACAGTTTTGTGTCATCCGCAAATTTCAGTACGTTACTTGTTATACTGTCGTCCAAGTCATTGATATAAATTAAGAATAATATAGGTCCTAATACTGATCCTTGAGGTACCCCACTCAAAACCGATTTCCAATTTGAAACTTCTCCATGTACTACAACTCGTTGTCTTCTGTCAGTCAGCCATTGTTCTATCCAGTCAGTTATGCTATCCCCGATACCATGGGCTTTTAATTTAAGTAGTAATCTTTGATGTGGCACTTTGTCAAAAGCTTTCTGAAAATCTAAGTAGATAATATCTACTGGCGATCCCACGTCTATCCACTTAGTGATTTCTTCCAAAAAACATAACATATTTGTTAAGCATGACCTCGCTTTAAGGAATCCATGTTGAGATGAATCTAATAATTTATGCTTAACGAGGAATTCCACCATATGGTCTTTAATTAACCTTTCTAATAATTTAAAAATCACTGACGTTAAACTCACTGGTCTGTAATTCTCTGACTTATTTCTCGAACCCTTTTTAAATAATGGTATGATGTTTGCTTCTTTCCATTCAAACGGAACAACTCCCTCTTTTAATGACAAGTTGAATACTCTTGCAAGTGGTATACTGATTTGTTCTACTGTTTCCATTAGTAATTTTGGAGGAATCCCATCCACTCCCGGTGATTTGTTATCCTTCATTGCCTTTATTTTCTTAGCTACCAATTCTGGAGTTACAACTAATGGACCTAAATAGTCAGATTTAGCCCCCTGTAATTTAGCATCAGCAACTGGTAATGAACTAATATCTTCTTTGGTAAACACTGAACTGAAGTAACCATTTAGGTCTTCCGCCATTAAAAACCCCTGTGATATTATATTTCCAGCACTGTCTTCTAGAGGTCCAACCTTGTCTTGTACGTTTTGTTTACTCCTGACATATGCATAAAAACTCTTGCTGTCATTTTTTATGTTACATGCTAGTTTTTGCTTATAGCTTCTTTTAGATTGTCTGATTTCAGTTGCAGCTGCATTAAGTGCCTCTTTGTATTTTGCATAGTCTTCGTCCTTTCTGGTACGCCTATAAACCCTCCACATAGTTTGTTTTAGCATTATTTTTCTAATAGCCTCTTTTGACAAGTGTTTCTTTCTACACCGTTTTCCTTGTTTTTGGAAGGGAACAAATTTATCGATGATACTCTCAATTTCATATTTTAGAATATTCCAACATTCAATTGCGGTCTTATTCATCAGCATGTTATTCCAATCTAGCTTTGCTAAGTATTTTCTCATATCTTTGTAGTTACCTTTGTGGAAGTTTCTCTTGTACGTTTTCTTATTTTTACTTTCTGATTTTACATTGGTGTCAAAATGTATTTGATTATGGTCACTATTACCCAATGGTTCAAATATTTTTACATTGTCCACTAATTCTTTTTGTGATGACAAAACTATATCTAATATATTTTCTCCCCTGGTTGGTTCTAGTACGTGCTGAGTAAGAAAGCTATCCTGGATTAAAAATAGAAATTGTTGGTCCTCAATCCCTGTGCTCTCTAGAGAATTCCATTGTATGTGTCCATGGTTAAAATCTCCCATTATGATACATTCCCCTTTACTAACCTCCTTTATAGCGTTTTTTATTTTTGTGTTGTCCTCTTCGTTTATGTTTGGACTTCGGTAAACTAATCCAATAGTTAATTTTGAATTTCCTGAAACAATTTTGCACCAAACAGCTTCATCGCAATCTGCTTCCCTTTCTAGTTTTATTTCATAAGCCTGAATAGATTCTTAAACATATAAAATAACTCCCCCGCCCCTTCTTCCTATTCGATCTTTCCTAAACATGACATATCCTGTCAGTCCTAATTCAGCATCTGTTATATCTATGTTGGCCCATGATTCAGTTATACCAATTATGTGAGGGTCAATATCTTCTACCATAATGTTTAATTCGTTTTTCTTATTTACTATGCTCCTTGCATTTAAACATACGCATCTATAACCTTTTTCAGAGATGTTTTTCGGATGATTTGATATTGGTTTATCTGTGCTAGTGGCCTCTTGTTCTGCTTGAGACACCTCTAGGTAACCCCCCTGCACTTCTAGTTTAAAGAATGTTTACTTCCAAAAATATTTGTATTTGTACCCAAGTCACTATCTACTGCTGCTGAAAGTTTGTCCGCGAATACTGCCGCCCCCTTTCCACTTAAATGAAGCCCATCCTTCATGTACATATCAGCCCTCCCAACAAAACTTCCCCATAAATCCACAAATCCAACTTCCTCTTCCCTACATAACTTCTGGACTAACATGTTAATTGCCATCCCCCGACAATTTCGATATTTGTGACCCCTCCTGCCCATTACAGGTAA
The DNA here is from genome assembly GCA_963662155.1 of Lamellibrachia columna. Lineage (NCBI taxonomy): Eukaryota > Metazoa > Annelida > Polychaeta > Sabellida > Siboglinidae > Lamellibrachia > Lamellibrachia columna. Next base: position 5,853,494 of record OY759270.1, on the reverse strand, counting down.
AATCCCTGACAGTATTACCTGCTCAACCCGCGTCTGTTTTAGTGTTCTGACCAACTGCCTATATTTCCTAACTATGGCAGTTATTTGTCCCTACGTGTACTAAAACAGATCCACCCTTACCCGAGCCTACGATGTTTTTTACCCTCTCAGTTATCGCCTCTATTTTGGCTCCAGGCAAGCAGACCACCACATCATCTCCCTTGTTTAAGACTCTGTCGGTCTTCCTAACTATCGACTCCCCCACAAACACCCTCGCTCTCTTCCTCACCCCCTCTATCACTGCTGCAGAATAACTCTTCCGTTCGATCCCCTCCATCACATTCTGTCCTGACCCCTTCCCTCCTGTCTCCTTCGCTCCTGTCTCCCCCACTTCCCACTCCTTTGCTCTTGTCTCTCCCACTTCCCTCTCCTTCACTCCGGTTGTTTTCCCTCCCGTCTCCCCCACACCCTTCTCCTTCCCTCCTGTCTCCCCCACTCCCTTCTCCTTCCCTCCTGTCTCCCCTACTCCCCTCTCTTTCGCTCCGGTTGTCTTCCCTCCCGTTCCTTTCCTTCCCGTCTCCTTACGTCCTGTCTCCCTACGACCTGTCACCTTCCCTCCCCTCAGCTTCCTCCCAGGCTGTGGTGAGCTCTCCCTAGCATCTCTTGTGTCTTTCCCCACTTTATCATCTACTGTTCCCCCACCGGAACTACTGGCACAACCCCCTTGTTCCCTTCCCACCATTGCCACAACGAGCAGCCTCAGCTCTTCCAACTCCACCTCTAGTTCCTTCATCTTCGTACATCCCCTACACTCAAAACTAAAACTATCTGCCTGGACCACAGCCCAGGACTTTTCGCACCCACACTTGACGAAGTCCACCCAGTTACTGCAACTGCCACAAATTAAGTGCCTTCTGGCCTTTAACTGCCGTTTGCACGGCGCCATCATACATTTTAGTTTTAATTAGTTTGCAACGTTAGCCTTGAATAAGGCTGTTTTTGTGATCAAAAGAACACTTTAGTCTAATATACTTGCTAACTGTGTCTTCTATTAACCTCGCATGAGAAAAAAAAACCTGCCACCTAGCGAATACGGAGAACACAGTGTAACAAAACAACGAAGTCAGTGTGTACTAATTTACGCTAAAATCCTGCTGTTAATTCCTTTTTACCGAAAACGTTTACTACCACTATGTCAGATATTACCTTATGTATGTAATTTAAGTAAATAGATCACTTTATCTTATATATATATATATATTAGCCAATGTAAACTATTCACTATGCTATCTCAATTTTCGAATAGTAAACAACCCTATTATCGCTCGCTGAATTCCCTGACAGAATCCGAAACTAACTTACTCTAAAATACTCCCTCTGACTAATAATTAACAAAACCTGTTTCCTAATATATGTCTACAATACGTTTGTGTATAATATATATTCAATAGTAATACTTATTCTATTTGATATACCGTGTTTTTCTGTAAATGATCTACACCAAATTCAAGTCCCTGCACCAAGTCCAAGTAGCCGGAAGTGGTAAAGTTGCAGAAGGAGAAGTCCATCATCATATTCCCTGCTGACAGGGGAAAGGCAACAGTCATTATGGAGACGGATGAAAATCAAGAGAAAATTACTAAACTGCTAAGTGACAAACAACATATGAAAAACTGAAGAAGGATCCGACCAGGAAGTATTCAATTCAATTCAATACAATAACTTTATTCCAGAATATTACATCCATATAAAGACTAGACTATAATGACTAAAAGCTATAAATATATAGCATATTCCTCCAGTGATGACACAGTGGTGATGTGTATAATGCATCACTATTCATAATACTTTGTAATATTGCATTACCCAACTTAGCTATACACGTCATAAAACTATACACATTTTTCCTGATCAATATTTTGCAGGTGGGTAATCCCCGTGACACAAACATATAACTAGCACTACAATTCTTTGGTTCATTGCACAACAATCTAAACACATTATTGTATACTATACATAATTTTCTAATTGATTCCGATTTATAATTATACCACCACGATTCCTTCACTCGAAATTTCCCGTATCTGGTCCGTCCAAAGACTTCCACTCCTGTCATCACTAAGCATTCCTGAAGTTCTTCCCATGATGGTGACATCTCTTCTGTTGTCCATCTGTTCAGTTGTTCTGTCACCTTGATGTTAAGCTCATCTCATTGTTTCTCCTGTTTCAGTTGGTACACGTACACATGGGTTTGTGCCTGCAGGGATGTTACACTTTCTAACAAAACCAACAGACACCTAAACTTCTCCTTGCATTCATTCCACATACACATGGGTTTGTGCCTGCAGGGATGTTACACTTTCTAACAAAAACAACAGACACCTAATCTTCTCCTTGCATTCATTCCACATACACATGGGTTTGTGCCTGCAGGGATGTTACACTTTCTAACAAAACCAACAGACACCTAAACTTCTCCTTGCATTCATTCCACATACACATGGGTTTGTGCCTGCAGGGATGTTACACTTTCTAACAAAACCAACAGACACCTAATCTTCTCCTTGCATTCATTCCACATACACATGGGTTTGTGTCTACAGGGATGTTACACTTTCTAACAAAACCAACAGACACCTTATCTTCTCCTTGCATTCATTCCACATACACATGGGTTTGTGCCTGCGGGGATGCTACACTTTCTAACAAAACCAACAGACACCTAATCTTCTCCTTGCATTCATTCCACATACACATGGGTTTGTGTCTACAGGGATGTTACACTTTCTAACAAAACCAACAGACACCTAAACTTCTCCTTGCATTCATTCCACATACACATGGGTTTGTGCCTGCAGGGATGTTACACTTTCTAACAAAACCAACAGACACCTAAACTTCTCCTTGCACTCATTCCACATACACATGGGTTTGTGCCTGCAGGGATGTTACACTTTCTAACAAAACCAACAGACACCTAATCTTCTCCTTGCATTCATTCCACATACACATGGGTTTGTGCCTGCAGGGATGTTACACTTTCTAACAAAACCAACAGACACCTAAACTTCTCCTTGCATTCATTCCACGTACACATGGGTTTGTGCCTGCAGGGATGTTACACTTTCTAACAAAACCAACAGACCCCTAATCTTCTCCTTGCATTCATTCCACGTACACATGGGTTTGTGTCTACAGGGATGTTACACTTTCTAACAAAACCAACAGACACCTAATCTTCTTCTTGCATTCATTCCATGTACACATGGGTTTGTGCCTACAGGGATGTTACACTTTCTAACAAAACCAACAGACACCTAATCTTCTCCTTGCATTCATTCCACATACACATGGGTTTGTGCCTGCAGGGATGTTACACTTTCTAACAAAACCTACAGACACCTAATCTTCTCCTTGCATTCATTCCACATACACATGGGTTTGTGCCTGCAGGGATGTTACACTTTCTAACAAAACCAACAGACACCTAAACTTCTCCTTGCATTCATTCCACATACACATGGGTTTGTGCCTGCAGGGATGTTACACTTTCTAACAAAACCAACAGACACCTAATCTTCTCCTTGCATTCATTCCACATACACATGGGTTTGTGCCTGCAGGGGTGTTACACTTTCTAACAAAACCAACAGACACCTAAACTTCTCCTTGCATTCATTCCACATACACATGGGTTTGTGCCTGCAGGGATGTTACACTTTCTAACAAAATCAACAGACACCTAAACTTCTCCTTGCATTCATTCCACATACACATGGGTTTGTGCCTGCAGGGATGTTACACTTTCTAACAAAACCAACAGACACATAATCTTCTCCTTGCATTCATTCCACATACACATGGGTTTGTGTCTACAGGGATGTTACACTTTCTAACAAAACCAACAGACACCTAATCTTCTCCTTGCATTCATTCCACATACACATGGGTTTGTGTCTACAGGGATGTTACACTTTCTAACAAAACCAACAGACACCTAATCTTCTCCTTGCATTCATTCCACATACACATGGGTTTGTGTCTACAGGGATGTTACACTTTCTAACAAAACCAACAGACACCTAAACTTCTCCTTGCATTCATTCCACATACACATGGGTTTGTGCCTGCAGGGATGTTACACTTTCTAACAAAACCAACAGACACCTAAACTTCTCCTTGCACTCATTCCACACACACATGGGTTTGTGCCTGCAGGGATGTTACACTTTCTAACAAAACCAACAGACACCTAATCTTCTCCTTGCATTCATTCCACATACACATGGGTTTGTGCCTGCAGGGATGTTACACTTTCTAACAAAACCAACAGACACCTAAACTTCTCCTTGCATTCATTCCACATACACATGGGTTTGTGCCTGCACGGATGTTACACTTTCTAACAAAACCAACAGACACCTAATCTTCTCCTTGCATTCATTCCACATACACATGGGTTTGTGTCTACAGGGATGTTACACTTTCTAACAAAACCAACAGACACCTAATCTTCTCCTTGCATTCATTCCACATACACATGGGTTTGTGTCTACAGGGATGTTACACTTTCTAACAAAACCAACAGACACCTAATCTTCTCCTTGCATTCATTCCACATACACATGGGTTTGTGCCTGCACGGATGCTACACTTTCTAACAAAACCAACAGACACCTAAACTTCTCCTTGCATTCATTCCACATACACATGGGTTTGTGTCTACAGGGATGTTATACTTTCTAACAAAACCAACAGACACCTAATCTTCTCCTTGCATTCATTCCACATACACATGGGTTTGTGTCTACAGAGATGTTACACTTTCTAACAAAACCAACAGACACCTAAACTTCTCCTTGCATTCATTCCTCATACACATGGGTTTGTGTCTACAAGGATGTTGCACTTTCTAACAAAACCAACATACACCTAAACTTCTCCTTGCATTCATTCCACATACACATGGGTTTGTGCCTGCAGGGGTGTTACACTTTCTAACAAAACCAACAGACACCTAAACTTCTCCTTGCATTCATTCCACATACACATGGGTTTGTGCCTGCAGGGATGTTACACTTTCTAACAAAACCAACAGACACCTAAACTTCTCCTTGCATTCATTCCACATACACATGGGTTTGTGCCTGCAGGGATGTTACACTTTCTAACAAAACCAACAGACACATAATCTTCTCCTTGCATTCATTCCACATACACATGGGTTTGTGTCTACAGGGATGTTACACTTTCTAACAAAACCAACAGACACCTAATCTTCTCCTTGCATTCATTCCACATACACATGGGTTTGTGTCTACAGGGATGTTACACTTTCTAACAAAACCAACAGACACCTAATCTTCTCCTTGCATTCATTCCACATACACATGGGTTTGTGTCTACAGGGATGTTACACTTTCTAACAAAACCAACAGACACCTAAACTTCTCCTTGCATTCATTCCACATACACATGGGTTTGTGCCTGCAGGGATGTTACACTTTCTAACAAAACCAACAGACACCTAAACTTCTCCTTGCACTCATTCCACACACACATGGGTTTGTGCCTGCAGGGATGTTACACTTTCTAACAAAACCAACAGACACCTAATCTTCTCCTTGCATTCATTCCACATACACATGGGTTTGTGCCTGCAGGGATGTTACACTTTCTAACAAAACCAACAGACACCTAAACTTCTCCTTGCATTCATTCCACATACACATGGGTTTGTGCCTGCACGGATGTTACACTTTCTAACAAAACCAACAGACACCTAATCTTCTCCTTGCATTCATTCCACATACACATGGGTTTGTGTCTACAGGGATGTTACACTTTCTAACAAAACCAACAGACACCTAATCTTCTCCTTGCATTCATTCCACATACACATGGGTTTGTGTCTACAGGGATGTTACACTTTCTAACAAAACCAACAGACACCTAATCTTCTCCTTGCATTCATTCCACATACACATGGGTTTGTGCCTGCACGGATGCTACACTTTCTAACAAAACCAACAGACACCTAAACTTCTCCTTGCATTCATTCCACATACACATGGGTTTGTGTCTACAGGGATGTTATACTTTCTAACAAAACCAACAGACACCTAATCTTCTCCTTGCATTCATTCCACATACACATGGGTTTGTGTCTACAGGGATGTTACACTTTCTAACAAAACCAACAGACACCTAATCTTCTCCTTGCATTCATTCCACATACACATGGGTTTGTGTCTACAGGGATGTTACACTTTCTAACAAAACCAACAGACACCTAATCTTCTCCTTGCATTCATTCCACATACACATGGGTTTGTGTCTACAGGGATGTTACACTTTCTAACAAAACCAACAGACACCTAATCTTCTCCTTGCATTCATTCCACATACACATGGGTTTGTGCCTGCAGGGATGTTACAATTTCTGACAACACCAACAGACACCTAAACCTCTCCTTGCATTCATTCCACGTACACATGGGTTTGTGCCTGCAGGGATGTTACACTTTCTGACAACAGCAACAGACACCTAATCTTCTCCTTGCATTCATTCCACATACACATGGGTTTGTGCCTACAGGGATGTTACACTTTCTAACAAAACAAACAGACACCTAATCTTCTCCTTGCATTCATTCCACATACACATGGGTTTGTGTCTACAGGGATGTTACACTTTCTAACAAAACCAACAGACACCTAATCTTCTCCTTGCATTCATTCCACATACACATGGGTTTGTGTCTACAGGGATGTTACACTTTCTAACAAAACCAACAGACACCTAATCTTCTCCTTGCATTCATTCCACATACACATGGGTTTGTGCCTGCAGGGATGTTACAATTTCTGACAACACCAACAGACACCTAAACTTCTCCTTGCATTCATTCCACGTACACATGGGTTTGTGCCTGCAGGGATGTTACAGTTTCTGACAACAGCAACAGACACCTAATCTTCTCCTTGCATTCATTCCACATACACATGGGTTTGTGCCTACAGGGATGTTACACTTTCTAACAAAACCAACAGACACCTAATCTTCTCCTTGCATTCATTCCACATACACATGGGTTTGTGCCTACAGGGATGTTATACTTTCTAACAAAACCAACAGACACCTAATCTTCTCCTTGCATTCATTCCACATACACATGGGTTTGTGTCTACAGGGATGTTACACTTTCTAACAAAACCAACAGACACCTAAACTTCTCCTTGCATTCATTCCTCATACACATGGGTTTGTGTCTACAAGGATGTTGCACTTTCTAACAAAACCAACAGACACCTAAACTTCTCCTTGCATTCATTCCACATACACATGGGTTTGTGCCTGCAAGGATGTTACACTTTCTAACAAAACCAACAGACATCTAATCTTCTCCTTGCATTCATTCCACATACACATGGGTTTGTGCCTGCAGGGATGCTACACTTTCTAACAAAACCAACAGACACCTAAACTTCTCCTTGCATTCATTCCACATACACATGGGTTTGTGCCTGCAGCGATGTTACACTTTCTAACAAAACCAACAGACACCTAATCTTCTCCTAGCATTCATTCCACATACACATGGGTTTGTGCCTGCAGGGATGTTACACTTTCTAACAAAACCAACAGACACCTAATCTTCTCCTTGCATTCATTCCACATACACATGGGTTTGTGCCTGCAGGGATGTTACACTTTCTAACAAAACCAACAGACACCTAATCTTCTCCTTGCATTCATTCCACATACACATGGGTTTGTGTCTACAGGGATGTTACACTTTCTAACAAAACCAACAGACGCCTAATCGTCTCCTTGCATTCATTCCACATACACATGGGTTTGTGTCTACAGGGATGTTACACTTTCTAACAAAACCAACAGACACCTAATCTTCTCCTTGCATTCATTCCACATACACATGGGTTTGTGTCTACAGGGATGTTACATTTTCTAACAAAACCAACAGACACCTAATCTTCTCCTTGCATTCATTCCACATACACATGGGTTTGTGTCTACAGGGATGTTACACTTTCTAACAAAACCAACAGACACCTAATCTTCTCCTTGCATTCATTCCACATACACATGGGTTTGTGCCTGCAGGGATGTTACAATTTCTGACAACACCAACAGACACCTAAACTTCTCCTTGCATTCATTCCACGTACACATGGGTTTGTGCCTGCAGGGATGTTACACTTTCTGACAACAGCAACAGACACCTAATCTTCTCCTTGCATTCATTCCACATACACATGGGTTTGTGCCTACAAGGATGTTACACTTTCTAACAAAACCAACAGACACCTAATCTTCTCCTTGCATTCATTCCACATACACATGGGTTTGTGTCTACAGGGATGTTACACTTTCTAACAAAACCAACAGACACCTAATCTTCTCCTTGCATTCATTCCACATACACATGGGTTTGTGTCTACAGGGATGTTACACTTTCTAACAAAACCAACAGACACCTAATCTTCTCCTTGCATTCATTCCACATACACATGGGTTTGTGCCTGCAGGGATGTTACAATTTCTGACAACACCAACAGACACCTAAACTTCTCCTTGCATTCATTCCACGTACACATGGGTTTGTGCCTGCAGGGATGTTACACTTTCTGACAACAGCAACAGACACCTAATCTTCTCCTTGCATTCATTCCACATACACATGGGTTTGTGCCTACATGGATGTTACACTTTCTAACAAAACCAACAGACACCTAATCTTCTCCTTGCATTCATTCCACATACACATGGGTTTGTGCCTACAGGGATGTTACACTTTCTAACAAAACCAACAGACACCTAATCTTCTCCTTGCATTCATTCCACATACACATGGGTTTGTGCCTGCAGGGATGTTACACTTTCTACCAAAACCAACAGACACCTAATCTTCTCCTTGCATTCATTCCACATACACATGGGTTTGTGTCTACAGGGATGTTACACTTTCTAACAAAACCAACAGACACCTAATCTTCTCCTTGCATTCATTCCACATACACATGGGTTTGTGCCTGCAGGGATGTTACACTTTCTAACAAAACCAACAGACACCTAATCTTCTCCTTGCATTCATTCCACATACACATGGGTTTGTGCCTGCAGGGATGTTACACTTTCTAACAAAACCAACAGACACCTAATCTTCTCCTTGCATTCATTCCACATACACATGGGTTTGTGTCTTCAGGGATGTTACACTTTCTAACAAAACCAACAGACACCTAATCTTCTCCTTGCATTCATTCCACATACACATGGGTTTGTGCCTGCAGGGATGTTACACTTTCTAACAAAACCAACAGACACCTAATCTTCTCCTTGCATTCATTCCACATACACATGGGTTTGTGCCTGCAGGGATGTTACACTTTCTAACAAAACCAACAGACACCTAATCTTCTTGCATTCATTCCACATACACATGGGTTTGTGCCTGCAGGGATGTTACACTTTCTAACAAAACCAACAGACACCTAATCTTCTCCTTGCATTCATTCCACATACACATGGGTTTGTGCCTGCAGGGATGTTACACTTTCTAACAAAACCAACAGACACCTAATCTTCTCCTTGCATTCATTCCACATACACATGGGTTTGTGCCTGCAGGGATGTTAAACTTTCTAACAAAACCAACAGACACCTAATCTTCTCCTTGCATTCATTTCACATACACATGGGTTTGTGCCTGCAGGGATGCTACACTTTCTAACAAAACCAACAGACACCTAATCTTCTCCTTGCATTCATTCCACATACACATGGGTTTGTGCCTGCAGGGATGTTACACTTTCTAACAAAACCAACAGACACCTAATCTTCTCCTTGCATTCATTCCACATACACATGGGTTTGTGCCTGCAGGGATGTTACACTTTCTAACAAAACCAACAGACACCTAATCTTCTCCTTGCATTCATTCCACATACACATGGGTTTGTGCCTGCAGGGATGTTACACTTTCTAACAAAACCAACGGACACCTAATCTTCTCCTTGCATTCATTCCACATACACATGGGGGAGTGGGGGAGACAGTAGCGAAGGAGTTGGGGGGGGAGGAGACGATAGTTAAGGCGATGGGAGTGAGGGAGATGGGAGGGAAGGCGACGGGAGCGCAAGTTAGCCAAGCGACGGGATGGAAAGGTGACAGGTTGATGAGTGAGAAAGAGCCTGATAACAGTCTGCCACCAAATGACAAGGCTGCAGGACAGAATGTGCTGGAGGGGATCCATCGGAAGAGCTATTCCGAGGCAGTGATAGAAGGGGTGAGAAAGAGAGCGAGGGTGTTTGTGGGGGGACTCAATAGTTAGGAAGACCGACAGAGTCTTAAACAAGGGAGAGGACGTTGTAGTTTGCTTGCCTGGGGCCAAAATAGAGGCAATAACTGAGAGGGTAGAAAACATTGTGGGTTCAGGCAAGGGTGGATCTGTTTTAGTACACGTAGGGACAAATAACGTAGAGACGGAGGGTACAACAGCCATAGTTAGGAAATACAGGAATTTGGTTAGAACACTAAAGCAGAGGCGGGTTGAGCAGGTAATACTGTCAGGGATTCTACCAGTTATAGGAAAGAGGTGTCATAGATATCGAAATTGCCGGGGGATGGCAATTAACATGCTAGTCGAGAAGCTATGTAGAGAAGAGGAAGTGGGTTTTGTGGATTTGTGGGGAAGTTTTGTTGGAAGGGCTGATATGTACATGAAGGACGGGCTGCATCTAAGTGGAAAGGGGGCAGCAGTATTTGCGGAAGGGCTAGCAGCAGTAGACAGTGGCATGGGTAGCATAACGAATATTTTTGGTGGTCAACACTATTTAAACTAGAAGCGCAGGGGGGTTACTTAGAGATGCCTCATGTAGGACAAGAGGCCGCTAGTACAGATAAGCCAATAACAAAATGTCCGAAAAACATGTCTGAAGCAGGTTATAGATGCGTGTGTTTAAATGCTAGGAGTATAATAAATAAGAAAAACGAAGCAAAAATTATGGTAGAAGATATTGACCCTCACATAATTGGTATAACCGAATCATGGGCCAACACAGACATTACAGATGCTGAACTAGGATTGACAGGATACGTAATGTTTAGGAGAGATGGAATAGGAAAAAGGGGAGGGGGAGTTATTTTATATGTTAAAGAATCTATTTAAGCTTATGAAATAAAATTAGAAAGCGAAGCAGATTACGATGAAGCTGTTTGGTGCAAAATAGTTTCAGGAAATTCAAAATTAACTATTGGATTAGTCTACCGAAGTCCAAACATAAACGAAGAGGATAACACAAAAATACAAAATGCTATAAAGGAAGTTAGTAAAGCGGAATGTATCATAATGGGAGATTTTAACCATGGACACATACAATGGAAATCTCTACAGAGTACAGGGGGTGATGACCAACAATTTTTATTTTTAATTCAGGAGAGCTTCCTTACTCAGCACGTGCTAGAACCAACCAGGGGAGAAAATGTATTAGATATAGTTTTATCATCGCAAAAAGAAGTAGTCGACAATGTAAAAATACATGAACCATTGGGTAACAGTGACCACAATCAAATACATTTTGACATCAACGTAAAATCAGAAAGTAAAAATAAAAAAACGTATAGGAGAAACTTCCACAAAGGTAACTATAAAGATATGAGAAAATACTTAGCAAAGCTAGATTGGAATAACATGCTGGTGAATAAGACCGCAATTGAATGTTGAAATATTCTAAAATATGAAATTGAGAGTATCATCGAAAAAAAATTTCCCTTGAAAAAACAAGGAAGACGGTCTAGAAAGAAACACTTGTCAAAAGAAGCTATTAGAAAAATAGTGTTTAAGCAAACTATGTGGAGGGTTTATAGGCGTACCAGAAAGGATGAAGACTATGCAAATTACAAAGAGGCACTTAACCTAGCTACAACTGAAATTAGAAAATCTAAAAGAACCTTTGAAAAAAAATTGGCATGTAATATAACAAATTACAGCAAGAGTTTCTATGCTTATGTAAGGAGTAAACAGAAAGTTCGAGATAAGGTCGGACCACTGGAAAACAACAGGGGAAACATAATTTCAGAGGGGTTTCAAATGGCAGAGGTCCTGAATGAGTATTTCAGCTCAGTATTTACCACAGAAGATATCAGCTCACTTCCAGTTCCATTTACTAAATTTGAGGGAAATAAATCAGAACATTTAGGGCAGTTATTTGTAACTCCTGTAATGATAGCAAACAAAATTAAGAAGATGAAAGATAATAAATCACCTGGAGTTGATGGGATACCACCAAAACTGCTTAAGGAAATTGTTGAGCAAATTAGTACACCACTTGCAAAATTGTTTAACTTGTCACTAGAAGAAGGAATAGTTCCATCAGAATGGAAAGAAGCAAACATTACGCCACTATTTAAGAAGGGATCGAGGAACAAGCCAGAAAATTACAGACCAGTGAGTTTAACATCAGTTATATGTAAATTACTCGAAACATTAATTAGAGACCACATGGTGGAATTCCTTGTAAAACATAATTTAATAAATACATCTCAACATGGGTTCCTAAAAGCAAGGTCATGTCTAACCAATCTCTTGTGTTTTTTGAAGACATTACAAAGTGGGTAGATGACGGGTCACCAGTGGATGTTGTCTACTTAGATTTTCAGAAAGCTTTCGATAAAGTGCCACACCAAAGATTGATACTTAAACTAAAAGCCCATGGTATAGGTAATGATGTAATCAACTGGATAGAAAAGTGGCTTACACACAGAAGACAGAGAGTAATAGTAGACGGTGAGATTTCAAACTGGAAATCTGTTTTGAGTGGGGTACCACAGGAATCAGTATTAGGCCCTATACTGTTTTTAATATATATATATAAATGATCTAGAAGATGACATATCTAGCAAAGTACTCAAATTTGCAGATGACACAAAAGTATTCAGAAAGGTTACAAATGATACAGATAAACAAAGTTTACAGGATGATCTAGATAAATTAGTTAAATGGTCAGAAAAATGGCAAATGTTATTCAATTTTGGGAAGTGCAAATGTATACACATAGGGCATGGAAACATGGACGAAGAATATAAAATGGGGGATGCTGTACTAGGTAGAACCACACAAAAAAAGGACTTAGGAGTAACATTTAGTGCTGACATGAAAGTTTCAGAGCAATGTGGGATTGCTGCTTCAAAAGGAAATCAAATTCTAGGGCTAATTAGGAGAACTATCATGTATAGGGAGAAACAGGTAATTGTACCCCTGTACAAAGCAATAGTTAGACCACATTTGGAATATTGTATTCAAGCATGGAGGCCGTATCGTAAAAAGGACATAGACAAGCTAGAAAGAATACAACGAAGAGCAACCAAAATGATTCCAGAATTGAGAGACCTTAGTTATGAAAGTCGCTTATTACAATGTGGTTTGACAACTCTAGAGACCAGGAGACTAAGAGGTGACCAAATAGAAGTATTTAAAATAGTGAACGGTTATGAGGATGTTGATAGGAATATGTTCTTCAAACTTAAAGATGGCAGTAGAACCAGAGGACACAAAGCAGCATTAGTTAAGGAGCAGTGTAGGTTGGACATGAGAAAGTACTCTTTCTCACAGAGGGTGATAAATGAATGGAACAAACTGCCAAATGATTGTGTTAATGCTAGTAGTGTGAATATGTTTAAAAATAGAATTGACAGATATTTGATAAGGGTGGGCTACACATAGATGAGAACATTTTTGGACTCTCGATAAGCCAATGGCTTCCTTGTCCACTTTGCCATCTGGAACTTGTTGTTTGGGATGGCAATCTTGTTAAATCTTGTTAAACATGGGGTTGTGCCTACAGGGATGTTATACTTTCTGAAAACATCAACAGACACCTAAACTTCTCCTTGCATTCATTCCACGTACGCATGGGTTTGTGCCTACAGGGATGTTACACTTTCTGACAACACCAACAGACACCTAAACTTCTCCTTGCATTCATTCCACGTACACATGGGTTTGTGTCTACAGTGATGTTACACTTTCTGCAACACCAACAGACACCTAAACTTCTCCTTGCATTCACTCCACATACACATGGGTTTGTGCCTGCAGGGATGTTACACTTTCTGACATCACCAACAGACACCTAAACTTCTCCTTGCATTCATTCCACGTATACATGGGTTTGTGTCTACAGGGATGTTACACTTTCTGACAACACCAACAGACACCTAAACTTCTCCTTGCATTCATTCCACGCACACATGGGTTTGTGCCTACAGGGATGTTACAATTTCTGACAACACCAACAGACACCTAAACTTCTCCTTGCATTCATTCCACGTACACATGGGTTTGTGCCTGCAGGGATGTTACACTTTCTGACAACACCAACAGACACCTAAACTTCTCCTTGCATTCATTCCACGTACACATGGGTTTGTGTCTACAGTGATGTTACACTTTCTGACAACACCAACAGACACCTAAACTTCTCCTTGCATTCATTCCACATACACATGGGTTTGTGCCTACAGGGATTTTACACTTTCTGACAACACCAACAGACACCTAAACTTCTCCTTGCATTCATTCCATGCACACATGGGTTTGTGCCTACAGGGATGTTACAATTTCTGACAACACCAACAGACACCTAAACTTCTCCTTGCATTCATTCCACGTACACATGGGTTTGTGCCTGCAGGGATGTTACACTTTCTGACAACAGCAACAGACACCTAAACTTCTCCTTGTATTCATTCCACGTACACATGGGTTTGTGTCTGCAGGGATGTTACACTTTCTGACAACACCAACATATACCTAAACTTCTCCTTGCATCTCTGTACTACATGTCCATATATGTCGTTTACTGAAAATTCGTCAATATTACCTTACAGAAAATGTAAGATTATGAAACATTAATGTTGAATTGTCGCACGGGTACTGCAATTGAACACTTCAAAGTGGTGCTTGCATGACAACTTCAGAAATTTAGTGCAAATGTTTAATAAATTAAACATGCGTAATACAAATTATTTTTAATTATTCACTATATACAAATATAGAATTGTTATAGTTACTGTAGGAAATGTTTTGGCAATGAAAAAGGGGCTGTTTTCTGGAAATATTAACATTGCCTTGCCAAGCCCTTGCTCCTGAATTTGGCTCCATATTTGTGCTAGCCTAAACGCCTGTGCATATTTTGTTCATTATTGTATTACATTATGCACCTATAAATTACAAATCTTTAATATGTAAATGTAAAAATTATATATTTTAGATGAATGGTGATGAGGTGGGTCTATGAGTTACACCGCTGGTGAGCCCCAGGATGGTCCCATGTCTGACAGAACCTACAGCAGCATCTCTGACAATAGTTCACTCCAGGTTCAGCTTATTCACTGGGCTGTTCAAACAATTGCCTGGATCTGACTAGAAGCTTTCTTTGGTATCAGTCTAGTATTGCTCAATGAAGCTGCATCTCACTCACAGCTCAGAGCAGGCATCTAACTTGGGGCAGTAAAACAGCCTGCAACTGGAGGGACATCTTTGATGTTGACTAATTGAGTATGAGTCTGCATAATGAAGTTGTAACAAGTGGTGGTTTGTATTGGCCAATCTTACATAATGAAGTTGTAACAAGTGGTGGTTTGCACTGGCCAATCTTACATATAACTGCATTCAGTAGTAATTGCTTAATCTGTCCATCTGATAGATTTGACTATTCATGTAAAGTAATGAGAGAGAAACATAATTTGCAAGCATTTTCAATAAATAAGTTCTGATATGTATCAAAACAATATAGGCTGATGTATTTATAATATATACAGGTTACAGGAATTTATACTCATAATTTGATGGGGAAGGGGAGTTCTGTGCCAGTTGCCAAAGAACCAGAGCAGGTGTATTATGTTAATTAGAAACAAGTATTTTAACACCCACTAAATATATGGTTCCTCATTATATCACTGAATCATGGGCCAACATAGATATAACAGATGCTGAATTAGGACTGACAGGATATGTAATGTTTAGGAAAGATCGAATAGGAAGAAGGGGCGGGGGAGTTATTTTATATGTTAAAGAATCTATTCAGGCTTATGAAATAAAACTAGAAAGGGAAGCAGATTGCGATGAAGCTGTTTGGTGCAAAATTGTTTCAGGAAATTCAAAATTAACTATTGGATTAGTTTACCGAAGTCCAAACATAAACGAAGAGGACAACACAAAAATAAAAACCGCTATAAAGGAAGTTAGTAAAGGGGAATGTATCATAATGGGAGATTTTAACCATGGGCACATACAATGGAATTCTCTAGAGAGCACAGGGATTGAGGACCAACAATTTCTATTTTAAATCCAGGATAGCTTTCTTACTCAGCACGTACTAGAACCAACCAGGGGAGAAAATGTATTAGATATAGTTTTGTCATCACAAAAAGAATTAGTGGACAATGTAAAAATATTTGAACCATTGGGTAATAGTGACCATAATCAAATACATTTTGACATCAATGTAAAATCAGAAAGTAAAAATAAGAAAACGTACAAGAGAAACTTCCACAAAGGTAACTACAAAGATATGAGAAAATACTTAGTAAAGCTAGATTGGAATAACATGCTGATGAATAAGACCGCAATTGAATGTTGAGATATATTCTAAAATATGAAATTGAGAGTATCATCGATAAATTTGTTCCCTTCCAAAAACAAGGAAAACAGTGTAGAAAGAAACACTTGTCAAAAGAGGCTATTAGAAAAATAATGCTAAAACAAACTATGTGGAGGGTTTATAGGCGTACCAGAAAGGAAGAAGACTATGCAAAATACAAAGAGGCACTTAATGCAGCTACAACTGAAATCAGACAATCTAAAAGAAGTTATGAGCAAAAACTAGCATGTAACATAAAAAATGACAGCAAGAGTTTTTATGCATATGTCAGGAGTAAACAAAACGTACAAGACAAGGTTGGACCTCTAGAAGGCAGTGCTGGAAATATAATATCACATGGGTTTTTAATGGCGGAAAACCTAAATGGTTACTTCAGTTCAGTGTTTACCAAAGAAGATATTAGTTCATTACCAGTTGCTGATGCTAAATTTCAGGGGGCTAAATCTGATTATTTAGGTCCGTTATTTGTAACTCCAGAATTGGTAGCTAAGAAAATAAAGGCAATGAAGGATAACAAATCACCGGGAGTGGATGGGATTCCTCCAAAATTACTAATGGAAACAGTAGAACAAATCAGTATACCACTTGCAAGAGTTTTCAACTTGTCATTAAAAGAGGGAGTTGTTCCGTTTGAATGGAAAGAAGCAAACATCATACCATTATTTAAAAAGGGTTCGAGAAATAAGTCAGAATTACAGACCAGTGAGTTTAACGTCAGTGATTTGTAAATTATTAGAAAGGTTAATTAAAGACCATATGGTGGACTTCCTCGTTAAGCATAAATTATTAAATTCATCTCAACATGGATTCCTTAAAACGAGGTCATGCTTAACAAATATGTTATGTTTTTTGGAAGAAATCACTAAGTGGATAGACGTGGGATCGCCAGTAGATATTATGTACTTAGATTTTCAGAAAGCTTTTGACAAAGTGCCACATCAAAGATTACTACTTAAATTAAAAGCCCATGGTATCGGGGATAGCATAACTGACTGGATAGAACAATGGCTGACTGACAGAAGACAACGAGTTGCAGTAGATGGAGAAGTTTCAAATTGGAAATCGGTTTTGAGTGGGGTACCTCAAGGATCAGTATTAGGTCCTATATTATTCTTAATTTATATCAATGACTTGTAAATGCCTACATACAGGACATGGGAACTTGAATGTAAACTATAAAATGGGAGATACTGTTCTGGGTACTACTGTAAAAGAAAAGGACTTAGGAGTTACAATAAGCGCTGATATGAAAGTTTCAGAGCAGTGTGGTATTGCAGCTTCAAAGGGTAATCAAATTCTTGGATTGATTAGAAGAAACATAACATACAAGGGAAAAAAGTTAATTATACCTCTTTATAAAGCAATAGTTAGACCTCATTTAGAATACTGTATACAAGCATGGAGACCATATCGTAAGAAGGATATAGATACGCTTGAACGCATACAAAGGACTAAAATGATTCCAGAACTGAGAGACCTTAGTTATGAAGAACGCCTGAAAGAATGTGGTTTAACAACTCTAGAGACAAGGAGGTTAAGAGGAGATCAGATTGAAGTTTTTAAGATATTGAATGGGTATGAAAATATTGATAGAAATATGTTTTTCTCACTCAAGAAGAATAGCAGAGCTAGAGGACATGAGGTAAAATTAGTAAAGGATCAATGTAGATTGGACATCAGGAAGCACTCGTTCTCACAGAGGACAATAAATGAATGGAACAAATTGTCTACAGATTGTGTAACTGCTAGCAGCGTGAATATGTTTAAAAACAAGGTTGACACATATCTCAGGAGGGCGGGTTATAAGTAGATGAACATTGTTGGACTCTCGATAAGCCAATGGCTTCCTTGTCCACTTGCCATCTGGGCCTTTGGCTTGGATGGCAAATCTTGTTAAATCTTGTTAAATATAGAGATTACTGAAATATGACTGTCGTTATTCACTCGTTATAATCACTAGGTGCTGCATACACACATGCAACTTGGGGTTTACTGATAATGTAGTTGACGACAGACTTGAAATAAATATATTGTTCTTCATTATATTACATACAGAGATTACCGAAGTATGACAAAACAGTAATTTCTATGTTATCATAAATAATGTTTTACGTTGTTGACGTAAATTTTAATTAATTAAGGGGCATAAAGCTAGCTTTATGCCCCTTTTTATGGAGTTCATTCTGGGCATTTTACTTGACACAACCATGTGGCTGCAGCCACACAAGCACAGTATTAAGATACTGAGTGCCGGTGTTGCTGGCGATCTGATTCTAACTGATAACTGTCAGTCATTCATTCCTTTAAAGACAGAACACATCTATCATGTCATTCAGTTGACATCATAGTCGAGTTACAGCTGTATCCATTAGAGGTTGCTATGTGGATTTCTGGAAAGGTCTGTTCAGACCCAGGTTTCTCAGAGCTACGATTTATTTGCCCGATGGGACTAATGATGTGCACAGCACCGGACATTTGCTCACCGGACAATTGCTCACCGGACAGTTGTTCACCAGACAAATGCTCACCGGACAGTTGCTAACTGAACAGTTGCTCACCAGACAGTTGCTCACAAAGGAAATTAAAAAGCGGACAGTTGCTCACCCTGTGTTAATGTTATTTCATGTACAAAAACGAATAAGTAGGAATTGCGGAAACAAGGTTTATTGAGGTAACTAACGTAAAAATGATATTTCCCTTCTCCTGCAAAATTACAATAAATAAAATAAGTGACAGTTTAAACAACTTAATTCAACAATCCTTCTGTTTCTGTTACTATTAAAACGACCACCAAGAGGTGCCAAATTTCTCCTCATATATCTACATAGATATCCTATGGCAAATATATATATATGTATATATATATATGTATATCCTGTGGTATGATTTAAAAAAGGACACTTCCAGTTCCATGACGATCAACATTTAAAAACGCAAACAGCACAGCCAGCTTGCCAGACCGAACATTCTATTTGCCCCAGGCAATCAGGCAACCGCCCAGCCCTGAATCTCCATTACAGCTTGATCAAAGGTGTCGCCAAAATACAAGCTAAGAGAGTGTATTGGCAGAAGCCTTTCCAAAAAACTACATGACAGATTCCTCAGTTATTTGAAAATTACCATCTTCTAATGTTGGGATTTTGTCATGTAAATACACATTTATGTGTTGAAAATGCAACCCATTATATAACTGTAAGGCTTAAATTTCTCATTAAACTAATCTTCATGCAAAGAAAGTAGAATAAAACCTTACATTATCAACAACAAAAAAATGCGTAATTAATTATGAAAAAAGTTTATTAAAAAATAATTAAGACAACCTATAGAAACACTATTCACTATTCCATGTTACTGTCACAGTACTATTTCAAAAGTTTTGAAATTAAATGCAATAGTATTGCAATAGCAATATAGCTATTGCGATACTTTAACAATAATAAAAATCAAAAGTCACTCGTAATATCACATGATAGGCTTAAAACTATTGCTGAATGTGTTGCCACATCACAAATTAATTCTCATTGTTAATTAACATCAGCATATTTACATTTTAGCACATCAAATATTTGGTAAATTAAACAGCTGTTATACTGTCGCATCACCAGCATGTCTTCAATAGCCATGTTCATTGGGTTGGCACCATTTTGGATTTTTCTACTTTCATCTCATTCAATCGTGAATTCATGGTCACCCTTGGTGGCCCAGATTCTTCTTTGTTTTGTAAGATAAAGTATGATTTTATTGATCTCACAATAATTTCTACTTTTAGATCCAACCAGTGATGAACCAGGAACAGCACCAACCCAGAAGCGTAAGTTACAGAAATATTCTACTTTTCAACAAAATACATCTGTTATCCCTGAACACATTCCTTAATTACCATTAGATGTACCTTGTATGTTGTTCTACCGTATCCATTAAAATCATGTAATGTAGTGTAAAATGTACCTATTAAAACCATGTAATGTACCATAAACTACATCAATTAAAATCATGTAGGGTACTGTAAAATGTACCTATTAAAATGATGTAATGTAGTATAAATTGAATGTATTAAAATAATATAAACTGTACCTATTAAAATCACGTAATGTAGTATAAACTGTATCAATTAAAATAATGTAGTGTACTGTAAACTGTATAAATTAAAATCATGTAATGTAGTGTAACATGTACCTATTAAAATGATGTAATGTAAAATGTACCTATTAAAATCATGTAATGTAGTATAAATTGTATATATTAAAATGATATAATATAAACTGTACCTATTAAAATAATGTAATGTAGTGTAAACTGTATATACTAAAATCATATATTATATTGTAATGTAGTATAAACTACCTATTAAAATCATGAAATATAGTGTAAGTGTACCTCATGTAGTGTACTGTAAACTGTATCAATTAAAATACCTATTAAAATCATGTAATGTAATGTAAAGTGTACCTATTAAAACCATGTAATGTACCGTAAACTGCATCAATTAAAATCATGTAGTGTACTGTAAACTGTATCAATTAAAATGATGTAATGTAGTGTAACATATACCTATTAAAATCATGTACTGAAATGTAAAATGTACCTATTAAAATTATGTAATGTAGTATAAATTGTATGTATTAAAATAATATAATATAAACTGTACCTATAAAAATCATGTAATGTAGTGTAAACTATACCTGTTAAAATAATGTAATGTGTAAACTGTATCTATTAAATCATTTAATTGTAGTGTAAACTGCACTTTGTAGTGTAAACTACTAAATTATGTAATTGTAGTGTAAACTGTATCTACTGAAATCATGTAATGTAGTGTAAACTGTATATATTCTAGCATCTTCACTGCCCATCTTGACTATTACAATGAACAACATTTAAAAATATATAAATTAGCAGTTGTCTGTTTGATTTGAATGTTGTTTCTGAATGTACTGAAAGACAAAGTTGATGTTCACAAAGTAAAGAGGCAAACAGATAATGGGCAAATTATATTATAAATACTGTGGTTCATTAATTATCTGCTAAACTAAAAACAATAATCCTTCTAATTGTAGTTATTTCCAGCACTCTGCAACGTTCTATTAATTGATTAGTCTGTATGTTGTGGTTACTACAATTGTATGGTGTTTCGAGGTCTCATTCAACCAGCCAGCCTTTTACAGAACATTATCCCAAGCCGACCTTATTATGTGAGAATGACCAAATAAGCATTCTCCAAGATCACAAGATAATTAAGAATTACAGTAAGCTACTAAACAGTTGTTGTGTGGTTGAGTGTGTCTTTGTGAAAGCTAGGTTGTTGTGTGGTTGAGTGTGTCATTGTGGAAGCTAGGTTGTTGTGTGGTTGAGTGTATCATTGTGAAAGCTATGTTGTTGTGTGGTTGAGTGTATCATTGTGGAAGCTATGTTGTTGTGTGGTTGAGTATGTCATTGTGAAAGCTAGGTTGTTGTGTGGTTGAGTGTATCATTATGGAAGCTATGTTGTTGTGTGGTTGAGTGTATCATTGTGAAAGCTAGGTTGTTGTGTGGTTGAGTGTGTCATTGTGAAAGCTAGGTTGTTGTGTGGTTGAGTGTGCCATTGTGTAAGCTAGGTTGTTGTGTGGTTGAGTGTGTCATAGTGAAAGCTAGGTTGTTGTGTGGTTGAGTGTGTCATTGTGGAAGCTAGGTTGTTGTGTGGTTGAGTGTGTCATTGTGAAAGCTAGGTTGTTGTGTGGTTGAGTGTATCATTGTGGAAGCTATGTTGTTGTGTGGTTGAGTGTATCATTGTGAAAGCTATGTTGTTGTGTGGTTGAGTGTATCATTGTGGAAGCTATGTTGTTGTGTGGTTGAGTGTGTCATTGTGAAAGCTAGGTTGTTGTGTGGTTGAGTGTATCATTATGGAAGCTATGTTGTTGTGTGGTTGAGTGTATCATTGTGAAAGCTAGGTTGTTGTGTGGTTGAGTGTCATTGTGAAAGCTAGGTTGTTGTGTGGTTGAGTGTGTCATTGTGGAAGCTAGGTTGTTGTGTGGTTGAGTGTGTCATTGTGAAAGCTAGGTTGTTGTGTGGTTGAGTGTATCATTGTGGAAGCTATGTTGTTGTGTGGTTGATTGTATCATTGTGGAAGCTAGGTTGTTGTGTGGTTGTATGGTTGTATATCTATATATATATATAGATATATATATATATATAAATGTGTGTGTGTGTGTGTGTGTGTGTGTGTGTGTGTGTGTGTGTGTGTGTGTATATATATATATAATATATATACTAAATATATGCTCACCCTACTCCAGTATTTAGTATATGCACACACACATGTATACATGGAATCTAAGCATATTTGTGCTATTTGCAAGTTTGAATTACTAATTATAGCCAGTAGTTGGATGCGTCAGTGTATGTCAATGTATGTATGCTGTTAACAACAAGTTACTGACCGATACCATACAACTGTGCAGTGTATATTACTGTGGTGTTGTGAGATAGCTTGTAACTATGCCGGGCCAACATCTCTCCATCATCATTCAGGAGTATCTCAGTTTCCCATTCCAGTAACAGTGCTGCCATTGTTTTGTATAATGTTGGTTCTTCTTCTTGGTGTAAGGTGAAATGTTGGTTCTTCTTCTTGGTGTAAGGTGAAATGCTTGTCCGTGTGTAGGGTTTGTGGAAGTAATGGTGTATGCTATTCAAGCTAACAAGAATTAATAGTGTTCTAGAGTATGTTATCCAAGCTGACAAGAAGTAATAGTCTTCTAGAGTATGTTATTCAAGCTGACAAGAGCAGGACGGTGAAACAATATTAACGTATTTACATAATTAATGTCATCCAACAGTGCCTTGTTTTTAGGGATTTTGGGAGCGTTGCATACTGGGATTGCAGGTGTGAGGCCCTAGACATTCCAGATTGTTAATGATGTTTTATTCACAGAGTTGTTGTGTTTGGATTAATATTGTTGGTTGTTTTGGGTTGTATGACGGGGGCCACAAAGCAGCATCACACCGTGTTTCCCCTAATAGATGTACAGCACCATGTAGACCCTGAACATACCCATTTGAGAATATGTCAGATGAGGGTACAACTGAAACAATATCTTTTATACGTTTTCATCCTGCAGATAGCGTTTTCATATCGATTTTGATGCATCATTTACAAATTAAAACAGAGGTAGATATAAATTTATTAGAATTACTGTAAATGCTTAATATATTGTATTGTAATTTTGCAGTTTTGGCCGACATAATTTCATATATTTAGTGTACCCTTCCAAACCTTTGTATTTGCATTCAATAGGGAAAACACGGTAAGTGATGTCTTATGTGGTTAAATGTACCATTGCATAAACCAAATACTATGAAGCATTCCGCTTGGTGATCGGTTATGATGGTGATTATGCTTCCTAATCTGAATTTATATGTATTCAAGAGTATATATTACTATATATGATTTCTTATTAATAAACAGAGTACGCTTTCTTACTGGTCGCGTTTCTATTTGCAAAATGCACATAACTAACTCGGTGTATGCAGAGAGCGAATAGTCTTGGTGCACATCGTCTTAGGCATGAATCACTCATGCCATCTTAACACCCAAAGAAACTATGTTTTGCACGCAGGCCCACATGCACAAGTAGCCATTAAAGCACCAAAAAGGTTTGACGTAGCACTCTCTTTACAGCTGTCCACAATTAAACTGGGGTTAGTGTGGGAGGTGTGTCAACACGAGTTGGAAGTAAAATAAGAGACAAAAGGTGGTCCAAATGAGGACAATAATTCAAAAGTGAATGAAAACAAAGGGTGCAACTATATACAGACATCTGTCAACCTTAATGGATGTGGACGCTGTACAAAATGAAATAATACACAAAAGCATACAGAAGTACATTTATTTCCAATGGGATACTAAACAAAATCTGTAAATATATAATAATATAGGTATCAGCCGATATACATTACAAACCATATCAATCTTTGCTCTCAAATAGTCTGGTGCATTACCACTGATGATACTGTACATGTGACCCAACAACTGTTCAACTCTATATTCATCATGTAGTAATCCAACAAACTTAAATTCATTAACACCAACATGAAACATCAGTGAAGATTTAACAAACATCAGTGAAGATTTAACATGTAGAATGCAGTGTTCACAGAATAAGATTATAAATGTTAATTTTCAACTTCTTTGACAGACCACACTTCGTACCAAGATGGATTCAGTTTTACCGAAATGAAGAGGCAGTCTATTTTCTCTTCGTATCAAACAAGATGGATCCAGTTTTACCTGAATGAAGAGGCAATCTATTTTCTCTTCGTACCAAACAAGACGGATCCAGTTTTATCTAAATGGAGAGGCAATCTATTTTCTCTTCATACCAAACAAGATGGATTCAGTTTTATCTAAATGAAGAGGCAATCTATATTCTCTTCGTACCAAAAAAGATGGATTCAGTTTTACCTGAATGAAGAGGCAATCTATATTCTCTTCGTACCAAACAAGATTGATCCAGTTTTACCTAAATGAAGAGACAATCTATTTTCGGTTAGCCATTCACTAACAGATTCCAGCTCCGAACTTAAAGTTGCCTCCATACCTGCTATTTCGTTTCCTGAGACCAGCAAGACTGAGTTGTCAGCATGCAACAAAAGCTTGCATGTTACTGCAGCAGACAGGTCATTCACATATAAAAGGAACAGCAGAGGCCCAAGTATGGGACCTTGTGGTACCCCGCAGGTGATGCCTTTTGCTTCTGACATTGTTCCATCAACATCGGTAACCTGCACTCTACCCGTCAAGTAGGATCTAAACCAACATACACAGATCTGCCTTAAGTTTATTCAATAGCATGGCGTGATCCACAGTATCAAAAGCTTCTTGCAAATCCAACAAAACCATGCCGGTGTAATTACCGTTATTCATCTCTTGTTTAACACTGAAGTAGGTCTATTCTAGTTCTAAGTATCAGTCTTACACTTCTTCTTATGCAGTAAATTTACAATGTGAGTGAGAAGTTTTGAAATTACACAAGAACCATCTTTGACAAATCTGGCAGGGAGGTCAGATTGTCTTACTAGCACTAATATTACTCACTATCCTAGAAGACACCTGTTGTACAGTTAAATTAACTAGGACAAACATAGTTTCCTTGAAATTTTTATTATGATAAAAATGCAACATGTATCTGACCAAACCGAACGGATTCAGCTTCGGTTAATCAAAGCATAATTCATTATCAATATTCAGACCACTATTCTTTGGTTCCATTTTGTATCTTTATGATGAACCAACCAACTTCTTTCAAAACTTGCCATGATCTATATAGTACTGAGATATATGAACCATTGTTAGTTAAGTAAGACAGTGATTATGCATGCAGAGAATGCTACCTGGAAGTATGAAGAATGAAGAGGTCTGTCCGGAAAAAAATATAATATAAGCATTATAAATACTGACACATATACAAAGTGAAAACAAATTTGTGGAATGTACTTCTGTTGAGATAATTGGTCAACTCAGAGTAAGTTAACAGAGAGATTGTGCCAGTATTATTAGAGATTCATAAATAAGGAGGCCCCAACATCATGAATCATGACAGTTAACCAGTACTATATCAGGATGTCAGTATGTCCTGCATGTCTATGACAGTTAACCAGTACTATATCAGTATGTCCTGCATGTCTATGACAGTTAACCAGTACTATATCAGGATGTCAGTATGTCCTGCATGTCTATGACAGTTAACCAGTACTATATCAGGATGTCAGTATGTCCTGCATGTCTATGACAGTTAACCAGTACTATGTCAGTATGTCCTGCATGTCTATGACAGTTAACCAGTACTATATCAGGATGTCAGTATGCAGGTGTATTCCCAGTTTGCTAAACCTGTGCTGTTAAAAGCTCACGCGGAATGTCATGATGATAAGAGCACGACACACGGCACAGTGTGTCAGACGGGCTTCACACTGTGTGCAGCAATACAGGTGACAGCAAGGTAGAAGTAGAGCCCTTGCTTCCCTGGTCAGGCAAATCTTGCATAACAGTCGCCCTTCTGTGAACAGAACAAACAACGTCACTATAGTGAACACTTCTCAGGATAGTTTGTTTTCATGTTGAAATGATTATTTTCACATATCCAAACTTGTTTTTATCTTTGTAGAAATGTTCGTCTATACATCTTCATCAGTACTAATGACGTTGGATGATGTCAACATACACCTGAGGAAGTTCATAATTGTCCTCATCTCGGTTGATCACTGCCTTGGTCTTTCGTATTCATGTATGGCCTCTTTCACAAGTCTTCTCCTTCTGTGTGACTCCCTATCTACCACTTTTACTCCTCCCAGTCTATGAGTTGTTTTTTTTATGCTGCGACCTCCCAATCTCAACATAAGATGCCCAATAAACATGGCAAATGCAAGGAGAATAGTAGACAAAGCTAGGAAGGACTTAGTAAGAGAGAGAGAATACGTGTCATAAACAGCAAGTTGGACAAACTCGCTTTGGAAATGAAGTTGTTTACTTCACTGTCAAGCGAAGACCAGCAAAACGTCATGCGGCACATCTCGAACGTGAATGAGAGTACACACGAGAAAAGAATTCATAGTAGCGCCAAGTGACATGGAGCTTTAAAAAGCAAGTGACATGGAGCTTTAAAAAGCAAGACAATCTTCGAGCAGACATTGCAGGGGCTCTAAAGTCACTGAGGGCCCCAAAACCGAATCTACCACACAAGGAAGAAATATGCTGAAGGAGTTGCAGAATGAGAAGTCCATCATCATATTCCCTGCTGACAAGGGAAAGGCAACAATCATTATAGAGACGGACAGATATTAGGAGAAAATGACTAAACTGCTAAGTGACAAAGCAACATATGAGAAACTGAAGAAAGATCTGACCAGGAAGTATAAGGCAGAACTGATCAGAATGTTAAGCACTCTGGAGAAGGAGGGATAGATCACAAAAGACCAGTATTGATACTTATATCCAACCCTAGCAGACCTGGGTCCGAGTACAAGGCCCAGATGGCAAGTGGTCAAGGAAGCCATTGGCTTATCGAGAGTCCATCAATGTTCATCTACGTGTATCCCGCGCTCTCTGAGATTACTTGTTTTTAAACATATTCATGCTGCCAGCGGTTATACAATCCGTAGATAATTTGTTCCATTCATTTATTGTCCTCTGTGAGAATGATTACTTCCTGGTATCCAATCTACACTGATCCTTTAATAACTTTACCTCATGTCCTCTAGTTCTGCTATCTTTCCTGAGAGAGAAAAACATATTTCTATCAATATTTTTATACCCATTCAATAACTTAAAAACGTCAGTCTGATCTCCTCGTAACCTCCTTGTCTCTAGAGTTGTTAAACCACATTCTTTCAGGCATTCTTCATAACTAAGGTCTCTCAGTTCTGGAATAATTTTAGTTGCTCTCCTCTGTATGCGTTCAAGCGTATCTCTATCATTCTTACCATATGGTCTCCATTCTTGTATACAGTATTCTTAATGAGGTCTAACTATTGCTTTATACAGAGGTATAATTAGCTTTTTTCCTTGTATGTTATGTTTCTCCTAATCAACCCAAGAATTTGATTACCCTTTGAAGCTGCAATACCACAAAGCTCTGAAACTTTCATATCAGCACTTATTGTAACTCCTACGTCCTTTTCTTTTACAGTAGTACCCAGAACAGTATCTCCCATTTTATAGTTTACATCCAAGTTCCCATGTCCTGTATGTAGGCATTTACATTTTCCAAAATTGAACAACATCTGCCATTTCTCAGACCATTTCACTAATCTGTCTAGATCGTTTTGTAAATGTTGTTTATCACCATCAGTGTTAACCTTTCTAAACACTTTTGTGTCATCTGCTACTTTGAGTATGTTACTTGTTATATTGTCGGCCAAGTCATTGATATATATTAAGAATAATAAAGGTCCTAATAATGCTGTCATCTGCCAGTCAGCCATTGTTCCATCCAGTCAATTATGTTATCCCCGATACCATGGGCTTTTAATTTAAGCAGTAATCTTTGATATGGCACTTTGTCAAAAGCTTTCTGAAAATCTAAGTAGATAATATCTACTGGTGATCCCTCGTCTATCCACTTAGTGATTTCTTCTAAAAAACATAACATATTTGTTAAGCATGACCTCGCTTTTAGGAATCCATGTTGAGATGAATTTAATAATTTATGCCTAACAAGGAAGTCCACCATATGCTATTTAACTAACCTATCTAATAATTTACAAATCACTGACGTTAAACTCACTGGTGTGTAATTCT
This sequence comes from Lamellibrachia columna, assembly GCA_963662155.1. Classification (NCBI taxonomy): domain Eukaryota; kingdom Metazoa; phylum Annelida; class Polychaeta; order Sabellida; family Siboglinidae; genus Lamellibrachia; species Lamellibrachia columna. Next base: position 5,824,555 of record OY759270.1, on the reverse strand, counting down.
CTGACTTATTTCTCGAACCCTTTTTAAATAATGGTATGATGCTTGCTTCTTTCTATTCAAAAGGAACAACTCCCTCTTTTAATAATAAGTTGAATACTCTTGCAAGTGGTATACTGATTTGTTCTACTGTTTCCATTGGTAGTTTTGGAGGAATTCCATCCACACCAGGTGATTTATTATCTTCCATTGCCTTTATTTTCTTAGCAACCATTTCTGGAGTTACAATTAATGGTTCTAAATAGTCAGGAGGCCTAGGAGGCAGATGTCCGGGGGGGAGGCAAGTGACAGCAACCCGTGGGTTTTAATGCTCTTTCTGCCTTTCTGAAGCTTTGGCAATTTCGTTCACCCCACGCTGCCACAGTTCACTCAGCTGTATAAATTAGTAACTGTAAATAGAGATGGCTATCTGAACAAATAGTCTTCGCACAGTAATTGCAGTATGGCTGAATGCTTCCCAGAGAAGTTGAAATGGCATTGAAATGAACAAGTCTGCTAGGGGGCGAAGTGTAAAGCGATTTGAACAGTTGCAAGGACTGGATACAGCGCTATATAAGAATCAACCTTTACCTTTGTGTCACTCTTCATGAAAACACATATTAAGGAAACATTTGACCTGATCAGGGAGAGACTAGAGACAAGACACTCAAAAAGAGAACCAAATTCAAAGTAGACAACATCACGGAGTTGTCAGAATTCGTGCTGGAGACTACGTACTTCAGATTTGAAGGAGAAATTTAGCAGCAGAAGTTTGGTGTAGCCATGGGCTAGTATCCCCTATTGTGGTGAACTTGTACATGGAGAACTCAGAGCTAAAAATCATTTCCACAGCCCCAGATGATTGCAAGCCAAGGAACTGGAAGCGGTATGTGGATGATATCATTTGTCTAGTACACACAGGCAAGACAGAGGAACTACAACAACATATGAACATGGTCGACCCCACAGGGAGCATAAGATTCACAAGAGAGGAGGAAGAAAACAACCATGTGCCATTCCTTGATGCCAAACTTACCAAAAACAATGGTGCCAGTATGAAGTCCACAGTATACAGAAAGAAGACCCACACGGACCAGTATTTGAACCTCATGTCCTGCCACCCCAGAAGTTAGGAGTAGTCAGAACCCTTATGAACAGGTGTGGGATGATAACTTCTGAGAAGGGGATAAAGAGGAAGAGGAAGAACACTTAAAAAGAACCTTAGAAGGTGTGGCTATCCGTCATGGGCCTTGAAAAAAGTGACCGAAAACAAGAAGAGAAAAACGGGAGACAAGAATAAAATGACAAGAATTACAGAAGCCAGGTTGTCATCCCATACATAGGTGTCTCAAAGAGGGTTGACTGGGTACTGAAGAAATATCGGGTGACCACAGCCATGCGTCCCCACACAACACTGAGACATCTGTTGGTACACCGAAAGGACAGAGTAGAACCGGAAGAACAGGGTGAACTAGTGTACCAAGTACGACTGAAGAGTTGTGGCACAGCCTACATACAAGAGACAGGGAGATTGTTTAAGACCAGACTGAATGAACACATGAAAGATGCAGAGAATGCACAAAAAGAACATGACACGAGGTGCAAAAAGAAGCGGTTGCAGCCCACCACCAACAAGTCTGCCCTCACAGACCACACAACCAATGAAAACCATCTCATAGACTGGGAGGGAGTAAAAGTGGCAGATAGGGAGTCACACAGAAGGAGAAGACTTGTGAAAGAGACAATATGGATACGTAAGACCAAGGCAGCTATCAACAGAGACGAGGGCATTTACGAACTTCCTCACGTGTACAATGACGTCATCCAACCAGTTCGTCATTAGGACTGACAGTCGCTTTGATAAGACGATGAAAATTGTTACTAAGATAAAAACAAGTTATGACGCGGCACACAGAAGAAACAAACAAGTCATTACTACACTGACACATAATACAAAACTTCTATTATTCCAAAATACACAGGAACCCGAGCCCAAAGGCACATAAAAATCAAAGGGTTCAGCAATCTCAAAATCAGTATACAACATAAAAGTTGTCAACCGATGCATAAAGCATGCAGAGGAGCAAAGGAGGGTATCCATATTATAATATGGATGGCACTTACCATCAGCAGTTTCTTCTCTGGCCACTGTCACAGCTTCACTGGAAGGGAGTCCCCCGTGCTCTGTGTGGTTACGCAAGATGATACTTGGTGTAATGGCAGCCATTGAGAACACAATAGTGTTATTATCTACAAGGCATTCAAATTTCTTTATACACACACCAAAAACATCATATTGACATACATGCAAATAATTAGCATAATTCCTACGTACAGGTGGTTCCTATGTCAGTGGTGGTTCCTATGTCAGTGGTGGTTCCTACGTTAGTGGTGGTTCCTACGTACAGTCCTACTCCATGGAACGTCCATGATGTGACTGTCAGTGGTGGTTCCTACGTACAGGGGGTTCCTATGTCAGTGGTGGTTCCTATGTACAGACCTACCGGTACTCCATGGAACGTCCACGATGTGACTGTCAGTGGTGGTTCCCACAAAAACAACATGTGTGAAGCCAGGAACAGAGGTGTCAGCACCCTCTTTGATCCACCCTATGATATGGACACTTGTTGAAGCCCAGTGTAAGGACTTTTCTTCTGTGGAGAGAACCATGCGCCTCAACCAGCTAGGTCAACAGCCAAGGAAGTGCCAGTTCCAGGAGAGGTTGTCCACCCTGTGCTCCCAGTACGTTGCTGGTGACAAGACCATCCCAGACACACTCCAGGAAATAGTCCATTGCATTAGGCTAAAATGACTTTGAATTGTTGAATGAATGTTATATTATTTTAGTATTAATAATAAAACTGCAAATTGATTTTTACTTGTCAACTATCATAAAAAAAATGGGCAGATGTCCGGGAGGGGGGGCAAATATCCTAGGAGGCAGATGTCGGGGGGGGGCAAGTGTCCTAGGGGCAAATGTCCAGGAGGGCAAGTGACCACAACCCGTGGACTACACACAAACAATAGCATACAGTGTGTCCAGAGACTTGGCTAACGTACTACAACACTAGTGGGAGAAACTGAACACCACACTGAGAATTCACAAGAACTGATGAAGGAAATGACATGACAAAAAGTTATAGAAGGAGAATCGTTTGTGTCAAAAGTGGATTGCGGTAGTGTAGCTGTTAGAACGTCGGGCTCTCAATCAAGAGAACTCGGGTTTTAATCCTCTTTCTGCCTTTTTGAAGCTTTGGCAATTTCGTTCACCCCACGCTGCCACAGTTCACTCAGCTGCATAAATTAGTAACTGCCTATAGATAGAGATAGATATCTGAACAAATAGTCTTCGCACAGTAATTGCAGTGTGGCTGAATGCTTCCCAGAGAAGTTGAAATGGCATTGAAATGAACAAGTCTGCCTGGGGGTGAAGTGTAAAGCGCTTTGAACAGTTGCAAAGACTGGATACAGCGCTATATAAGAATCTACCTTTACCTTTGTGTCACTGTTCATGAAAACACATATTAAGGAAACATTTGACGTGATCAGGGAAAGACTAGAGACAAGACACTCAACAAGAGAACCAACCTCAAAGTAGACAACATCACGGAGTTGTTACAAGTCGTACATAAGATTCACAAGAGAGGAGGAAGAAAACAACCATGTGCCATTCCTTGATGCCAAACTTACCAAAAACAATGGTGCCAGTATGAAGTCCACAGTATACAGAAAGAAGACCCACACGGACCAGTATTTGAACCTCATGTCCTGCCACCCCAGGCACCAGAAGTTAGGAGTAGTCAGAACCGTTATGAACAGGTGTGGGATGATAACTTCTGAGAAGGGGATAAAGAGGAAGAGGAAGAACACTTAAAAAGAACCTTAGAAGGTGCGGCTATCCGTCATGGGCCTTGAAAAAAGTGACCGAAAACAAGAAGAGAAAAACGGGAGACAAGAATAAAATGACAAGAATTACAGAAGCCAGGTTGTCATCCCATACATAGGTGTCTCAAAGAGGGTTGACTGGGTACTGAAGAAATATCGGGTGACCACAGCCATGCGTCCCCACACAACACGTACACTAATATTTATTCATACCACATCGTAAGCTAAGCTTTATAAATATATATAAATACAGGGGCATTTGCATTTACAGATGTGCAGTTGTAACGCAAATAATTAGCATATATACCACATTTATTGCTAAGAACAACTAAAAATCTAACAATCACAGTCTACGAAATGTGACAAGTAACGTAAAGTGGTCACCTGGGGTCAGTTAAAGTGGACACGTGGGATCAAGTTAAAGTGGACACCAGGGGTCAAGTTAAAGTGTACACCTGGGATCAAGTTAAAGTGGACACCAGGGGTCAAGTTACAGTGGACACCTGGGATCAAGTTAAAGTGGACACCTGGGATCAAGTTAAAGTGGACACCAGGGGTCAAGTTACAGTGGACACCTGGGATCAAGTTACAGTGGACACCTGGGGTCAAGTTAAAGTGGACACCTGGGATCAAGTTACAGTGGACACCTGTGGTCAAGTTAAAGTGTACACCTGGGGTCAGTTAAAGTGGACACCTGGGATCAAGTTACAGTGGACACCTGGGATCAAGTTACAGTGGACACCTGGGGTCAAGTTACAGTGGACACCTGGGATCAAATTACAGTGGACACCTGGGGTCAAGTTAAAGTGGACACCTGGGATCGAGTTACAGTGGACACCTGGAGTCAAGTTAAAGTGTACACCTGGGGTCAGTTAAAGTGGACACCTGGGATCAAGTTACAGTGGACACCTGGGATCAAGTTAAAGTGGACACCAGGGGTCAAGTTACAGTGGACACCTGGGATCAAGTTACAGTGGACACCAGAGGTCAAGTTAAAGTGGACACCTGGGATCAAGTTACAGTGGACACCTGGGGTCAAGTTAAAGTGGACACCTGGGATCAAGTTAAAGTGGACACCAGGGGTCAAGTTACAGTGGACACCTGGGATCAAGTTACAGTGGACACCTGGGGTCAAGTTAAAGTGGACACCTGGGATCAAGTTACAGTGGACACCTGGGGTCAAGTTAAAGTGTACACCTGGGGTCAGTTAAAGTGGACACCTGGGATCAAGTTAAAGTGGACACCTGGGATCAAGTTAAAGTGGACACCTGGGATCAAGTTAAAGTGGACACCAGGGGTCAAGTTACAGTGGACACCTGGGATCAAGTTAAAGTGGACACCAGGGGTCAAGTTACAGTGGGCACTAGGGCGACAATGATTCATCGATATATCGTGATATTTTTTTAACGATATGATACTTGATATATTTTACAAGAATCGCAATATGTGTATGATACATGAAAATTTTTCATTCGAAGTATCAACATGTTGAAAAACATCTAAACACCACTTAGAAACTGTTTCAAGACTACCAATACTAATTTGTAATCCTGTAACATGCATAGTAGTTTGTTGCAGCCGGAGGCTCAACATGAAAATGGTAAAAATATAGTGCTATATTGTATGGTAATGTTCACTCGTTTGTCTTAATCATTAAATATAGCTATACATTAAAATATAGCACTAAATATACACACACATACACACATATATATATATATGTATATTTAGTGCTATATTTTAATGATGTACTATCCAACTATCAGTAATTGATTCATATATTTGATATTATATATATATATATATATATATATATATATATATATATATATATATATATATATATATATATATATATATATATATATATATATATATATCAAATATATGAATCAGTTACTGATAGTTGGATAATCAGTTTTTAATAAATACATAGACGAATCAATGCGACTGATAGTTTTAAAGTAATTTCACAAGGGATGTTTCATCATATTTGCCCAAGTCAAGGGTCTTCACATTTTATTTATTGTAATTTGTTCATGAAAAGTATGTTTTTAGTAGATAAGCTGAAGTGTAAAATATGCATCCAATAAATAAACTTATATATAACTTATATATTGTTATGTATCACAATACATATCATATCGTGATGTAAATATCACGATACGTATCGTAAAATGGACATCTGGGGTCAATATACAATTAATAAGTAGACAATTAAAATAATAAATAGTAAGATAAAAGAGTAAAATGGATGTATAAGATGTAAAACTACATGTTAAACGCTAGTTTAAAATTGTGAGTCTTAAGATGTGCTTTAAATGTGTCCATGCACTCAATCAGCAGCAGGTCTTCAGGGAGTGCATTCCAGAGGGTCAGCCCCCCCTTGCAAGAACGAACGGCGGCTGTACCACGCAAGGTTACGATGCGGCACACAGAAGAAACCAAAAAGTCATTACTACACAGATTTTTCCAGAATATCTCATAAATGATGTAGTTGATTGTTAAGTTAACCAAACACTGACCAGTCAATGTCTTCAAGCAACTAGGACAAGGACACTCAAGATGAGACTATTTCACCAGTGGGAAGACAATTCAATCACAAATGGTTGTCAGTCGGTGTTCAATGACCTTGAAAAGAAGGTAACACAAGAAGCCATATCGAGAACACTGCCCACTCTACTGGTGTCCATGCGCACACGAATGACTCGCGCCTCCGCTGGAAACCTGCGTGCTTCTGCAGACAGAATTACAGATTGTAGCTTCAATCACTGACACTCCACTAAATGTCATTACAGTGGCCCTGGTGATGAGCCAACATTACAGCTTACTGTCTCTCCAATATTAGTTAGTTTACAAGTAAACTATTTCTGCTGAGACACCATTGCACTCAACTGATTGAAACAGCTCTGTTGCTCTCAACCCACTGAATAAGATAAGATAAGATAAGAAGAACATTTGTATAGGGACATAAATCTAGATAAATCCATTTGGAGGCGCTTAAAATACATTTATATGCTAAACATTGATAAGTTATGTAAGTGATGATAAATTATTTCAGATAGAAAAGAACATATAATATTAAAATAATAAGTTATATAGAAGATAATTATAAAAGATACATGATAATGAGTAATAAGTAAAAAAAAAATGTTATGTTTTATTTATATAAAAACATGTAAAGATAATAATAAAAGATTAAAAATATTTAATATAGAAATTAGTATTGAACAAACAAGATAATAAAAATATATAATAAGTGGTGCTTAAGATGCGTATGCAACCCGGAAGAGACGCGTTTTTAAGAGTCTTTTAAAAGTCAATAGGCAAGAGATTGTCTTCATCTCGTTTGGGAGTGCATTCCACATTTGTGGAGCAGAAACCAAGAAAGTTCTGTCACCGTATCAGCTACGAGATGACGGCACATACAAATCATTGTTTGTAGCCGAACGCAACACACGAGTAGCTTGTTGTATGTGGAGTAGGTTAGTTATGTAAGCGGGTGCCAGTCCGTGTTGAGCACTGAACCAGGTCTGTTGCTCTCAACCCACTGAACCAGGTCTGTTGCTCTCAACCCACTGAACAAGATCTGTTGCTCTCAACCCACTGAACCAGGTCTGTTGCTCTCAAATCCACTGAACCAGGTACGTTGCACTCAACTCAACGAACCAGATATGTTGCACTCAAAACACTGAACCAAGACTGTTGCTCTCAAATCACTGAACCAGATATGCTGCACTCAACCCACTGAACCAGGTCTGTTGCTCTCAACCCACTGAGCCAGGTCTGTTGCTCTCAACCCACCGAACCAGGTACGTTGCACTCAACTCAACGAACCAGGTATGTTGCACTCAAAACACTGAACCAGGTCTGTTGCTCTCAACCCACTGAACCAGGTCTGTTGCTCTCAACCCACTGAACAAGGTCTGTTGCTCTCAACCCACTGAACCAGGTCTGTTGCTCTCAAATCCACTGAACCAGGTACGTTGTACTCAACTCAACGAACCAGATATGTTGCACTCAAAACACTGAACCAAGACTGTTGCTCTCAAATCACTGAACCAGATATGTTGCTCTCAACCCACTGAACCAGGTTTGTTGCTCTCAACCCACCGAACCAGGTACGTTGCACTCAACTTAACGAACCAGGTATGTTGCACTCAAAACACTGAACCAGGTACATTGCACTCAACCCATTGAACCAGGTATGTTGCACTCAAAACACTGAACCAAGACTGTTGCTCTCAAATCACTGAACCAGATATGTTGCTCTCAACCCACTGAACCAGGTCTTTTGCTCTCAACCCACCGAACCAGGTACGTCGCACTCAACTCAACGAACCAGGTATGTTGCACTCAACCCACTGAATCAGGTATGTTGCACTCAACCCATTGAACCAGGTATGTTGCACTCAACCCACTGAATCAGGTATGTTGCACTCAACTCACTGAACCAGGTCTGTTGCAATCAACCCACTGAACCAGGTATGTTGGTCTCAACCCACTGAACCATGTATGTTGGTCTCAACCCACTGAACCAGGTCTGTTGCTCTCAACCCACTGAACCAAGTATGTTGCTCTCAACCCACTGAACCAGTGGACACCAGGGGTCAAGTTACAGTGGACACCTGGGGTCAAGTTACAGTGGACACCTGGGGTCAAGTTACAATGGACACCTGGGGTCAAGTTACAGTGGACACCTGGGGTAGATGATGGCAATATCAGGTCAAGTTACAGGGTCACCTGGGGTCAAGTTACAGTGGACACCTGGGGTCAAGTTACAATGGACACCTGGGGTCAAGTTACAGTGGACACCTGGGGTAGATGATGGCAATATCAGGTCAAGTTACAATGGACACCTGGGGTCAAGTTACAGTGGACACCTGGGGTAGATGATGGCAATATCAGGTCAAGTTACAGGGTCACCTGGGGTAAAGTTACAGTGGACACATGGGGTCAAGTTAAAGTGGACACCAGGGGTCAAGTTACAGTGGACACCTGGGGCAGATGGTGGCAATATCGGATGAGTTGTCTCACTGCAAGCATCTACTCAAAGAGGCTGGTTGAGAGATGGACCTAGAAGGGTTTCCTTTGAGTTGACACACCTATATCGGATCCCTTGTACTGCCTGCTACAGACCTGGTGTGTTTCCTGCAGCCCCGTCACTGTACCCTCCTGCCGCTGGTTCAGCTGCTGTGGATGTGGTAGCAGTTGACCTCATATGCTGTGGCTGGGAGGAAGAACTGCTGGGGGCAGCTTCCTCCACAGCAAACACAACCTCCAGGGGACGCTGGACATCGGGGAAGTCATCACCTGCAAGACACAAATGTTAACTACTGCACTAATAGTAAATGTGGACATAATGTCTGTGTATAAAAAAGTGACATGAGGAAATCTTTACACATATTTTTCTCACTCATTTCCAGAATATCTCATAAATGATGTAGTTGATTGTCAAGTTAGCCAAACACTGACCAGTCAATGTCTTCAAGCAACTAGGACAAGGACACTCAAGATAAGACTATTTCACCAGCGGGAAGACAATTCAATCACAAATGGTTCAGTCGGTGTTCAATGACCTTGAAAAGAAGGTAACACAAGAAGCCATATCGAGAACACTGCCCACTCTACTGGTGTCCATGCGCGCACAAATGACTCGTGCCTCCGCTGGAAACCTGCGTGCTTCTGCAGACAGAATTACAGATTGTAGCTTCAATCACTGACACTCCACTAAATGTCATTACAGTGGCCCTGGTGATGAGCCAACATTACAGCTTACTGTCTCTCCAATATTAGTTAGTCTACAAGTAAACTATTTCTGCTGAGACACCAGTGCACTCAACTGATTGAAACAGCTCTGTTGCTCTCTTCCCAATGAACCAAGTCTGAACCAGGTGTGTTGCACTCAACCCACTGAACAAGGTGTGTTGCACTCAACCCACTGAACTAGGTGTGTTTCACTCAACCCACTGAACTAGGTGTGTTTCACTCAACCGACTGAACCAAATATGTTGCTCTCAACCCACTGAACCAGATCTGTTGCTCTCAACCCACTGAACCAGGTCTAAATATGAAGAAGGGGAGGGGGAGTTAAGGCTTACAAAATAAAATTAGAAAGGGAAGCATAATGCAATGAAGCTGTTTGGTGCAGAACAGTTACAGGAAATTCAACATTAAATATTGGGTTAGTTTACCGAAGTCCAAACATAAATGAAGAGGATAACACAAAAATACAAAATGCTATAAAGGAAGTGAGTAAAGAGGAATGTATCATAATAAGATATTTTAACCAAGGACACAAACAATGGAAATCTCTAGAGAGTACAGGGGGTGAGGACCAACAGTAAACAAAATGTACAGGAAATGGTTAGACAACTAGAAGACATTGCTGGAAATATAACATCACAAGGTTTTTCAATGTTAATTCTAGAAATGGTAGCTAAGTAAATAACGACAATGAAGGATAATAAATCACCTGGTGTGGATGGAATTCTGCCAAAACTACTCATGGAAATAGTAGAACAAATTAGTATACCATTTGCAAGAGTGTTCAACTTATCATTAAAAGAGGGAGTGGTTCCTTTTGAATGAAAGAAGGAAATATCATACCATTATTTAAAGAGGGTTCAAGAAATAGATCAGAGAATTACAGACCAGTGAGTTTAACATCATTGATTTGTAAATTATTACAAAGGTTAATTAAAGACCATATGGTGGACTTCCTTGTTAGGCATAAATTATTAAATCCATCTCAACATGGATTCCAAAAAGTGAGGTCATGCTTAACAAATATGCTATGATTTTTGGAAGAAATCACTAAGTGGATAGACGTGGGATCACCAGTAGATATTATCTATTTGGATTTTCAGAAAGCTTTCGACAAGTGCCACATCAAAGATTACTACTTAAATTAAAAGCTCATGGTATGGGGGATGTCGTAATCGACTGGATAGAACAATGGCTGACTGACAGAAGACAGTATGTTGTAGTAAATGGGGAGGTTTCAAACTGGTAATCAGTTTTGAGTGTGGTATCACAAAGATCAGTATTAGGACCTTTATTATTCTTAATATATATCAATGACTTGGACTATAATATAACAAGCAACGTACTGAAATTTGCGGATGACACTAATGTGTTTAGAAAGGTTAACACTGATGGTGATAAACAACATTTACAAAATGATCTAGGCAAATTAGTCAAATGGTCTGAAAAATGGCAGATGTTATTCAGTTTTGGGAAATGTAAATACCTATATACAGGACACAGGAACTTGGATATAATCTATAATGTGGGAGATATTGTTCTATGTACTACTGCAAAAGAAAAGGACTTAGGAGTAACAATAAGTGCTGATATGAAAGTTTCAGAACAGTGTGGTATTGCAGCTTCAAAGGGTAATCAAATTCTTGGGTTGATTAGGAGAAACATAACACACAAGGAAAAAAGCTAATTATACCTCTGTATAAAGCAATAGTTAGACCTCATTTAGAATACTATATACAAGTGTGGAGACCATATCATAAGAAGGATATAGATATGCTTGAACACAAGAGGAGAGCAACAAAAAGTGTTCCAGAACTGAGAGACCTTAGTTATGAAGAACGTCTGAAAGAATGTGGTTTAACAACTCTAGAGACAAGGAGGTTAAGAGGAAATCAGATTGAAGTTTTTAAGATATTGAATGGGTAAGAAAATATTGATAGAAATATGTTTTTCTCACTCAAGAAAGATAGCAGAACTACAGGACATGAGGTAAAGTTAGTAAAGGATTAGTGTAGATTGGATATCAGGAAGTACTCGTTCTCACAGAGGACAATAAATGAATGGAACAAATTGTCTACAGATTGTGTAACTGCTAGCAGCGTGAATATGTTTAAAAACAAGGTTGACACATATCTCAGGAGGGCGGGTTACACGTAGATGAATATTGTTGGACTCTTGATAAGCCAATGGCTTCCTTGTCCACTTGCAATCTGGGCCTTTGGCTTGGATGGAAAATCTTGTTAAAGCTTGAATAAGTTTAAAAACAAAATGGCAATACATCTGGTCAAACATAGTTCATGGGTCAACAAGTAGTTTGCAGGTATAGTTCATGGGTCAACAAGTAGTTCACGGGTCAAATATAGTTGATGGGTCAACAAGTAGTTTGCAGGTCACACATCTGTTCATAACACACAGTTAACATGTACACTGGCGTATCTAGGATCTCAAAAAATTGGGAGGCCAAGCCTAGTCATGCATGCTATTTTATAGCGGCGTAACAGGTAAATGTTTGCATTTTGTCTATAAATGTGTGTATAATAATTGGTAGCTAACAATATAAGGAAGAGTCTGAGACTGACCGACAGATAAAGATGACTCGGAGGCTGACACTGATGTCTTAGTCCCACTGCTTCCAGTAGTAGACCTGTTTTTCTTTTTCCTTTTCTGGGTTTTTCCTGAAAGTACAAATTGCTCATTGGAATGCTGCAAGATGTACAGTACACAGTCAAAACACCAGCTCAGAGCAGCTGTTGGCAGATTCTTGTTAGATGTGCATACTGACATACTGTAGACAAGACAGAAGGTATGTGGAAAACATGAAGCCAGTCTTTGATGAAGCTCGCAACATGGATGAAAAATAACCAGGAAAAAAAATAAAGCAAGATTCGATCTTTCACAATTACCAAGTGTTTTATTGTACGACGTATAGTAAACAAGTGTTTTGTTGTACGACGTATAGTAAACAAGTGTTTTATTGTACGACGTATAGTAAACAAGTGATGTGATGGGTGCTTACCTTTCCGTGATGTACCAGAAGCTGCTCCAGTCTGGTTCTCTGCTGCTGGTGCTGCTGCTGCTGGTGCTCTGGACGTGGTAGTAGTAGTGGTCTGGGAGGAAGAACTGCTGGGGGCTGCTTCCTCAGCAGCAAACACAGCCTCCAGGAGACGCTGGACATTGGGGAAGTCATCACCTGCAAGACACAAATGTCTGTTTTCACACTTCTGTGAATTGTGTGCTGTGGATCACATTTGGTTTAGAGCAAATATGCTCTAAATGTGCACACAATGTTTAAGACATATAAATACATTCATATATACATTACAATGTGAAACATTGGAAACATTTTTACTTTGCAGATGTTCTAGCATTTTCCTCACAAGTGCTGTCAGCTAAACATTGAGCTGTCTTAGAACAACTAGATTGAGGGAGACAATTCACTCACCAGTGGTTGTCAGTCGGTGCTCAATGACTTTGTAAACAAGGTCACGCAAGAAGCCCATATTGAGAACACTGTGCACTCTGCTGGTGTCCATGCGCGCATGAATGGCTCGCGCCTCCACTGAGAACCTGCGTGCTCCTGCAGACAGAGTTACAGATTGTAGCTTCAATCACTGACACTCCACTAAATGTCATTACAGTGGCCCTGGTGATGAACCAAGAACAGTGTATTGTCTCTCCAATGTTAGTCAGTTTACAAGGAAGGTATTTCTGCCGAGACACCAATGCAGTATGATACCCTTAACAAGATTGCGGTCCAAACAACAAGCTACAGATGGCCAGTGGACAAGGAAGTCCAACTACTGTTCATCTATTTATATCCCGCCCTTGTCAGATATCTGTAAATTTTATATTTAAACATATTCACAATGCTATGATTAAGACATTAAAGCAATTAGTAAACATATACACCTACCAGTATTGGCTGATTGTGTGACGTTGGCTGCACTGTTGGCTGCTGTCACTGCATTAATCTGCAACATCACAACCACATCAGTAAAGACTAAAATGACATTTAACATGTGTATCAATTTCACATCTAATTTGATTTTTAATAACATGAAATTGTAACTTTTTGGTGTCAAAACATTGGTCAGAGAACTGGACACTAGTTAAGGCCCAAGAGTTGACAGTGTCCAATAATTAAGGCCCAAGAGTTGACTGTGTCCACTAGATAAGCCCCAAGAATTGACAGTGTCCAATAGTTAAGGCCCAAGAGTTGATTGTGTTTACTAGTTAAGCCCCAAGAGTTGACTGTGTCCACTAGTTAAGGCCCAAGATTTGACAGTGTCCACTAGTTAAGCCCCAAGAGTTGACTGTGTCCACTAGTTAAGCCCCAAGAGTTGACTGTGTCCACTAGTTAACCCCAAGAGTTGACCATGTCTATTAGTTACCTGTTCTGAGTAGGATGACTGGATGGTGTGGATGAAGGCTTCCCCCTTCACTGTCCTCACATAGTTGCACCGAGGAAACCAGCGGGCGTGTTCTGTCCAAGGGTCGTCACCCCTCTCCCAGTTACGTAGAGTGCCATTGCATGAGAAGCATTTGACGGAGTCTTCAATGCCTGGAAGTATACAGTACAACATTTTATATATCTCATAGTCTCAGTTTACAGTCACACCCTTCTCTGCAGTGTTACATTAAAGTGTGTGAGTTGGTACCAGTGCTAACTCATCCACTCACACTTGTGAAGCACAATTCACAATTAGAGCTACATTACAATATAAAATTGCATAAATGAATCCACAGAACAGAATGTAATTGGATAGAATTTGAAGTAATTAAATTACATTTCCATATGTGTAATTTATATTAAACTGGTTGAACTGTCACAGAAATTAAGAAACATTTGCTAAAGATTCGGTAGAAAGATTGATAGAAATGGTTGAATCTGTGATTGATTATATAGTAACAATGGTTTGCCAAACTAACAAAATAACTGATATAATTTGTCAAAGAAAGTTAAAAAATTTATACAGATGTCACAGAATTTTCAATTTTTGTGAAGTAAGAATTACACGTGTCAGATTTGTTTGTTTTCAATTCTCCTGTATTAAAACATATACATTATGACCTATTCTATGATCTTCTCACTTTTATATATATTTTTGTAATTTTATTTACATACTTTGGTTTGTGAGTAATTCAAATGAATTTATATCCAGTACTTAAGTTCCTACATTCTGCTCAGCACATGTGATAAATTACCTCCTCTGCAACTATAAGCCAGCATGGTTATATGAGACAATGGATTTTATCCACTCAATGGCCTGTTTATCTATTTATAAGGTATAATCACAGACATGGCTAAATCAAACATGAGCTGTGTGTAATAAATTGTCAAGTGTGTGGTTATTAGCAACCATGGTTGTATCACTTATATGAGTAAAGGTATTATACCCACTCAATGGCCTGTTTATCTACTTAAAAAGTGTATATGGTTATGGACATGGTTATGTTCAATATAAGCTGTGTTCACACAGACTTAATACAAATTACATCTGGCAAATATTCAATAATGCTCGGAGGTTGGAAGATTAAACTAAAATAACAAGTGAAATCTGAATAATTCTGGATTAACCATAGAATTGTCTTGCATACACAACAGGATGTACTGAGTAAAACTGGTGTGTGTGAACAGAGCTCTAGTGTCCCTGTTGGTTCTCACTTAATGGTTTTGGACAAGGTCTTGACTGTCTTGTGGTCAGTGTGAACTCGTTATCCACTTACTTATGATTATGCACAGGTACATATCCAAATAAATAATAGCAAGCATAATATCCACTCAGAAGCCAGCCTGGACTAGGTCAGGGATGGGGAACAGAGGGGAGACGGGAGGGAAGAAGTCCAACCTGTGTAGTAGAAGCCGGCCTGGACTAGGTCAGGGACGGGGAGCAGAGGGGAGACGGGAGGGAAGAAGTCCTACCTGTGTAGTAGAAGCCGGCCTGGGCTAGGTCAGGGACGGGGAGCAGAGGGGAGACGGGAGGGAAGAAGTCCTACCTGTGTAGTAGAAGCCGGCCTGGGCTAGGTCGTCTTTAGATTGGCTTGAGTTTTAAGGCCATCGCTTGAAGGACAACAGACGGGATGTCTCTCCAGAGTAATTCAGACTCCCCGGCTCCTCCAGGGGAACATCTCCCAACTGGGAACTTGGAGAAGGGTTGGCCACAGCATTCTGAAACATTCCTGGCTTGGTGAGTCATTGTGAACTGATTCAAACATTGAACAAATTAACTTACACGTGGCTGCAGCATTTCTAAACCTGCTGCATTTCTAAACCTGCACACCTACAGAGTTGTGATATATCTAACTACAAAGATCATACTTCATGAATAACAAAATTAAACACAAATTTTAACAATATGTAAACAAAATATGTCACAATCTGTGTCATTCAGGCTGAAAATGCATTATAAACAAATTTGTTTAAATACTCCTTACAATAATATATAATAGGTGATGATACTGAAGTAACTGAACTCACCTGTGACGCTTGTTGGATGTTAACTTTCTCTTCCTCAATGGACACATTTCCTCCTGCCCGGGCGTCTTTGAGGAATGTGCATGGTGGAGAGGATTTCAGATGCACCTCCATTGGCTCGTCATCTGGCTTCCATCCTCGCAAGGTAACATTGCAGAAGGCACACCTGACGTGGTCTGCAATGTCAAAGTAGAAGAGCCCGGCCTTGGCGAGATTCGCTGGACAAGCATAGGCCTCGGACGGCCAGTTTGTGAAGCTCTCCTGTCTCTTGCTCTCCAGCTTTAAGTCCTGCAGCTGTTGCAAACTCAATGAGCCTATACCAGTGGTGCCACCAGTGGCCATGCTGAGATTGCCTTGTGGTGCTTCATTGGTTGCTGAATATTGCAAGCTGGTATATTGACCGGTCTGTGGAAACTGTCCCTTGACTGTTGTTGTTGAGTGATTCAAGGAAGTTGGTCCACTGTGTTGGTCAAGACCAGCAGCAGGACGGCCTGGAACCTTTACTGGTTGACTGTTATTGGCAGCAGCATGCTTCGCCTGTTGAACATAGTATCCGGACTTTGCTTTGGTACAAGAGCTCTGACCACACGGTGGCACTTCTGGTGCCTCCCCCAGTGGAACATTTGTAGAATCTCGACCAGTCATGAACCTACACTGTGGAAAGAAGCGTTTGTGTTCCGTCAGAGGTGAGTCTCCAGCTTCCCAAGTCTTCAGTCGACCACTGCAGCAGAAACAGGCCACTTGGTCTGCTGTTTTGGTGTAATAGAAGCCTGCCCTGGTTAGCAGTGTTGGCCATACAGCTGCCCAGTTAGGCCAATCCTTGAAAGATTTCAGACGTACAGCCTCGTACTGCATTTCCTCATTCCCTCTAAATGGTGGTCCTTTCCCTAGTCTCTTGAAGTATGAACCCATTCTCGCTGAAGTCATCTTTAATACTGCCACTGGAGCAGCCATTATAACTGTTAATGTGTTCTTGTATTGTATTGGTGTAGGTTTGATAGTAGTATCGAATGTTCACAAACTCTGAAGCAAAGAAGGCGAATGTAATGTAATGCATGTAGTAATTGTGTCAGTACATTTACTGTCAAACAACAGCAGTGACGCTAATTGGCGTTTCGACACAGTTCAGATATTGTCTGAGCACTACATTATGTGCTGGCGGAAATGATAATCTAGTTAATAAAAATTCTTTATGTAGTCACCACAAATGTGTGTGTGATGATAATGGATACAATACACCTGTAATTACAAACGTGTGTGTGTGTGTGTGTGTGTGTGTGTGTGTGTGTGTGTGTGTGTGTGTGTGTGTGTGTGTGTGTGTGTGTGTGTGTGTGTGTGTGTGAGAGAGACTGTGTGATAATAGGGTATACAATAATTACAAGCGTGTGTGTGTGTGCGCACACGCACGTGTATGGTGATGTGTATATTTAGGCCTAGTAAAAAAAGAAACTAGTTTTCTTTTTTCTTATTATTTACTATTGAAAAAGAGATTATTTTTGGCTGTGTGAAGAAATCTCTGTCCAAAACTTGCTGTCTGAAGTACTGTTATATTCTTTCAGTTCACTCTTTATGTATCATACAAGGCATAGCGATGTATGTGTATTCTACAGAGTCTACAATAAGAATGATGATATCTTGTTTTAAACAGTCTTTATGCAAACTCATAATGCAGACTTATTTTTCACCCCAAACCCCCAAAACACCTCAACCCCCGAACATCACAAGGAAACACACTTAAAGGAATTTTTATAAACACCAACAGCTTTAAGAGCATTGAAAAAGCAACCCAATTAAAGGCAACTATTCAATCCAATAACCCAGATATCATATTTCTAGTTGAAACTAAATTAGATGAAAACTGCTACATACTCTTTTCTCCCACCCAACTACGAGGCCATCAGAAAGGACAGGAATGTCCATGGTGGTGGAGTCCTTATTGCCTTCCATGATGACTTTGTAGCTGAATCTCTCCAAAATTTAAACTCAAAATGTGAAATAGTTTGGTAAAAAATTCACTTTCACGCAACAAATGCATATACTTTGCATCTTACTATCGACCCCCAAATGAGCACCTCCAATCCCTTGAAGCTCTCCATGAATCCCTAACTAAACTATACAGATCACAAAAACTCCCCCTAATGTAGTTATAGCTGGAGATTTTAACCTCCCTGATATCAACTGGACAAATCACCAGACCACTAATAACAGCACTGCTAACAAGCATAACAAACTACTAGAAATAACTAATGGCTTTGGACTGCAAAACATGGTAAGTGACCCCACACGTACCGCTTCTGGTAATATTCTTGACCACATACTCACTTCAAATTCCCCCTTTATCATCAACACCCATACCACTCCTGGTATGAGCGATCATGAATCCATGACTTTCAGTGTCAACTTAAATCCAGTTTGCAACAGGATACCCCCCACAGAGCTTATAGTTACAAATCAGCAGACTGGGACAAACTTAAAGACGACACAGACAAACTAAATCGTGAGTATTTCGACATGGACCCCAACTCACAGGATACAGACATAAACTGGACCTTTTTTGTGAACGTCTGACTATCTTGATTAACAATAACATACCTAGACGAAACACCAAAGCTAAAACCCACCTCCTCTGGATAATACGTGAACTAATTAGAATGCAGAGAAAACGCAACAAAAGCCACAAAAAAGCAAAACAAACTGGACTAAACAGTGACTGGGAAAAATTTAAGGAACTCTGAAAGCAAGCTACTAAAGCATTAGCAACATCTTACAAAGACTATGTTAACAACCACATTGAAGACAGCCTGAAACTAATCCAAAATGATTCAGGTCATTTATTAAGGCAAATAAATGAGAAAACATTGGCATTCCCACACTTCGAGTGAACGACCAACCAATAAGAAATGATCGTGATAAAGCAAATGCCCTTAACAACCAATTTAGTTCTGTATTTACCCAAGAAAAGTACCCCACCCCCCAAACAGCCCCCCTCTATTTACTCAAACACCCCCCTTCTCGAAATTGGCATAGATGGCATAATAAAGCAGTTGGAAAATCTAAACCAGAAAAAAGCTACAGGCCCAGATGAACTTCCAACCGGAGTCCTTAAAGAAACTGCAAAGCAGATAGCTCCCATTATCACCAAAATTTCCCAGCAGTCGTACGACACAGGAAAACTTCCTGATGACTGGCTACAAGCATTAGTAACTCCCATACACAAAAAGAGCCACAAATCTGACCCTGCTAACTACAGACCCATATCACTAACCTGCAACCTCTGTAAAGTAATAGAACATATCATCCTAAGCAACATGTGGAAACACCTGCACAAGCATAACATCATTCTCCACTTCCAACACGGATTCCAGTCGGGACTGTCTTGTGAATCTCAACTCATTGAGACAGTCCACAACTGGATGACTGCTATGGACAACAAGACAAGATAGAATGTATGAACGACATCAACAACAATTAAAACATCAAAAACAAACAGTTTTGAAACATCATAGGATTTCCCCCTTTTAAACTACTGACGTTGGCCTGATCTGTAATGGCTAGACTTCACACCCCAGCTAATGTCCAAAGCACAAAATCAATACATTTGAAGAAAAGAAGTTTGAAACGAACATGAAAGAATGACGTAGAGCACAAATGAAAGAAACTAATTACTCTTTGAAAATGCTTCGGTCGGAAAAGAAACTTCTGTTATGAATACGTAGCACAAACTGTCAGCTTAAAGCACATAAAAGAAAGACCTTTGCAGGTGAGAAAACGGAATTCCATGATTACACTTATCTCAATGGGTGTGAATGGATCAGCGTCGGTGAGCACAAATCAAACACAACACAACAGAGTAATTGGCTTGCATTGTTTATTTCGGTATGCATTTCTTAAGCCGTTAACTTATTTTGAAAAACAATCCCATACTGTCGTATTACAAAATATATGCAAGTTGATGTATTGATATTTTCATATCTTGCTAATACTACTACTACAAAAGTAAGTTTTAATTAAAATTTACTAGTAGTTGTGGATACAAGGTAGGCTTGGTTCAAATTAATTGAAGTGAAACAGAGAGACCATGTGCATGTGTTATGTAATTATGTTCAAACTTAACAACGTCAAAACGTAGATGGGAAACACTCACCTTTCTGTTAGTTTTGATCGCATTCTGTGACTGTTGTAAACAAATATTTTGGTATGGAAATTATGACGAATTACAACAAATGAAATACAGCTGCTCCGAGTTGTCTTCAAGAGTTGTGGCACATCCCGCTAATTGCTGTCACGCTTACGTTTTGTGTTTTGTAGTGTAATCACACATCTCTTTGTGTTGGGTACATAAGTTGCTCATGTGTGTTCATACATGTAGGTGCGATACTCACTACAAGAATTGTAGGCTGTGATGCTGATCTAGAAGTGAATGTGATGCAATGTCTGTTATTCACACCTGCTCATTGGCTTGCATTGCTATCAATTAGAGGTGTTATTTTTAATGACAGTGGGTCTTCAAATAAATATAAGGTTCATAACATTGACAATTTATTATAGCTCCTTAACATCAACCGCTAACCATGTGCAATACTATATTCAAACCTTTCGCGAAGACATTACGTTTTGAGGAAAAGATCGAGTGCGTCGTCCGTCGTCCGTCGTCCGTCGTCACCGGAATAACTACTTCGTTGGGTGGACCGAGGAACAACTACAAGCAGTCGAGGAAACTGTGCGACCAGTGAGATGTATCGCATCAGACGAGGCGGCATCAGTTATTTCCAATAACGAAAGGTTACTGAACATGAAGCTTGCGTGGGTTTGGGTGTCAGAGGCAGATGCAGCAGTAGATCTACGGGACAGAATTCGAGGCAGAAGGATAAGGTCGTTGACTGCAGTGAAAACGGAAGCGGCCAAGGTCTGGAAGAGCGACTCACCCCTGTACGATGGAAGCAGAGCCACCCACATGCCTGGTACGTTAAATTGTAATTGTATTGTTTTATTATATCTAATTTCGGAGGTTATTTCAATTAAATTAAAGTTCCTTGAATTAAATTTAAGTTCCTTGAATTAATTTGAAAACATTGGGAGGTTAATTTAATTTAATTGACCCGAGAAACGTGTGAAGTTAATTTAATTGGAACATTTCTGAGTTAATTTTAATTTCATCACCTTCTCAATTTAATTGCCCATGCCTGCTGTGAACATGCTACAGTAATTAATTTTATACGTAGGAAGTAATTGCAATCCACGATGTGTCAATAGACGTCGTCTATCTGCCGAGACAGAATACGGATATAGAAAAAGGCGCGCAGAAGAGACGCGAGAAGTCGACACACGTTATTCCGTACATGAAATGACTTTACAATTTGCGGCACAAAGATCGCAGCTGATAGATGCTATCCGCTCACGCGACCCTAAACCTCAACTGCAACAACAGCTGGAGACCCTAGAACGGCACTTCCCTGGATATTCCATTCCATTGAGCAAGGACATCCAAAGTCTTCACTTATTCCTACTGCAGATTGTGCAGTCGTTTGAGTAAATAGTGGATTCGTGAATGCGTCGGACATTTTGTGTGCAGACTGTTTCTCGTATGATTTGTACATTGTTTTCCATTAAAACATTTACTACGTACAGCTGTATGTGATTATTTATTATGCTAGGCCCAATTTTACTTAATTTTACACACACTTCTCAAGTTAATTGCCCCATGCCTGCTGTGAAGATGTTACAATGCAGAATACAGATACAATTAAAACAGATTAGGCCCCAGTATCCCCTCACTGGGATTGTGTAATGTCATTCGTACCTCAATTTTGCTGTCGTATAGCTATAGGACGTTCATTCCATCAAACCACCATTAAGAAAATGTTAATATACTTTTCGCGGCTAATCGCATCATCCTTCCGAAATGCACATATTATCGCCCACAAACGCACACAATGACCATTTTCTGACCGCTAAGGTTTGCCTAAAATGCAGTATTATATAAGAACATAATAATGAATGACCGTTTCAATTGTGTATTATATATTCAAGGCATCCATCCATCTAAATTGTATTTATGCATGGCTTGGTTGTTCACTACAATGTTGCTTTGTGTACACACACACACACACACACACACACACACACACACACACACACACACACACACACACACACACACACACACACACACACACACACACACACACACACACACACACACACACACACACACACACACACACACACACACACACACACACACACACACACACACACACACACACACACACACACACACACACACACACACACACACACACACACACACACACACACACACACACACACACACACACACACACACACACACACACACACACACACACACACACACACACACACACACACACACACACACACACACACACACACACACACACACACACACACACACACACACACACACACACACACACACACACACACACACACACACACACACACACACACACACACACACACACACACACACACACACACACACACACACACACACACACACACACACACACACACACACACACACACACACACACACACACACACACACACACACACACACACACACACACACACACACACACACACACACACACACACACACACACACACACACACACACACACACACACACACACACACACACACACACACACACACACACACACACACACACACACACACACACACACACACACACACACACACACACACACACACACACACACACACACACACACACACACACACACACACACACACACACACACACACACACACACACACACACACACACACACACACACACACACACACACACACACACACACACACACACACACACACACACACACACACACACACACACACACACACACACACACACACACACACACACACACACACACACACACACACACACACACACACACACACACACACACACACACACACACACACACACACACACACACACACACACACACACACACACACACACACACACACACACACACACACACACACACACACACACACACACACGAGGGATATACTGCGTGGTAAACTGATCAGTACTTACCTTCAGCAGAAATACTGACACTTCTCTGATCTAGTAGAAACACTTATCCAAATGATAGTGGCGTCGTCTACCGGATCATAAAAATATTACTACTACAACTATGATGTTATTGACAACGTAATAACTTTAACAATTATTATGCAGGACTGCAAGGTGCACATGTGACTGAGATTACACGAAATACATAAAACATAATTAATTATATAAAAAGTATCATTGCTGAATGCTGAAAGCTGTTATTGGTGATTCCGATTTTAACCAATGCTCCCGTAAGGGCGCTGTGAAAACCACGAACGTGGTTAAAGCAGTGTAATATTAACCATGATGGTATTTCCTTTTTATTTATAGCTATTCTGTAATTCTGTAGAAATCTATAGAAATCCATAGAATTCTATAGAATACTGTAGAATTATACAATAGAATATGCAACAGAATACTACAAATGTTATAGATATTTCCGCAAAAAAAAATATTCGATGACTTACAGATCCTCACCCACTGACCCCCATGCATGCATTGTCAGCTTTAAAATGTGCCCCACAGACTTACAGATCCCCCACCCACTGACCCCCATGCATGCATTGTCAGTTTTAAAATATGCCCCACAGACTTACAGACCCTAACCACTGACCCCCATGCATGCTTTGTCAGCTTTAATGTGTGCCCCAAATACTTATAATCCCCACCTACTGACCCCATGTATGCTCTGTCAGCTTTAATATGTGCCCCATAGACTTACAACCCCCACCCACTGACCCCCATGCATGCCATTTTCAGCTTTAATGTGTGCCCCACAGACTTACAACCCCACCCACTGACCCCATGCATGCCTTGTAAGGTTTAATATGTGCTCCATAGACCTGCAGTAGCAGATCCAACGCAGAAAATGGAAAAACCCACTAACTCTGTAGAGAAGGAAAACTCATGTAATAAACTATTCCTTGCAACCTTTTCATTCAATCGTTTTTATTTTGCAAGGCGTTGGCAGAATAGACTGAGCCGCGTCATGGACGCCTCTGTCGTGACTCATTTTGTAGAAAGATGAGTCCACAGCAGGTTGCACATTTATCCCGTGTGTGGTATCACTTTCGTTTTACTTCCCCTGGCTTTGTCATCGTGGAAAAGGGACCGACAGCTTTTAGCGAAGGCCGGCAAAGTGAGGTGAACATAGTTGCTAATCAGCAGCATGATGAACGCGACCCCCGGTCCTCTCGATTGATATGCCGGCGTTCCAACCGCCGAACTACTGCGCCATGTGGTTATCATATAGGTGATGGTTATAGCCACGTGGTTATCATATAGCTGATGGTTATAGCCATGTGGTTATCATACAGCTGATGGTTATAGACATGTGTTTATGATATAGCTGATGGTTATAGCCATGTGGTTATCATATAGCTTATATCGATGGTTATAGCTATGTGGTTATCATATAGCTGATGGTTATAGTGACGTGGTTACATTCGCTACATCTTGCTCTGAAAAAAATTATTAAACACAAGATTTCTTCCCCCACGGTCAGATGTGCATTGTGCTGTCAGTTTGTGTGTGCCCTTTTAAATTGCCCAAATTCTTAATTATGCATTGTTGTGACACTGTCGCGCAATGGTCGTGTAAATAAATAATACCATTGGACTATAATAGCCAGTTAACGTGTTTAATTTACATTCCACTACTGGATGTATATCATATACAATACATACATAGAGAATTTCATAATTACCAAAACAAAGAAAATAAATAATAACCACCTTTACGAGTTCCCGTAAAGTCCCTTTAACTCTCCAGACCAAATGCTGCTGCGATTCAATGAAAGCTTCTAAGAAAGAGGTCGACCGCAGATCGCGTGTCAGTAAAGATACATGCAATGCCCGTTGTGTGTTATCGATTATAAATAAACTACATTCAATAAGCGGCGTCTCGCTCGTTCAGTCGTGTCGTCGATGTTCCTGCTTACAGCTAGTGACCTTTCCCCCGTACCATGTGATTATTATATACCTGTATAACCAGGTACGTGGTTATATCCTATTCCAAGGTCGTAACCAGCGGTTGTATGGGTTGACTGTACATCACTTCACAATGTAATGGTTAAGCGTTGTTTGTGGCAGAGCATACTATGCATACACCTGAGTAGTAAACAGCAATTCACTGCATAGATACACGTGTACTAAAACATACCGCATTAACATTCGTGTCGTATAGCACTCTAGTATAATAAACTGCGAAAATCAACCCTTTTTAGACTTGTGTAATATTATGGTATCTGCATACACTAAAATCTACCTCCACAGTCCGACGTGTGCAAGTGGACGCCCTTTGTCCACATACCACCACACAAAACAGGAAGAGTGACACGTTTTGACATAGATAGTCTTTGTCAAGGCGGTGAACCATGACGGAATAGCGACTTGTACAAGGGGGTAGGTATATTATTGCGATCTTTCAGGTCTTAGTGCAGGCCTCCCTGGATCATATAAACTGTAAATATGTACACATTATTACTTGTGCACCTCGATCACCACTTTAGCAACAAGTGACATCCATGAACCAGTACTTACCAGTATTTATGTTTGCTCTGTTATGGAGAGATAATTCATTTGTGAAGGAATTTTAAGGAGATTTTGAAAAGGCATTTATACAGCCAGGAGCAACTGGGTCAAGTTTGGCGAGACAGGTTATTCCACAAGAGTGGAGACGATAACGAGTACATTAATGTTATCGCCATGTTTGTTGTGCGTTGACGACACACGCAGGTCGTTGTTGCTGACTGAGGTGAAGCCATGCCCCCATCAAATATACATATGTAGGTCCTACTGCTCCCTCACACATTGGGTCCTCTTGCAGCGGGTGGGGGGCCTCCGGCCTGCACCAGCCCAGACATTTAAACTTTGACTTCAGAAATGTGTTTTGAACACATATATGGGGGAGACCCCCACACTTCCCCACCAGCAGGGGCATAACTCCCTCGCTACCTTCCCACGCACGTTGTACGGCTGATTCTCCAGCTTCAACCTCCGACATCAACACAAAATAATGGGTCCCATAAATGATGTTGTCCCACCACAAATAGGAAGACTAACTCCGCCGCCTGTGGTTACTGGTCGGCGCCAGTGTAGCCGATTGATCATGCTCGGTTTGCGTTAGGGGGTCACGTGTATACCGGTAGCACTATTTTGTTTCAATTGGTACCATTTGTCTGACAATTTGACAACTCAAGCCATGACTATGTGTCGGCAACTATATACTTGGCACATGTCTTGCAACTCTGAGGTTCTTGAAATAGAATTATATCATTAATTCCATGTACATATCCAGTGGATGGACGTTTGCAATAATATAATGTCTGTATGATCCAGGCAGAACAAAACGCCCAGGGGTGGGCGTTTGCCTACTATAATTTTTTTATTTGAATATTGTTCTCATATATAGCTCGCAACCGATACACTTATGCCACTGCTATAATTGTATTAGCCTACTGTATTGTATTGTATTGTATTGTATTGTATTGTATTGTATTGTATTAGTCTACTGTATTGTATTGTATTGTATTGTATTGTATTGTATTGTATTGTATTAGCCTACTGTGTGCATTCACTTACTGTGTCTCAGTTTCCCGTGGCTACTCCACATAGCCCCACTTTGGGACGATTTGTTTTATGTAGCTCAATGTTTTATGTTAATAGCTTACCGCGTGTTTTCTTTCTGCTGTACCGTACTGTAAGCAGATGGGTGACATACTTATCTAAAATATTTTCTTTCTGCTGTAACCGTACTGTAAGCAGATGGGTGACATACTTATCTAAAATATTGTCTTTCTGCTGTAACCGTACTGTAAGCAGATGGGTGACATACTTATTTAAAATGTTTTCTTTCTGCTGTAACTGTAAGCAGATGGGTGACATACTTACTTACTTACTTAGGCCCTTAACTCCTCCTGGAGCATAGGCCATCCACAACATTTCTCCAGCGCCTCCTGTCTTGGGCAATCCTCTACAGTTGTTGCCAGCCATTCCCTGTTTGCTTGATGTCTGCCTCGAGGTCACGCCGCCAGGTGTTTTTTGGTCTTCCCCTCTTTCTCTTGCCTTGGGGGTTCCACATCAGGACCTGTCTGGTTATGTTGGTGCTTGGCTTTCTCAAGGTGTGGCCAAGCCATCCCCATCTCCTCTTAAGGATCTCTATCTCTATTTGGGCTTGGTGTGTTCTATCCCAGAGGTCTTTGTTGCTCACCCTGTCCATCCAGTGTATTTGCAGAATTCTTCTCAGGCAACCGTTGACAAATGTCTGAATCCTTTTCAGCGTGGTCTTGTTTATTCGCCACGTTTCCGCTCCGTACAGCAACACGGACTTTACATTTGTGTTAAACAAGCGTATTTTGGTGGTTTCTCCAATTACCTTTGACTTCCACACATTTCTCAACAGGTGGAAAGGTACCCTTGCTTTGCTGATCCTTTTCTTTACGTCAGCCTCTGTCCCTCCATGCGTATCCACTATGCTGCCTAGATATCTGAAATGGGTGACATACTTATCTAAAATGTTTTCTTTCTGCTGTAACTGTACTGTAAGCAGATGGGTGACATACTTATCTAAAATGTTTTCTTTCTGCTGTAACCGTACTGTAAGCAGATGGGTGACATACTTATCTAAAATGTTTTCTTTCTGCTGTAACTGTACTGTAAGCAGATGGGTGACATACTTATCTAAAATGTTTTCTTTCTGCTGTAACCGTACTGTAAGCAGATGGGTGACATACTTATCTAAAATGTTTTCTTTCTGCTGTAACCGTACTGTAAGCAGATGGGTGACATACTTATCTAAAATGTTTTCTTTCTGCTGTAACCGTACTGTAAGCAGATGGGTGACATACTTATTTTAAATGATTTCTTTTTGCTGTAACTGTACTGTAAGCAGATGGGTGACATACTTATCTAAAATGTTTTCTTTCTGCTGTAACTGTAAGCAGATAGGTGACATACTTATCTAAAATGTTTTCTTTCTGCTGTAACTGTACTGTAAGCAGATGGGTGACATACTTATCTAAAATGAAGTAAAAATAAAGACATCTTAAGATATAATATAAGAAATGCATGTGGCAATATTAGTTACTAAGCTAAAAGAAAGGCAGGCCTGTAGGCGGGGGTATGTTGATTGCGTTCGCAACCCCCTCTGCCACCCAGAGAGACTGAAGAGTACCGCTTCATCAGGCACTTTTTGTACGCCGTTGAGACTAAAGAGTTCCGCTTCGTCAGACAATGTTAGGGGGCCGATGGAACGGAACAGTTCCGCTTCGTCAGAAATTTTTTTGAGGCGGTTGTGATTGAAAAGTTCCGCTTCGTCAGAAAACATTTTTGAAGCCGTTGAGACTAAAGAGTTCCGCTTCGTCAGACAATTTTAGGGGACGGATGGGACAGTAAAACTCCGTTTTGTCACACCCGTTTTGGGAGACAATCTTAGAGGGCCGTTAATTGAGACTGGAGAGTTCCGCTTCGTCAGAAAATGTTGTTGGGGCCATTGAGACTGAAAGAGTTCCGCTTCGTCAGACCGATAGGACAGAACAGTTACGCCTCATCTGATACGTGAGGGGTGACACTGAAGAGTTCCTCCTTGTCAGAACATGTTGTTGGGGCCATTGGCATTAAGACTGGAGTACCGCGTCATCAGATTTTTTGGGGGAGTCACAATAACCCGGAACTTATACTATCACAAGGGTTTTTAATGGCGGAAGACCTAAATGGTTACTTCAGTTCAGTGTTTACCAAAGAAGATATTAGTTCATTACCAGTTGCTGATGCTAAATTTCAGGAGGCTAAATCTGACTATTTAGGACCGTTAGTTGTAACTCAAGAAATGGTAGCTAAGAAAATAAAGGCAATGAAGGATAATAAATCACCGGGAGTGGATGGGATTCCTCCAAAATTACTAATGGAAAGTACAACAAATCAGTATACACTTGCAAGAGTATTCAACTTGTCATTAAAATAGGAAGTTGTTCCGTTTGAATGGAAAGAAGCAAACATCATACCATTATTTAAAAAGGGTTCGAGAAATAAGTCAGAGAATTACAGACCAGTGAGTTTAACGTCAGTGATTTGTAAATTATTAGAAAGGTTAATTAAAGACCATATGGTGGACTTCCTCGTTAAGCATCAATTATTAAATTCATCTCAACATGGATTCCTTAAAGCGAGGTCATGCTTAACAAATATGTTATTTGTTTTGAAGAAATCACTAAGTGGATAGACGTGGGATCGCCAGTAGATATTATGTACTTAGATTTTCAGAAAGCTTTTGACAAAGTGCCACATCAAAGATTACTACTTAAATTAAAAGCCCATGGTATCGGGGACAGCATAACTGACTGGATAGAACAATGGCTGACTGACAGAAGACAACGAGTTGTAGTAGATGGAGAAGTTTCAAATTGGAAATCGGTTTTGAGTGGGGTACCTCAAGGATCAGTATTAGGACCTATATTATTCTTAATTTATATCAATGACTTGGACGACAGTATAACAAGTAACGTACTGAAATTTGCGGATGACACAAAACTGTTTAGAAAGGTTAATACTGATGGTGATAAACAACATTTACAAAACGATCTAGACAGATTAGTGAAATGGACTGAGAAATGGCAGATGTTGTTCAATTTTGGGAAATGTAAATGCCTACATACAGGACATAGGAACTTGAATGTAAACTATAAAATGGGAGATACTGTTCTGGGTACTACTGTAAAAGAAAAGGACTTAGGAGTTACAATAAGCGCTGATATGAAAGTTTCAGAGCAGTATGGTATTGCAGCTTCAAAGGGTAATCAAATTCTTGGATTGATTAGAAGAAACATAACATACAAGGGAAAAAAGTTAATTATACCTCTTTATAAAGCAATAGTTAGACCTCATTTAGAATACTGTATACAAGCATGGCGACCATATCGTAAGAAGGATATAGATACGCTTGAACGCATACAAAGGAGAGCAACTAAAATGATTCCAGAACTGAGAGACCTTAGTTATGAAGAACGCCTGAAAGAATGTGGTTTAACGACTCTAGAGACAAGGAGGTTAAGAGGAGATCAGATTGAAGTTTTTAAGATATTGAATGGGTATGAAAATATTGATAGAAATATGTTTTTCTCACTCAAGAAGGATAGCAGAACTAGAGGACATGAGGTAAAATTAGTAAAGGATCAATGTAGATTGGACATCAGGAAGCACTCGTTCTCACAGAGGACAATAAATGAATGCAACAAATTGTCTACAGATTGTGTAACTGCTAGCAGCGTGAATATGTTTAAAAACAAGGTTGACACATATCTCAGGAGGGAGGGTTATAAGTAGATGAACATTGTTGGACTCTCGATAAGCCAATGACTTCCTTGTCCACTTGCCATCTGGGCCTTTGGCTTGGATGGCAAATCTTTTTAAAATCTTGTTAAACTTCCAGGGTACCTCCGCGGAACTTCCGGTGTAACCCCTGCGGAACTTCCGGGGTACCCCCTGCGGAATTCCGGCGGAAGGGCCCGCGGATCTCCCGTGGAGCCATCGGCAGAACTCCCTCGAACTGATCGCGGAAAAGTACTCCAATTAATAATAATTAATTTATGAAGCGCGACTGGCGAGCTGACGGCTGGTGTATAAAATCCAAAACGTATTATGCTGTAATTTCCTATTGTCTCAGTGGCTAAGTGGATACGGCCATCGATTGTCCTATATGTATGTAGCAGTGAACTTTTGGTCCCAGGTTCGATTCCTATAAGAGGCAGATTTTTTTTAATCTTAGGGTACTTTGGTATTTTGTATAATCACAATGTTGTGTTGTATTACTATTAATTAATTTAGTTATCGAAAACATACATAGACAAAAGTCATTATAGACGTAGGGTAACCTGGGGCAAAACCGCCCTGGAGGGGTTTTGCCCCAGGTTATACGCAAAATATAAAACTCTGAACATCCCAAAATCTGGTACAAAATGAAGCTAACACGTGTCGGATAGTCACTCGGTAAGCTCAGCAACACGAAACAGACGTGATTAAATCAGTGGTTTTTTTTTACTTTTATATGCGCTATTATACGCTCTGATCTAATATTTTGGCAATACTAAATTGGTGCAACTCACTATAATACGATATGAATCATGAACTTAATTTGTGGCATAATAACAGTATTAATCAGTTGACAGGTCAAACAATACAAAATGGGCATAGGTATATTGTGTTGTGCATACATCGTGTTAAGACATAAATTATGTTTAATACATTTAATATAATATGAACGTTGTGGAATAGTTACGACAACCAAGATAGTGGCATAGTGGGTATCGTCTTTAATAGACGAGATCAGTAACTTTCCGGTTAATTCGTTCGATCATTAGACATTGAACAACCCCATATTGCAAATCGTCACGTGCTGCTCGTATAATGACTACAAGTAGTTTGTTCTGTTGTACGGACCTTGAAGCAATTGTGTTCAATAGGTTGAGTCAAATTACAGCACCTGAGCTCATGCGATTATATCAGACACGCTGTGGTTACATCGACAGGTCGAAGTCCGTATATCTAACAACGTGGAATTATTCTAGAATTTACTAGCATTTCCCCTTTGGTTATTTACCAATAGCACGCACGCACGCACGCACGTGTTGCATTTTACATTTTATTGGACATTATTCTGGGTTGCACTATAGCTGAACATTGATCCAGAACATTTAATATTTATTATGCTATCGATGTTTTTGCCGTCATGATACGTACAGCAGCATGGTTATGTTTAGTGGTTACAACCGTGAGAACGTAGGTGATACGTACAGCAGCATGGTTATGCTTAGTTGTTACAACCGTGAGAACGTAGGTGATACGTACAGCAGCATGGTTATGTTTAGTGGTTACAACCACGAGAACGTAGGTGATACGTACAGCAGCATGGTTATGTTTAGTGGTTACAACCACGAGAACGTAGGTGATACGTACAGCAGCATGGTTATGTTTAGTGGTTACAACCACGAGAACGTAAGTGATACGTACAACAGCATGATTATGTTTAGTGGTTACAACCACGAGAACGTATAGGTGCGTTTGCCGTCAGCAACATGTTTACACACCACAACAATGTAGGTGTAGGCCTATATGTCGTCAACGTTATGGTTATATACTACAATTGTATAAATTATGTATGTCGTCAGCAACATGATTATGCACCACAACAGAATAAATATGTACTTTAGTCAACATGCGTAAGCTGGCCGGTGGGTATACTATAACATTCTGATATACAATTATCTACCAACCATATCTACTGATATTACCTACATATCTACGACACCCAGGTCGGCAATACCCGCTGGGTATAACATGTCCTTTATTTGTAACATAGCGATTGCTGGTTAAATAACCACCACACATTGTCATCGTTACGTAGAAACAGGTTGCTATATAACCACCCACACTTTCCTATGACCCGCTATCCGGAAATCACCACTCATATAGGAATGTCATTCTCGTAGTCTAAGCAAAGAAGAAAAAGGATATTATGGGCTATCCAGAAAGTACGTCACGCTAGTTTTTGACTTTTTTAAGAACCCCCTCCCTTCGTAACGCTGGCCTGTACACACCCCCTAAAACTGTACGTTCGCTTTGAGAGAGACCCTCCTCCACCTATTATGCATACGTCTATTTTTTTACAAAGTTAGCAGCAGACTTTTCGCACGCCATTACAAACTTCATTGATGCATGGTAGAGTCCGCATTCCTTTTCCGTTAGAATTCAGTTGAAGTATATCCCTAAAACTGGCCCAGCAATCAATGTTATTCGTCTGATATCGACAGCTGGACGAGCAAAACACGTTTTAAACAACAAACGTAACGATCGCCAAGACATCAACCATGCAACGCTCCGTAGCGCTTACACGGACACGCACGCACGCACGCACGCACGCACGCACGCACGCACGCACGCACGCACGCACGCACGCACGCACGCACGCACATATACACAGACGCACGCACGCACGCACGCACGCACACACACACACCCCGACCCCTGAATGTGACGTACCTTATGAACGGCCCCTTATTTGTAAGATGCATTAGTTATTTCTAGTCAGTCACGCAACGTTGACAGGTCTCTCCAAAACCAATCTGCCAGACACAGTGACTGGGAGAGGCGGCGTAAAGGAGGCAAACAGAGGAAGAGGTTAACCAGGTTGAATAAGATTGCAAGTCGGGTTGACAACGTCGGGAAATGGACAGGAACCAGCTTCTCAAAGAACCTAGGACTAGGTGCGACGAAGGACTAAGAAAGGTGGAGATAAAATTATTGTTTGCAAAACGTCTGAAGTGGCGCCCCAACGTTTGGCGCTTGAATGAACAAGTATGTCGGGGTCGGAAGAGGTGAAGTATAAAGCGCTATGCAAGAAAGTGCCTTTGTACTTTGACGTCAAAACAACCGACACGACATGTACTGGAACGACCCCATTTAAAACTAATACCCATGCATGAACCTCATATTGTCGGTTGACACAACCGTCCCGGACATGCTGTAGTTGGTTTTAGACGTTCGGGGTGTAAATTAGTTATTTCAACGGATAGGCTACTAGAAAATGAAAATAAAATATGACAATAATTATAAAACGGGTGTGTTTTATTACGAATACCGACAACTCGACGATAATCATAATATTTTATATACTTTCTAACTGAGTTGATGCAGGGCAGTAGGGCCTAGTACAACGTATAACGCTAGTGATCAGGGATCATAGCTAGTTGGGTGAAGCAAGAACATAGTGTGTGTCGCTATGAAGAACTTTATTACAACGCCAACAATGAATAACATATACATATGAAGTCACATAACAGTGTAACCATACATCAGTACTTGAGTGTACACATCCAATGACCCAGTCTGTCTATACAAAATGTACACTACATCAACTGTAATTACATCAGCAAAGGTGGGCAAACAGCCGACACCTTGTAAATAGCTCACACCACCATGGTACAAACACACCATGTACACGATAAAAGAACGTGTAGAAAGGTGGGAAATTGTGATTAAACGTAAATGTACCATTATCCACACCTGAACAATCATATTTAATGGTGAAGACACTTCCAATAACAAACATGTATTGATTTGCATATTTCACACATGTATCTCCGTTTTTATTCTTCTTCAAAGTCTTGCTTGCTGCCAGGTAATAAGCTTGATAACTTTGCATATATCCTAACTAGACTGACGTGTTATGTCCAAGCACGTCGTTATAAAATACACCTGCCTTTAACGAAGAGTGTAACATAGGAATACAGTCACAGATGAAGCTGGTAATGTAGCAAATGTTAAT
>OY759270.1:5669996-5787496 GCA_963662155.1 Lamellibrachia columna | reverse complement strand
GGCTTATGGCAGATACTACGAAAGATTGGTTGCCCTGACTTGTTTGTCGACGTAATACGTTCATTCCACGAAGGGATGGTTGCCCGAGTGCAAGATCAGGGTCAAACGTCAGAGCCATTCCCGGTAACAAATGGCACCAAGCAAGGCTGTGTGATGGCACCACTGTTATTCACATTAGTATTCTCAGCCATGCTCAACGATGCGTTCCATGACAACGACTTGGGAGCACTCATCCGGTTCCGAACTGATGGAAACGTATTCAACCTTCGACGACTCAAATCGAGGACAAGAACTTCCAAGTTACTGATCAAAGACCTACTATTCGCTGACGACTGTGCACTTCTTGCACATACGATCGATGACATACAAGCGATTACCAATGCTTTCGCCAGATCCGCCCGCCGTTTCGGATTGACTATCAGTCTGAAGAAAACCGAGGTGATGTATCAGCCGAAGCCTGGAGCAGACTACTCGGCTCCAATCATCACCATCGACAACAACCCACTAAACGTCGTTGACAAGTTCACCTACTTGGGTAGCACGCTATCACAAAATGCCATGATAGACGATGACGTCTCAACACGGATTGGGAAAGCGAGCGCGTCATTCGGCAGACTCACCAAGCGCCTTTGGATAGAACGCGGTGTACGTCTTGCCACCAAAATCAGTGTATACTGTGCCGTGGTGCTACCGACACTGCTATATGGATGCGAGGCGTAGACACCATACCGCCGACACATACGGAGACTCGACCAGTTCCACATGCGCAGCCTAAGGCGCATCGCTAACATCAAGTGGCAAGACATGATTTCCAACACCGAGGTCTAACAGCGCTGTGCACAAAAGGGCATCGAACACCACATCAAGCGTGCACAACTCCGCTGGTCCGGGCACCTTGTGAGAATGGCCGATGACCGCATCCCTAAGGCAGTGTTCTATGGAGAACTGGACGCCGGCAAACGAACACGGGGAGGGCAGCGAAAGAGATACAAGGACGTGCTCAAGGCAACACTAAAATCTTGTGGCGTGCCTCACAACACCTGGGAGTCCACAGCGATGGACCGTGCCCTCTGGCGTCGCACATGCCACGTCGGCCTACACGAATTCGAAAAAAAGCGGTGCGACGCCGCTGAGAGAGAAGAGACTAAGACGGAAGGCTACCCAGCCTTCATCAAACACTGTCACCTTTGTGTGTCGTGTCTGTGGACGACAATGTGCATCGCGGATCGGTCTGTTCAGCCACAACCGTACACACGATACTGACTGAGGTCGAGATCCGTCGTCCGACGGCTCACTCCATACATATACTCCATACATACATATATATATATATATATACATTCATACAGTAATATATATTATATGGGTTTACAGCTTTGGGACTGACTCAGCAGAGTGGGAGTTGTGGTCAAATATATAATTGTATTCAAAGAAGCTGATTTTGTGTAATTGTAATTGTGTTTTACTTTTCCAAGAATTCAAAAGTTGAAATTTCCAATTTTCAACGTTATACACTTAAAATGCAAACAAAGCTTTTAACATACATAATTAATTTTTTTAATATATTGGTGATTAAGAATGCAACACATACATGTATTTGGTCCAGAAAAACATATTTGACCACAATTCGGTTTGCAACACCTATCCAGACAGGCGTTGCCTCAGACTGAGAGGTGTTTACCTGCAAGTGGTGGGAAGGCAATCCCATCTCTACGACAAGTAAACCCGCACTGTACCTCGTATAAGGGCCCTGCAGATGGGGCAGTTACGCAGAGCAGGGGCACACATTGCACAACTACAGAGATGTCCGCAAGGCAGGAAGACAATGTTCGCTTCACCATCCATGCAGATCTTGCACTGGAGACGTTGCTCTTCTGAAGCAGCCGGCTTCACTTCTGACTTCATCTCTATCAACAACACAACAAACCATCAGGTCAACACGTAGTTCACTGGTGAAAAACACAACATGGGTCAACAAGTAGTTCACAGGTCAAAAAGTAGTTCACTGGTCAATAAGTAGTTCACTGATCAACAAGTAGTTCATTGGTCAACAAGTAGTTCAAATGGCCAACAAGTAGTTCACAGGTCAACAAGTAGTTCATGGGTCAACAGGTAGTTCACAGGTCAACAAGTAATTTGCAGGTCAAACATAGTTCATGGATTAACAAGTAGTTTGCAGGTCACACATTTGTTCATAACACAGTTAACATGTACACTGGCATATCTACGAATCTAGGATCTCGCAAATCGGGAGGCCAAGCCTAGTCATCCATGCTATTTTATAGTGGCGTAACAGAAAAATATGGGAACAAATTAAAGCAAAGGGTGGGGGGGCAACATTGACATCACACTTCTTCACCAATTATACATTTCCATGTTAGTGATAATTTTTTTTCAAAACCAGGGTAAATGTTTGCCTTTTGTCTATATATGTGTGTATGTACATATGTATGTATATATGCATGTATATATATATATTTATATATATATATATATATATAATATATATATATATATATATATATATATATATATATATATATATATATATATATATATATATATATATATATATATATATATATATTATATATACATATATATATATATATATATATATATATATATATATATATATATATATATATATATATATATATATATATATATATATATATATATATATATATATATATATATATATATATATATATATATATATATATATATATATATATATATATATATATATATATATATAAAATTGTTAACTAACAATATAAGGAAGAGTCTGAGACTGACCGACAGATAAAGATGACTCGGAGGCTGACACTGATGTCTTAGTCCCACTGCTTCCAGTAGTAGACCTGTTTTTCTTTTTCCTTTTCTGGGTTTTTCCTGAAAGTACAAATTGCTCATTGGAATGCTGCAAGATGTACAGTACACAGTCAACACACCAGCTCAGTGCAGCTGTTGGCAGCTTCTTGTTAGATGTGCATACCGACGTACTGTAGACAAGACAGAAGGTATGTGGTTGCTGAGAAAACATGAAACCAGTCTTTGACGAAGTTCACAACATGGATGAAAAATAACCAGGAACAAAAATAAAGCAAGATTCGAACTTTCACGATTACTAAGTGTTTTATTGTACGACGTATAGTAAACAAGTGTTTTATTGTACGACGTATAGTAAACAAGTGATCAAGTGATGTGATGGTGCTTACCTTTTCCTGATGCACCAGCAGCTGCTCCAGTCTGGTTCTCTGCTGCTGGTGCTGGTGCTGGTGGTGCTGGTGCTCTGGTGGTAGTAGTGGTCTGGGAGGAAGAACTGCTGGGGGCAGCTTCCTCCGCAGCAAACACAGCCTCCAGGAGACTCTGGACATTGGGGAAGTCATCACCTGCAAGACACAAATGTCTGTTTTAACACTTCTGTGAATTGTGTGCTGTGGATCACACTTGGTTTAAAGCAAATGTGCTCTAAATGTGCACACAATGTTTAAGACATATAAATACATTCATATATACATTCCAATGTGAACCATTGGAAACATTTTTACTTTGCAGATGTTCTAGCATTTTACTCACAAGTGCTGTCAGCTAAACAGTGAGGTGTCTTAGAACAACTAGATTGAGGGACACTCAAGAAAAGACTCTTGCAAAGGGGAGACAATTCACTCACCAGTGGTTGTCAGTCGGTGCTCAATGACCTTGTAAACAAGGTCACGTGAGAATCCCATATCAAGAACACTGCGCACTCTGCTGGTGTCCATGCGCGCTCGAATGACTCGTGCCTCCACTGGGAACCTGCGTGCTCCTGCAGACACAGTTACAGATTGTAGCTTCAATCACTGACACTCCACCAAATGTCATTACAGTGGCCCTGGAGATGAACCAAGAACAGTGTATTGTCTCTCCAGTATTAGTCAGTTTACAAGGAAGGTATTTCTGCCGAGACACCAATGCAGTATGATACCCTTAACAAGATTGCGGTTCAAACAACAAGCTACAGATGGCTAGTGGACAAGGAAGTCTAACTACTGTTCATCTATTTATATCCTGCCCTTGCCAGATATCTGTAAATTTTATATTTAAACATATTCACACTGCTATGATTAAGACATTAAAGCAATTAGTAGATATATACACCTACCAGTATTGGCTGATTGTGTGACGTTGGCTGCACTGTTGGCTGCTGTCACTGCATTAGTCTGCAACGTCACAACCACTTCAGTAAAGATTAAAATGACATTTAACATGTGTATCAATTTCACATCTAATTTGATTTTTAATAACACGAAATTGTAAATTTTTGGTGTCAAAACATTGGTCAGAGAACTAGACACTAGTTAACGCCCCAGAGTTGACAGTGTCCAACAGTTAAGCCCCAAGAGTTGACCATGTCCACTAATTACCTGTCCTGAGTAGGCTGACTGGACGGTGCGGATGAACGCTTCACCCTTCACTGTCCTCACATGGTTGCACCGAGGAAACCAGCGGGCGTGTTCTGTCCAAGGGTCATCACCCCTCTCCCAGTTACGTAGAGTGCCATTGCACGAGAAGCATTTGACGGAATCATCAATGCCTGCAAGTATACAGTGCAAAATTTTACATATCTCATATTCTCAGTTTACAGTCATACTCTTCTCTACAATGTTAAAGTACAGTGTGAGTTGGTGCCAGTGCCAACTCATCCACTCACACTTGAGAAGCAAAATTCACAATTTGAGCTACATTACAAGATAAAATTGCATAAGTGAATCCACAGAACAGAATGTAATTGGATAGAATTAGAATTAATTAAATTACATTTCCATATGTGTAATTTGTATTAAACTGGTTGAACTGTCACAGAAATTAAGAAACATTTTATAAAGATTCGGTAGAAAGTTTGATAGAAATGGTCGAATCTGTGATTGATTATGTAGTAAAGCCAAATTAACAAAATAACTGATATAATTTGTCAAAAGAAAGTTCCAAATTTTATATACAGTAGATTGATACACATATGTCATAGAATTTAACATTTTTGTGAAGTAAGAATTATACGTGTCAGATTTGTTTGTTTTCAATTCTCCTGTATTAAAACATATACATTATGACATATTCTTTGAACTTCTCACTTTTATATATTTTTGTAATTTTATTTTCACACTTTGGTTTGCGAGTAATTCAAATGAATTTATTTCCAGTACTTAATTTCCTACATTCTGCTCAGTGCATGTGATAAATTACCTCCTCTGCGGCTATAACCCCCCAGCATGGTTATATGAGACAATGGATTTTATCCATTCAATGGCATGTTTATCTATTTATAAGTTGTAATCACATACATGGTTATATCAAACATGAGCTGTGTGTAATAAATTATCAACTGTATGGTTATAAGCAACCATGGTTGTATCACTTATATGAGTCAAGGTATTATACCCACTCAATAGCCTGTTTATCTACTTAAAAAGTGTATATGGTTATGGACATGGTTATATTCAATATAAGCTGTGTTCACACAGACTTAATACAAATGACATCTGGCAAATATTCAATAATGCTCGGAGGTTGGAAGATTAAACTAAAATAACAAGTGAAATCTGAATAATTCTGGATTAACCATAGAAATGTCTTGCATACACAACAGGATGTATTGAGTAAAACAGAGCTCTTGTGTCCCTGTTGGTTCTCACTTAATGGTTTTGGACAAGGTGTTGACTTTCTTGTGGTCAGTGTGATCTCGTTATCCGCTTACTTATGATTATGCATATCCAAATAAATGACAGCAAGTATAATATCCACTCAATGGTACACAGACACTCACGTATATATCCAAAAGTGGTGTGTTCTTATGTCTTCAGATTTTCAAGAGGTATAACTTAATTAGCGTTTTTACAATGCAGTCACACTTAAGTGAAAAACAAATTATTTTATATACTACATGTTAAATTACATGTACATGTTAGAGCTTACACCAGGAGATCATGATGTGCATGTTTGTGCACATACTCATTAAATAACCATGAATGTGGGTAAAACATATAACCACATCATGACAGGTGGTTATACGAGAGCAGGGACTTTCCACTTATCAGGGATACCTCAGTTAGCCAAAGCCACAAAACAATCTCCTCTCAGTCGCTAGGTACACAGGACATGGTGAACGCACACTGACAAAGCAGCCATACATGTGCCTGTAGAGCTGCAGGGAAGTAAGTCTGGCTACATAACCATGACTCGTCCATGAGTGACCTGACGTAGAATAAAGGAAGCAGATGTTGGCCTGAGCCTTGGTTAATTAAACCTTTGTTATAAAAAGCATTCCAAATAAAAAACCGTTCCAAGTTTCTTCCACATGAAAGTTTTTCTGAAGCCTGTGTATGAAAACCCAACATAATCAGGAAGATCAAATCACACTTATCACAGACAATTTAATTCCTTTATTTTGCCCTGACTATGACTTCGCTTGACAAGAATCAATTAATGTAACACAGATGTTGATTTATTTCATTATCCAGCCAAACGTATACAGCTGTACAGTCCTAGGAAAATATCTCATCGGCTGAGATAAACTTCCTAATAGCTATCAAAACCAATTCCCTTACATTTTCACTAGCATCTGTTAACTTCGCAGACATTCCAAATATATTCTCTCCAGCACATACCCCACTGTGCAGTGCCACACTACCACAGTTTGATAAAGCATCTCACCATATGTTCTTAATAGACTAATAGTTGATAACCAGTCAATAACTGCTGGAATAACACATTTTTTTGGGAAAATGCTGAGACAGTTTCATCATCCATGTCACAAAATGTGCCAGCAAATGCTTGAGTAGTTTAATTAGTAGTTCAATTACAAAGGTCTGCTTTTATTTCAAATTTATACAATACAAATTACTTGGGCCTAAACTTTAACAAATATATCTCCATGAGCATGACATGTAAAGCAATGTAACTTAAAATGAAACTTAATTAAAAATTACACTGGTACAATTACTAATTAAACATCAATTACAGTTACAATAACTTGTATAATTAATTACCATCAATTTTAACTGTAACTAATCCCAAAACAAGAAAGGGATGGGGAGTAGTCCTTTTGTAGTAGAAACCAGCCTGGACTAGGTCAGGGATGGGGATCAGAGGGGAGATGGAAGGGAAGAAGTCCTACCTGTGTAGTAGAAGCCAGCCTGGACTAGGTCAGGGATGGGGATCAGAGGGGAGATGGAAGGGAAGAAGTCCTACCTGTGTAGTAGAAGCCGGCCTGGACTAGGTCAGGGACGGGGAGCAGAGGGGAGATGGAAGGGAAGAAGTCCTACCTGTGTAGTAGAAGCCAGCCTGGACTAGGTCAGGGATGGGGAGCAGAGGGGAGATGGAAGGGAAGAAGTCCTACCTGTGTAGTAGAAGCCGGCCTGGACTAGGTCAGGGACGGGGAGCAGAGGGGAGATGGAAGGGAAGAAGTCCTACATGTGTAGTAGAAGCCAGCCTGGGCTAGGTCAGGGATGGGGAGCTGAGGGGAGACAGAAGGGAAGAAGTCCTACCTGTGTAGTAGAAGCCAGCCTGGGCTAGGTCAGGGATGGGGAGCAGAGGGGAGATGGAAGGGAAGAAATCCTACCTGTGTAATAGAAGCCAGCCTGGGCTAGGTCAGGGATGGGGAGCAGAGGGAAGATGGAAGGGAAGAAGTCCTACCTGTGTAGTAGAAGCCAGCCTGGGCTAGGTCAGGGATGGGGGAACAGAGGGGAGATGGAAGGGAAGAAGTCCTACCTGTGTAGTAGAAGCCAGCCTGGGCTAGGTCAAGGATGGGGGAACAGAGGGGAGATGGAAGGGAAGAAGTCCTACCTGTGTAGTAGAAGCCAGCCTGGGCTAGGTCATGGATGGGGAACAGAGGGGAGATGGATGGGAAGAGGTCCTACCTGTGTAGTAGAAGCCGGCCTGGGCTAGGTCGTCTTTAGACTGGCTTGAGTTTTGAGGCCATCGCCTGAAGGACGATAGACGGGATGTCTCTCCAGAGTAGTTCAGACTCCTTGGCTCCTCTGGGGGGACAACTCCCAACTGGGAACTTGGAGAAGGGTTGGCCACAGCATTCTGAAACATCCCAGGCTTGGTGAGTCCTTGTGAACTGATTCAAACATTGAACAAATTAACTTACATGTGGCTGCAGTGTTTCTAAACCTGCTGCATTTCTAAACCTGCACACCTACATAGATGTGATATATCTAACTACAAAGATCATACTTCATGAATAACAAAATTAAACACAAACTTTAACAATATGTAAACAAAATATGTCACAATCTGTGTCATTCAGGCTTAAAATGCATTATAAACAAATTTGTTTAAATACTCCTTACAATAATATATAATAGGTGATGATACTGAAGTAACTGAACTCACCTGTGACGCTTGTTGGATGTTAACTTTCTCTTCCTCAATGGACACATTTCCTGCTGCCCGGGCGTCTTTGAGGAATGCACACGGTGGAGAGGATTTCAAATGCACCTCCATTGGCTCATCATCTGGCTTCCAGCGTCGCACGGTAACATT
Source organism: Lamellibrachia columna (assembly GCA_963662155.1). Classification (NCBI taxonomy): domain Eukaryota; kingdom Metazoa; phylum Annelida; class Polychaeta; order Sabellida; family Siboglinidae; genus Lamellibrachia; species Lamellibrachia columna. The sequence continues at coordinate 5,778,961 of OY759270.1, read as the reverse complement.
GCAGAAGGCACACCTGACGTGGTCTGCAATGTCAAAGTAGAAGAGTCCGGCCTTGGCAAGATTCGCTGGACAAGCATAGGCCTGGGTTGGCCAGTTTGTGAAGCTCTCCAGTCTCTTGCTCTCCAGCTTCATGTCCTGCAGCTGTTGCAGACTCAATGAAGCTATACCAGTGGCGCCACCAGCAGCCATGCTGAGGCTGCCTTGTGGTGCTTCATTGGCTGCTGAATATTGCAAGCTGGCATATTGACCGGTCTGTGGAAACCGTCCCTTGACTGTTGTTGTTGAGTGATTCAAGGATGTTGGTCCACTGTGTTGGTCAAGACCTGCCACACGCTTTGCCAGTTGAACATAGTATCCGGACTTTGCTTTGGTACAAGAGCTCTGACCACACGGTGGCACTTCTGGTGTCTCTACTTCTGGTGCCTCCCCCAGTGGAACATTTGTAGAATCTCGTCCAGTCATGAACCTACACTGTGGAAAGAAGCGTTTGTGTTCAGTCAGAGGTGAGTCTCCAGCTTCCCAAGTCTTCAGTCGACCGCTGCAGCAGAAACAGGCCACTTGGTCTGCTGTTTTGGTGTAATAGAAGCCTGCCCTGGCTAGCAGTGTCGGCCATACAGCTGCCCAGTTAGGCCAATCCTTGAAAGATTTCAGACGTACAGCCTCGTACTGCATTTCTTCATTCCCTCTAAATGGTGGTCCTTTCACTAGTCTCTTGAAGTATGGACCCATTCTCGTTGCAGTCGTCTTTAATACTGCCACTGGAGCAGCCATTATAACTGTTAATGTGTTCTTGTATTGTATTGGTGTAGGTTTGATAGTAGTATCGAATGTTCACAAACTCTGAAGCAAAGAAGGCGAATGTAATGTAATGCATGTAGTAATTGTGTCAGTACATTTACTGTCAAACAACAGCAGTGACGCTAATTGGTGTTTCGACACAGTTCAGATATTGTCTGAGCACTACATTATGTGCTGGCGGAAATGATAATCTAGTTAATAAAAATTCTTTATGTAGTCACCACAAATGTGTGTGTGTGTGTGTGATGATAATGGATACAATACACCAGTAATTACAAACGTGTGTGTGTGTGTGTGTGTGTGTGTGTGTGTGTGTGTGTGTGTGTGTGTGTGTGTGTGTGTGTGTGTGTGTGTGTGTGTGTGTGTGTGTGTGTGTGTGTGTGTGTGTGTGTGTGTGTGTGTGTGTGTGTGTGTGTGTGTGTGTGAGAGAGAGACTGTGTGATAATAGGGTATACAATAATTACAAGCGTGTGTGTGTGTGTGTGTGTGCGCACACGCACGTGTATGGTGATGTGTATATTTAGGCCTAGTAAAAAAAAAAAAAAACTAGTTTTCTTTTTTCTTATTATTTACTATTGAAAGAGATTATTTTTGGCTGTGTGAGGAAATCTCTGTCCAAAAGTTGCTGTCTGAAGTACTGTTATATTCTTTCAGTTCACTCTTTATGTATCATACAAGGCATAGCGATGTATGTGCATTCTACAGAGTCTACAATAAGAATGATGATATATTGTTTTAAACAGTCTTTATGCAAACTCATAATGCAGACCTGTAATTACAAATGCATGTGTATGTGTGTGAGACTGTGTGATAATAGGGTATACAATAATTACAAGCGTGTGTGTGTGTGTGTGTGTGTGTGTGTGTGTGTGTGTGTGTGTGTGTGTGTGTGTGTGTGTGTGTGTGTGTGTGTGTGTGTGTGTGTGTGTGTGTGTGTGTGTGTGTGTGTGTGTGTGTGTGTGTGTGTGTGTGTGTGTGTGTGTGTGTGTGTGTGTGTGTGTGTGTGTGTGTGTGTGTGTGTGTGTGTGTGTGTGCGCGTGTGCGCACATGTATGGTGATGTGTATATTTAGGCCTAGTAAAAAAAGAAACTAGTTTCTTGTCCCCGCCCGCTTCCTTTTCTGCCACCGCCTCCTTTTTTCTTATTATTTACTATTGAAAAAGAGATTATTTTTGGCTGTGTGAAGAAATCTCTGTCCAAAACTTGCTGTCTGAAGTACTGTTATATTCTTTCAGTTCACTCTTTATGTATCATACAAGGCATAGCGATGTATGTGCATTCTACATAGTCTTTAAACAGTCTTTATGCAAACTCATAATGCAGACTTAATTTTCACCCCAAACCCCCAAAACACCTCAACCCCCGAACATCACAAGAAAACCCAAGGAAACACACTTAAAGGAATTTTTATAAACACCAACAGCTTTAAGAGCATAGAAAAAGCCACCAATTAAAGACAACTATTCAATCCAATAACCCAGATATCATATTTCTAGTTGAAAATAAATTAGATGAAAACTGCTACATACTCTTTTCTCCCACCCAACTATGAGGCCGTCAGAAAGGACAGCAATGTCCATGGTGGTGGAGTCCTTATTGCCTTCCATGATGACTTTGTAGCTGAATCCCTCCAAAATTTAAACTCAAAATGTGAAATAGTTTGGTAAAAAATTCACTTTCACGCAACAAATGCATATACTTTACATCTTACTATCGACCCCCAAATGACCACCTCCAATCCCTTGAAGCTCTCCATGAATCCCTAACTAAACTATACAGATCACAAAAACTCCCCCTAATGTAGTTATAGCTGGAGATTTTAACCTCCCTGATATCAACTGGACAAATCACCAGACCACTAATAACAGAACTGCTAACAAGCATAGCAAACTACTAGAAATAACTAATGACTTTGGACTGCAAAACATGGTAAGTGACCCCACACGTACCGCTTCTGGTAACATTCTTGACCTCATACTCACCTCAAATTCCCCCTTTATCATCAACACCCATACCACTCCTGGTATGAGCGATCATGAATCCGTGACTTTCAGTGTCAACTTAAATCCAGTTTGCAACAGGATACCCCCCACAGAGCTTATAGTTACAAATCAGCAGACTGGGACAAACTTAAAGATGACACAGACAAACTAAATCGTGAGTATTTCGACTTGGACCCCAACTCACAGGATACAGACATAAACTGGACCTTTTTTTGCGAACGTCTGACTATCTTGATTAACAATAACATCTCTAGATGAAACACCAAAGCTAAAACCCACCTCCCCTGGATAACACGTGAACTAATTAGAATGCAGAGAAACCGCAACAAAAGCCACACAAAGGCAAAACAAACTGGACTAAACAGTGACTGGGAAAAATTTAAGGAACTCTGAAAGCAAGCTACTAAAGCATTAGCAACATCTTACAAAGACTATGTTAACAACCACATTGAAGACAGCCTGAAACTAATCCAAAACGATTCAGGTCATTTATTAAGGCAAATAAACGAGAAAACATTGGCATTCCCACACTTCGAGTGAACGACCAACCAATAATATGATCGCAATAAAGCAAATGCCCTAAACAACCAATATATATATATATATATATATATATATATATATATATATATATATATATATATATATATATATATATATATATATATATATATATATATATATATATGTATATGTATGTATATGTATGTATATGTATGTATATATATATATATATATATATATATATATATATATATATATATATATAATATATATATATATATATATATATATATATATATATATATATATATATATATATATATATATATATATATATATATATATATAATATATATATATATATATATATATATATATATATATATATATATATATATATATATATATATAGGCTAGTCAAGCAACGCCTTGGGCAATACACATGTGAAATAGACAACATTGTTGACTGTTGAGTTTAAGCTATTAGGGGTTTATACATGTGGAATACTAGTTTTACATTAATACCTACTATGCTAGGGAATATTATGCTAGACAATATTGTGAACAGCACCGATGTGTTGGAACTATAGTACTTAATAGATGTTTATGTATCATCTTATCTGACACTGGAAGCTATGATATGCAAATAGCTTATTTGTTCTGTTTTGTTCTGTAGATCAGTAGTGTAAATTGTGCAATGACTGAGAAACTTGGTTTTGTATCATTTTAGTAGTAAGTTTAGTTTATCAGTTTAGATAGTAAGTTGTAATAAATGCAATTTTATCTTACAAACTTGCCCTACAGTGGTATGTTCTTAATTTAGGCATAAGCTTACCACCAGCAGCCTACATAGTATTATAGTTTTTTAACACTCACATTAGTGAGACATGTATTTTATGTTGAAAGTATCGACGTTTCCACCACATTCACGCAGAAGTAAAACATCACAGTAGACCGAGATGTCAATAGAAACAAATGTATTAGAACAGACGACTGCTCTACACGAAAGGCAGCATGGCAAGTGCAACGTAAGAGCAGACAAAGACTACAGCACTTCACTAAGCATTACGTCACTAAGCAGTACGCATGACAGCACAACCAGGTAAACAATAACAGCAGGCACTGATGCACTTATCAGTAATTTTGTGTCAGAGTGTCAAGTCCCATTTTAGCACGTAACAGTTCAAATCGGTTGCGAGCCAATGGTTTAGTTAGAATGTCAGCCACCATGTCAGCAGTGTTACAATACTCCAACTTGATGACGCCGTTGAGTACTTTCTCTCGCGTGAAGTGGTACTTGACTCCTATGTGTTTTGTCCTCGGATGATGCACTACATTCTGGGAAATCTGGATGGCCGATTGGTTGTCCTCGTAGAAGACCATTGTCTCGGGTTTTCCTTGCTTCAGGCTTAGCAGCATCTCACGGAACCAGACGCACCGTTGAGCAGTATAAAACAGAGCGACGTACTCTGCTTCAGCAGTTGACTGTGCGACCACCGACTGTTTTTTACTGCGCCAACTTATCGCTGCTCCGTTCTTCAAAAACACAAAAACCAGAAGTCGATTTCCGGTCATTGACGTCACCAGCATAATCCGCGTCAGAATAAGCAACAAGTGACGAGTCTTGTTCTGTCGTGTACAGTAGTCCAATGCCCTTTGTTCCCTGCACGTAACGAAGAATGCGCTTCACTAACTTCCAATGTTCGACTGTTGGTTGGGCACTGAACTGAGCCATCTTGTGGACGTTGACTGGACTACTCGGCCTGGGACAACTCGGCCCAGTTCGAGATAGCTCGGCTCCGATTTTGAGACAACTCGGCCCAGGTGTCGAGACAGCTCGGCCCAATGATAAATGGTATGATGGCGGCTAGAGATAGGTTAGAGACAACTCGACCCCGCTTAGTTAGATATAGGTCTGCCCAGTGGTGGATTACTAAACCAATTATATTGTGTTAATGTGGGCGGTAACGGGGAAGTGGAATGTTTTCGTGCCGTAGTTTGAATTACAAACCGACATCACACACATATCTTTTTTTAATTATGACCTACCAACTATTGCATGGCTTTGTGAACGTACATTTTATATTTGCTGTGAGAACAGCCATGGCCTATGGTAATGGGACAGATTAATCCGTCTTTTTTCCTCGGAATTCAATTTTTTACCAGATTCTGTCTGCTAGTTTATGCAAGTAATTTTCTAGTGGTATGATTGGAACTTCCTATTAAACATAATTATGAACTTCAGAAGACAAACATGGTCGGTTTGATGCAAATAATGTATTATTATTCAGCTATTAAACTGGAAAATACATTTTATTGTATTTGGCTCATTCCAATTTCTAAAGATATGAATGAATTATAAAAAAATAAAAGCGGTAAAGGACGTATTTATTATACATTACGTACGTATTATGTTGTTGCTTTCGTCTTTACTCCTGAAGTCCGGTTGAGATTGACATCGATACTGGGTATCAATTTCCCCTTCTGTCACTGTTCCCATTTCAATACCGTATCCACCACCTGTCACCACTCCCTCTATCCCTCGCTGTTGTTCTCCACTCTCCTCCCAAACCCGTCAAATCTTTCTTCACACAGTCCTCCCACCTTTTCCACGAAAACCGCTACATCGCTGATCCAACCAGACGTCAACTGATTGCAGGCCTCTAAGCTTTTTCACGCCTTCATGTCTTCCATGGTGTAGAAACACTTAGTAATTATCAAATAATTTACTATGTATGATTTAACAAGATTGTCAATTCTAAATATTCACACTACTAGCATTAACACAATCATTTGGCAGTTTGTTCCATTCATTTATCACCCTCTGTGAGAAAGAGTACTTTCTCATGTCCAACCAACACTGCTCCTTAACTAATGCTGCTTTGTGTCCTCTGGTTCTACTGCCTTTTTTAACTTTGAAGAACATATTCCTATCAACATCCTCATAACCGTTCACTATTTTAAACATTTCTATTTGGTCTCCTCGTAGTCTCCTGGTCTCTAGTGTTGTCAAACCATATTATAATAAGCGGCTTTCATAACTAAAGTCCCTCAAATCTGGAATCATTTCAGCTGCTCTTCGTTGTATTCCTTCTAGCTTGGCTATGTCCTTTTTACGATACGGCCTCCATGCACGTGTCGCACTGTATGGCTTGTTGTCTGGCACACGCAATACAAGGGAAATTCGGCATCTGTCTTTGGCTTTAACTTGACTTAATAGTAAAGGAACTAGAAAAGTCGTGTTGTCTAATGTTCGATATCGACGGCTTTTATGTAAATGAAGCATATAGCAATTTTGGCAACACAATAGAGAAGGAAGGTATGTGCTCTCTCAATCGCGCCGTTGATTGGTCTGTGTCTGGTGTTGACTCCCCCATGCCTGTCTGCAATTGGCCGTTGATTGATTCAGTGCCCATCTCATAAAAGAACCCGCACTATAATATTTTGTCGTTATTTCTATGAAACGCCTGCGTGACTTGACTTAATATTCTTTAAATGTTTTACGTATATTCTACTACATCTAAAGCATGTGTGTGTATGTTTATATATTTCAATCCATGGCGTGTTTATGGATGATTTTATATGTAGTTTATTAAATGTATATGGATCAATATTTGACCTTTTGTACTCCGTTTTTTATAATGTACCATATTATATTAGTAGTGGTTTAACGATTATGCATTAGGTGATAAAAGCATGAAACTTGGTAGATATTACGTAGACTAATATATAAGGAGCATTTTCAGATTCACTACGAATTCAGCATAACAAATGCATATTACTGAAATGGCTTACAACTAATAATTTTTAACGGAACATTACCCTGAACCAATTTCCACATCACACGGGGGAATTTAAACAGGTGTTACATTTCTTGTTAATCAGAGTTTCACGCAAGATCTGCTCAGTCCCTAACTTCTATTCAATGCATTCTAAGGCGACTTGGTCGTAGCCTTGGTAGGCCTTCTCGTCATCAAAGTCAAAAGGAAGCCAACTTCAGCTAAATACTGCTGATGTCGGACGCTTTGTTTCAATGCACGTTGTACAATGTTATTCAAACAAAAAGACCTGCTCAACGAAACAATACAAGAGTATCAAGCCAATTATTACGGCCTCCGCACACCGCTAACACGCACAAATCAAAGGACAAACGACGTGAAACAATCTGCTCAGTAAAACAAAGCAGGAGTAGTGAAGCCAATTAATATAGCTTTCAAATATTCTTAACACACACAAACCAAAACCAACCAACATACAAGATCAGCTCAATAACACAATACAAGAGTAGGACGCCAATTACTATGACAAATCAAAGGTCAGTGTCATCATTTCAGGGTAATGTAACAATGTCAGGGTAATATAAGTGCTGATAGGTGTACTATAATTATGGAGTACACTTTATAATGAATTTATACACTTGTATACGAAGATAAAAAAGTTTACCTTCAATAATCTCCAGAAAGTCAAAACGAAAACACACACGAAACATTTTATATCTTTATTAATGACATAATAATATTTAATTAATAATAATAATTTAATAATGTGTGTGTGTGTGTGTGTGTGTGTGTGTGTGTGTGTGTGTGTGTGTGTGTGTGTGTGTGTGTGTGTGTGTGTGTGTGTGTGTGTGTGTGTGTGTGTGTGTGTGTGTGTGTGTGTGTGTGTGTGTGTGTGTGTGTGTGTGTGTGTGTGTGTGTGTGTGTGTGTGTGTGTGTGTGTGTGTGTGTGTGTGTGTGTGTGTGTGTGTGTGTGTGTGTGTGTGTGTGTGTGTGTGTGTGTGTGTGTGTGTGTGTGTGTGTGTGTGTGTGTGTGTGTGTGTGTGTGTGTGTGTGTGTGTGTGTGTGTGTGTGTGTGTGTGTGTGTGTGTGTGTGTGTGTGTGTGTGTGTGTGTGTGTGTGTGTGTGTGTGTGTGTGTGTGTGTGTGTGTGTGTGTGTGTGTGTGTGTGTGTGTGTGTGTGTGTGTGTGTGTGTATTCTTCCAGATCACCGCCGGATCATCTGGCTCGTTGGGTATCAAGTAGCTGAGCTTTGAAGATATCGTTGGAACCAACCAGCCGCAAGCTTTCTCCTGTTTGGCCACGAATTCCTCTGTAGCACTGTCTGATGCGTCTGCACCTGTTGGCGCTATCTTGTTGCCTATTACAATGTCCCACACTTTTTCTTTCTTAAGGATGGTATATATCACTTTACGCCAGTACGACCAGTTGTCATCAGTTAATTTCTCCATCTTGTTGATAGCCCCGTCCGCCACTGCTCACAGATATGTAACGGTTGACACTTGTGCTTGTGTCTATAGTCCGACGTTTCCAGAACAGTGCAACGTTCACTACGGTACGATTACAACCACCAAATTCCGGGCACTTCACTAGCCAGACGTAGCTAGGCCAACTTGTACACTGTAGCATGCAACCACTGGCCACTAGTAATCGCTTGCCGTCACGGTCTGTTGGAGATTGTTACAAACTTCGTTTACTTACTTTACGCAGTGGAAGCGTGCTGGGCCCATAACCTGTTTTTTTAACAAGATTTAACAAGATTGCCATCTCGAACAACAAGTTCCAGATGGCAAGTGGACAAGGAAGCCAATGGCTTATCGAGTCCAACAATTTTCTCATCTATATGTAGCCCGCCCTTATCAGATATCTGTCAATTCTATTTTTAAACATATTCACACTACTAGCATTAACACAATCATTTGGCAGTTTGTTCCATTCATTTATCACCCTCTCTGAGAAAGAGTACTTTCTCATGTCCAACCTACACTGCTCCTTAACTAATGCTGCTTTGTGACATCTGGTTCTACTGCCTTCTTTAAGTTTGAAGAACATATTCCTATCAACATCCTCATAACCGTTCACTATTTTAAACACTTCTATTTGGTCTCCTCTTAGTCTCCTGTTCTCTAGTGTTGTCAAACCACACTGTAATAAGCGACTTTCGTAACTAAGGTCTCTTAATTCTGGAATCATTTTAGTTGCTCTTCGTTGTATTCTTTCTAGCTTGTCTATGTCTTTTTTACGATATGGCCTCCATGCTTGAATACAATATTCCAAAGTATCGACGTTTACACCACATTCACGCAGAAGTAAAACATCACAGTAGACCGAGATGTCAATAGAAACAAATGTATTAGAACAGACGACTGCTCTACACGAAAGGCAGCATGGCAAGTGCAACGTAAGAACAGACAGACTACAGCACTTCACTAAGCATTACGTCACTAAGCAGTACGCATGACTGAGCACAACCAGGTAAATAATAACAGCAGGCACTTTTGCACTTATCAATAGTGCTGTTGCACTGTCAATAAACTCAGGTACAAAATGCATATTTCAACATTTTAACCCATTGTACATCTACTACACTCAGTAATTGAAGTTATTCAGTAGATGCTGGTATGATATATCATAGATATATAGTAATAACCTCTTATTAGTACTGTATATCTATGGATATATAATGACGACTGGGTGCTGTACAGTATAAACACTGGGCCTCCAGTGGGTTCTTGCCGTGCAGCAGCATGAATGTCACTGGCCCATGCCTGCATCACTGTATCATGTGTCAACTGATAAGGGTTCAGCGGTCTTGTTTTACTAACGGGTGTTCTATTTATGTCTGTGCCGATGACGCTACAAAAAAGGGGTCGACCCCTTTCCCTGAAGCGTTCAACAGCGAAACGTTGCGCGCGGCCGAAACTGCTGCCGCGGGGTGGCGGGGTTTGTCGCGCACCTACAACTTGTACTGCAAGTATTAAAAATGTGATCACGAATGGTACTTACCCAACTTACCCTCAACTGTAATCAATATTGAATAATTCTTCAGATGACAACAACACAGTAGTGTCACTGTCTTAACTGCCAGTAAGGTCACGTCTGGTTCCAGGCAGTCACAGGCTGCAAACTATACCACGCACCGCTGGTGTTTTGCTTAAATAAACGTAACCACACTATATACGTGGTTATGCAGTTGCATTGTATCGGTAGCCTCGAAACCGGTTATCGGTGTTTAGACGTGCGCCCACTGATCTATATATAAAGATGATATAATCTTTATATAGAGATTAGTGGGCGCAATATATATATATATATATATATATATATATATATATATATATATATATATATATATATATATATATATATATATATATATATATATATATATATACACACACATACACACGCGCGTGCGTGCGTGCGTGCGTGCGTGCGTGCGTGCGTGCGTGCGTGCGTGCGTGCGTGCGTGCGTGCGTGCGTGCGTGCGTGCGTGCGTGCGTGCGTGCGTGCGTGCGTGCGTGCGTGCGTGCGTGCGTGCGTGCGTGCGTGCGTGCGTGCGTGCGTGCGTGCGTGCGTGCGTGCGTGCGTGCGTGCGTGCGTGCGTGCGTGCGTGCGTGCGTGCGTGCGTGCGTGCGTGCGTGCGTGCGTGCGTGCGTGCGTGCGTGCGTGCGTGCGTGCGTGCGTGCGTGCGTGCGTGCGTTTTGATTGCTATATTTCCGAAGACTTGACTTAGACTACACACCAAACCTACGAGGACTTATCGACCTTATACACGGGTCCTCGCGATAGTATTCCTTAAATGCATTCAAAATACCACCCTGATATATATTACGAAGTTTCTACTTAGTCCTCATTTCGCTAGGAATGCGTGATGTTTTACACTTTGCCAAGTACTGGTGCCGCCGCCTGGAAAATTCGAACGGAACAACTTGACGGCGAATAGCATTTTCAACCAATGAAATAAATTCTTGCATCCCGCCACCCCAAGGGCCAATCAGATTAAAGATCGGCCATCTTAAAATAGCATTGTAGAAAGGCGGCAGCGCGAAAGTGAATCGAGTGATTTGACCGCGTAAGTATTGTGCAATTATTCGATTTCAACAACTTAGCATTACTTAATGGAATAAGCATTCGATTGATGCCATGTTTTATTTAACATTGCGTGTTAAGGTGACTAGATTTAACGTCACTCTTGCCAGCAGGACCAGTATTAATGCAGTTAAATTTGTGACGTTGAATTATTTGTAAATAAATTAATGTATATTTAAGTTTACCAAAACTATCGAAATGGTGTCTATGTCTAGGCATTGATATTATTTGTGATGTACAGAAACGGGAAGAATTTTGTTAGTGGCACCGTGTATTGCGTCCCTGGTAGGGAGGTCGGTCATATTTTCAAATAGGACATGTGATACACCATTGTAAAGGTCTTTTCAATGGAAAGACAACCATACATGATTTATCTCTCTGGGGTGAAAACTGACCGACTTATGGATATTTGTGTAAAAGCTGTTGACTAAATCTTTCTGACGGTTTTCTAATCTGAAGAAAAAATTAAATAAACTTGTGTAATAATACAAATATTTGTTTGCATACGCAAATTATATGTTATGTGTTTCCTTTACATACTATTTACAAAAGGAATTATACATACAATTAAAACAACTAACCTTTCAGAAAGTTTAAAAAAGTATTTCCAGATCCCCTACTTTCAGGTCATCGTCCAGTGTATGTGTACACGATGTCTGGCTCATTGTCATACACAACATTGAACCAACTTGGGAAGCCTGGTACCTAAATATGCATGGTGTGGTTTAGTGGTTTCCCATATATGTGAATATTAATGCAATCTGGCATTTTATTTGTGGCTGGTATAACAGCAAAAAAATTATTTTTACAATGCGTACATGAATGAGTATGTGCATGTGTGCATGTGTGTTAAGTTAATAAAGCGAGTTAGACTGAGAAGCATAGCCAACTACTGCAAGCATCAGTAACCATGCTGCTATACATCATGCATGTGCAAAATTCTATATTATTTAAAGGGGTTCACCTTACTCAGAAGATAAAATATTATCATGCACAAACAATGACACATATGCACAATATATAATTTTGTCGTACAACTTTGAAATTATCTTATGTAATGTTGTACATATTTGTAGTTAAGACTTGTAGTTGTTTAACTTTGTCAACTACTTTGCGGAAGGCAGCATCACTTGCCAGTAAAGTACCACTGGCACACTCCTTGCTTGCTAATTCTTTCAGCCAAACAACACACAATCCCCTCCCATCCTTGGCAATTTTTTCAATTATGTTGATGTTTCTGGCCATGATTGATAGGATTTTGCCTGTAAGATATAAAGCAAAAGCATGCAACGTGATATCAAAAACATGCACTCCCCGCTGTTAAAAAGCAACATAATGTTCTGTTATTAACTCGTGTTAATACCACCACCATTAAGTCAATGTTGTATACATGCATTACAACTACAAATCACAAATTTTATTTATTAAACCTATAAAGCAAAAGCGTGCAATGTGACATTAACAGCATGCAAACTCCCCTTTAAAAAGCAATATACTGTACTGTTATTAACTAGTGTTAAATGCATTACAACTACAAATCACAAATTTAATTTATTAATTTTTTTAATTTAATTTAAGTATCTTTTGTATTTGTTTATTGCTATTTAACACATTTATATTTGTAATATGATTGTGTGTGTGTGTGTGTGTGTGTGTGTGTGTGTGTGTGTGTGTGTGTGTGTGTGTGTGTGTGTGTGTGTGTGTGTGTGTGTGTGTGTGTGTGTGTGTGTGTGTGTGTGTGTGTGTGTGTGTGTGTGTGTGTGTGTGTGTGTGTGTGTGTATAATTTACTTATATTTGTTATTATAATTTATTATATTTATTACTTACATTTTTATTTATTTTTAAATGATTTATTATATTCCACGTATTAAAATGTTAATGCTTTTTGCATGATTATGGGTATTTTAACCTGAAATAAAGGCATTCGTATATAATAATTGATACATTTATATGCTTAATGGCAATATTAATACGACAATTTCATTTGTATGGCATAGCCATGCCCATGGGTTATTACTTGAAATTACATATTGGCATAACTATAAAAATTCCAACATTTAATATGTGCAAGCATACCTACATGTGTGTACACACAAATAACAAATACACGGCTAAAACATAGCAACACATACGAGACCACGATAAATGTGTGCGGCTTCTGTGAGCGATAATAGAAGACATTCAGCCAGCCGTCATCGCCGGACGCGGGGTACCTGTACGTTCAAGCTTGGGGCAAAAATGGGCAAAGGTGTTTCTCTACAAAACTTCCATATTTATTAAGTTAAGACATTATTTTATTGCATATGTATGGTTTCCAAGAGTTTCCGCAACCTGTTGATACTTTATTTGCTCTCCCAATATGGTAAACTTTCAAAATAAAATAACTTTCTAAATTTGTTTACCATTCGTACGAGACAAACACCAACGCAAAGAGTATAATTTTGTGGTTTCAACCATGCCAATAAACATTGCATGACGGGTAATAACGCAGCACGAGAATTTAAGCAAGACACCACCCTTCAACCGGATTAAATATGGCCGCGCCCAAAAGGAAACGAAATTCCTGTTGGTGTCGTTGCTTCATCACGGATATCTGCATGAAGCGTAACGAATTCACAATAGCATGTATTTTTATCATAAACAAGACATATTTCTCTTTCTGTTGATACCATACCTATTTTTATTCTTTAGAAAATTGTGAACTTACAAATTAGTAAACATACGCGATTTAACACAGCGTCCGAAAGACAACGCGTTTGCGTGATTTCTACCGACCTCCCTATCCCTGGTGAACACGTTCTAATGATCTGAACTACCGCGCTGCGACAAAAAAAATGTGTTGCATATTATTTTGTAAAAAGTAGACCGATCAGTACTACGTCTAAAGACTACAGTAGTTGATGATGCAGTTTTAATTTAAATTTAGTAGTTTGATCTGATTTTGGAGCATAGCATTGTGTCTGTTTTGTTCATAGCATTGCCATTGGGCATTGTGCCATGGCATTGGCATGGCATATATATATATATATATATATATATATACATACATACATACATATATATATATATATATAGACATTGACTATATATGTATATGTATATATATATATATATATATATATATATATATATATATATATATAGACACTGACAGTTGCGTGTCCTAACTTCGTGCATCGCCATCGCCCAAGTACGTGGCAGCTTGCCTTGCCCTTGGACCTGGTATTAACTACTGTCTGTGTTGTTTTATTACGTCCGTCCGACTCCATGGTGATAGTTTATGCTGATCTGACAGCTGTAATTGTTAATACATCTGATTGTTTTTGTTTTCTGTCGAATTTGCGATCCTCGTGTCTGCCAGTGGACCTCTGTCTGTGACAAAATTAATTATTAATTAAATAGCCTGTTTTTTCATTTACCAACAAAAATGTCAGTTGCATATATTAGGGTAATATTTTATTAAATGCTATTCATATGGCGTAAAATAGATAATGGATTATATTAAATATGTTAAGTCATTACAATATAGTTAATCTACAAGTATAGAGCATGTGTGTTTTTGTATTATACACGTGGATACCTTTTGGCTGCAAAATTGTGGTTATATAAGAATAATTTGGTTGATTGTAGGCTGAGCCAATGTCGTTGAAAAAGAAAGACCCGATAATACAGACACTGATAACTATGTATCAGACTTGAAAAGAGATCCAGATGAGAAATCGTGGAGTAGACTTTCAGAAGTTACACACAAATAACTTTATTCAACAGAAGAAGAGTTGGGGAAATAGAGCGAATAACGAGGAAAAACTGCAACAGTGGCATCACAAATGATAGCCAAGTTCAAGAAGAGATTGCTAGTTCTGTCTCTCCTCTTGAACAGGAGCTTTTGAAAACAATGGCGAAGGTCGAAGTGCAAGGCAAACAAAGTCGCAAAGTTGCAGTTTTCTTTTACTAGAGCTCATCCACATCAGATGGAACTCTTGAACACAAATATACAATTAGGCAACATTAATATACAATAAGTGTAGCTGGATACTCTTTGGCAGAATAATTATCATGGTCATGTAACAATAATTTGGTTGACTGCAGGCTGACCAATGTCGTCGAAAAAAGAAAGACCAGACAATATAGATGCAGATAACTATGTATCAGATTCACAGGTTGACTCTGATTCTGATTACATACCTGATTTTCACAATTTGAATCCGACATCTGACTCTTGCCCATCTGATTATTCAGATGAGATTCCTATGACAACAAATGTGTCAGTATATCATGAGATTCGTGACACTGGTGACAGTAGATTGGGAGAAGTGACATCAACAGTAGATACTGTAACTGTATCCTCACCTCATGATAGACTTGATAGTGAACAGGGAGATGTGACGTCGACAATCGACACTGTTACTGTGCAAAAGACAAATAACAAACATGGACGTCTTTGGGATAAGAAACATTGCTGTCCGTTTTGCATGAAGATGTTCCCAAAACTACCACGACACCTGGAGCAACTTCATTCTTTTGAAGTTGAGGTTGCTGCTGTTTTAGCATTTCCCAAGAAGTCCCGGGAAAGAAAGCTTAGGTTGGATGATCTGCGAAACCGCGGCAACTTTGGTCACAACACCCAAGTTATCAAAAAAGGATCTGGTAGGATAGTTCCATACAGGAGGCCAGCTAATGATACAGATGTAATGAATTATGTTCCTTGCAGTGGATGCTTAGCATTTTTTGCAAAGGGAGACCTATGGAAACACATCAAGAGTTGTCCAAAACAGCGATCTTACTCATCACAAGAAAAAACCCGTCCTCATGAGCACCAAAGAGCCAGTGCTGCATTGCTTCCTGTCAGTGATAGTGCCACCCACTCATTTAAGAGTCACATTCTACAAGCAATGAAGCATGACCGCATATCTCTTGTAGTCAGACAAGACCCACTCATTGTAACCTTTGGAACAAAGATGTTTGCAAAGAATGGCCATCTGGTTCAACAACACCAGCACATCAAGCAGAAAGTGAGGGAACTTGGTCGTTTTCTTTTGCAAATTAGAGAGCTAGATGTTTTGGTTCAAATGCTAAAGGATTGCATAGATCCAACAAAGTTCAGCTTGGTGGTGAATGCTGTGAAAGAGTAAGTGGCTACAAGGAAGGTGCTGGGAAGTATACTACACCATCGCTAGCCCTCAAATTGGGTCACTCAAGAAGTCTGCTCAGTATGTCAAGTCTGAAGCTCTTCAGTGTCAAGACAATGATATGAAAAACCGAGCTGAAGCATTCTTCGAACTGTGCCAAGTTGAGTGGAGTAGTGAAGTGTCATCTCAAGCTCTGACAACGTTGCATGAAAAAGCATACAATAAACCCAAACGCATTCCCCTAGCAAAGGACATCAAGTGTCTCAATACTTATTTGGTTGGGAAGGCTTCTGAATTTAGTGCAAACTTGGAAAGAGATCCAGATGAGAAAACATGGAGGCGACTTTCAGAAGTGACACTCACACAAATAACTTTGTTCAACAGAAGAAGAGTTGGGGAGATGGAGCGAATGACGAGGGAAAACTACAACAGTGGTATCACAAATGATGGCCAAGTTCAAGAAGAGGTTGCTAGTTCATTGTCTTCTCTTGAAAAAGAGCTTTTGAAAACAATGGCAAGGGTCGAAATGCGAGGAAAACGAGGTCGCAAAGTTGCTGTTTTGTTGACTAAAGCTCATCACCATCAAATGGAACTCTTGAACAAAACAAGAGAAATGGCCAACATTGATCCGGGAAATGTGTACCAATTTCCAAGGTCTGGTACATGCAAAACACCATTATGCAGTTGCATGGTCTTGCGAAGGTTTGCCAGTGAATGTGGGGCTGAGAAGCCGGAGCTCCTCACATCAACTTGTTTGCGAAAGCACATTGCAGTCGTCACTCAACTGCTCAACCTGAAGGACAATGAACTGGATATTGTCGCTGGCTTCATGGGACACGATATCTGGATACACAGGGAGTATTACAGGCTTCCAGAGGACACACTGCAGCTTGTGAAAGTGAGCAAACTCCTGATCAACCTGGAGAAGGGAAGTCTACAGCACTTTAAGGGGAAGTCACTGGATGACATCGATGTCACTGCTGATGGTATGTGTTGTTTTCATTTGATTATCTGTCCGTTTCTATACAAACCTTCCATTTAGTTGTCTAGTTTTGTTTCTTTTCTTGTTTTGGTTCACACACTTGTAGTTAGATATGTTGGACCACTTGTCACTAAGCCATCTTGGTCATCTTCCCTAGTCATGCTTTATTGATGTAGCAAAGTACCTATCCATTGTTATTGTATTAATGTATGCTTAGTTAGTTATATGGTCATTCCATGTGAATTCAACCAATCTGTGTTGCACTAATTTCTTAATTTTTTTAATGAACCAGTTTGGCGAAAGCCCTTAAGTAGTTAGATAAGGTAACCAACTGTACCTGATGCTGTCAAAATGATGCCTTTCCAATGAGCTGTGCCATATTGGATTTTTTTTATAAAGTATGTGTTACATGTATTTTTTTGCTATTTTTTACCACCCTAACCACTTTTATATTAAATATATGTAGACCTTATAAAACTGGCCTAAGCATTTGTGTTTGAATTACTAAGAACATATCATCTGTTATTGTAACAAATCTGACCACATTTAAGTTAGCATTGACATATTTAATTTCAGAAATGGTCTCTGAAGAAGAGGCAACTGGAGATGTAGACGAGGATGTGCTGATGCCTACAGATGAAACCACTGAAGGTAATTGTATTTATTAATATAACATATATTAGATGATTTGTATCAGGTAACACATCTTTATATTCTGCTTTGCCAAGGAAACGTCCAGTGAAATTCTCACAAATGTGGTTTCACTGAACATGTCATTCTTCTGTGTAAACATCAAATTAAGTCTTCACAAATGTTGTTTCACTGAAGCATTTCAGGCTTCTGTGTGAACTCCCAGTGAAGTCCTCTCAAATGTGGTTTTACTGAAATATGCCAGGCTTCTGTGTAAATTCCCAGTGAAGTCCTCTGAAATGTGGTTTTATTTAGACATGACAGGCTTCTGTGTAAACTCCCAGTGAAGTCCTCTCAAATGTTGTTTAGTGAAATATGCCAGGCGTCTGTGTAAATTCTATCACTTGAAGTATTCACAAATGTGATCGAAAACAAGACTATTCTGTTTCCTTAAGGCGTCGCTTGGGTCTAAACGCGTTTTATTTTCTTATTTCATTATCACTGAACCTACAGAGCTGAAACTTTCATAGATTGCAAGTCCAGGTAAGAGTAATGCTGTGAATTTTTTTCAGAAAGTTTCATACATATTTTCCCACGGTATGCAGCCATCTTGGATTGAATGTTGCGTGTGACTTATATCAGTAACCATTGGATTTAGAGGACTCAAATTTGGTGTGTAGTTACTCCACATAATCCCAATGAAAACAGTCAGTTGACTTTCCAAGTTTTCAAAAAACTTTTGTTTTCATGATTTTTTTACATCTGAATGTATTTTTTCATCATGAAATTTTACATTGATGGTTCATTATATAAAATATAAATAATGTTTTCTAAAAAGTTACTAGATAGTTTTCAAGAGCATACTATCAAGAAACACTGTAGAAAGTTTCAAGTAATTCTGTCAAACAATAGCAGAGATAAGTGACACGGGAGGCAGTAGGTGTGAGGGAAAACATGTTTTTGAGAAAATCGTGTTCAAAGTTTATGTACATTGGCACATACATTTCAACATCTGAAAAGCTACCTAGATGATTGAAACTTTGCATACATATTACTGAATGTATAATCTATCAAAAGGCAAAGTTAAGAGTCATTGGCATTGTAAAATAAATTTCACACAAGTCCAGAGTACCCGACACCAATTTCCATCGTTGCCGACACAGCTGATCTCACCACGACAAATGGGACATTCGTCGCCTGAGTCCCATCGATACAGTCTGATGACAGAGTTGCATTGATGACCTTGTCGCAACTGGTGCAGAAAGTCTCGAGGCCACACACCATGCCGAGGGTGCGGTGCGGTGCGGTCAACAGCTGGGGTGGAGAGTGTATGCTTCCTACACAACGTGCATAGCAGGTTCGCAACAAGTGATGGCAACACGGCACAGCGTACAAGTACTGTTGAAAGATCTCCATCAGCATCTGTCTCATCCTCAACCAGGAATCGCGGGACACCTATCTCCTCCAGAAGATCTGCATAACCAAACTTCCGTTCAGTGACAGACAGTCTCCGAGACGGATCAGCTGGTACTGTTGATGACCGCCTTGATGCCTGGAAAAAATACACAATATAAATGTATTTCATGAACAAAAAGTATCCAAGACATGTTCAACAACAAAAGCCCCCCCTTACTACGTATGCAGGGGTATGGCATTGAATGCAATTTATTTTATTGGCATTGCCATATTATACACACACACCCGCGCGCGTGTGTGTATATAGGCTATGTATACAATAATTGCCAGGGCAAATTGTAGTAATATAATAAACCATAGTTACAACTCTGCTTCTGATGTGCCTGGATGGCCCCTGGGCCTGAATGTCAACACAACCACGAACATCAACAGCATGAACTAGATCAGCGTCAAATCGTTTATACAGTAATAGTTATGCCACAAAGGCGATGTTTGGATAAAACGCAAGTGAACATATAAAATATCAGAATTAAACTTACACTGCGTGCCATTCTCGCTGGCACCACGGACGGTGATGGTCGAAGAAGACGAAGTTGTCGCCGCAGCCGCAGGTTCATTGGCGAATTCAACCCTCGATGCCTTCGCATCACGCGCTAACTGCAACGATGCAAACTTTCGCTGCCTCCCAGTACCGTAACCGCCCACTCGCTTTCGACCAAACGGCATAATGTCGTTTTACAAAGCGATATAAATGAACGAAACTCATGGGATAAAAAAGTCGATCGAATCGAACGTAGCTGGTATTTCAAGCTGACGTCAGAGGATGGAAATTAGTATTACAACCAATTAGAGCGCTTGATTTGAGGGAATCCGACATCACGTGGTGATGTGCGGCGAATCGTCGTGGCATTCCCCATTCCTTTGTCACCGAGATGGTTCAGAGGCGGTCATTTATAGTCGGAATTACTCGGATACCTCCGGGCACATTTTAAAACTGTTTGTACCATCATACAGAGCGAAAATGGGGCTTTCCCGTGATATGCGCCATGTTGGAATGGCAGCGTTTTCTGGCATGCAATGGCTCGCGGAATATCACCTAATGTCCCATTAGTCTCGGTTCATTTGATATAAACAAAGACTTAGCAATGATAGGCATCATACAAAAGACACGTTTTATGACAGAAACGTGTTTATTTCGACAGTGCAACTTACATGAATGGCAAGTTGAATAATATTTATACACGGAAATAGCAACAACTCGAAATTCATTTTATTGTAAAAAATCCGTCAAATCCGACCCGAGTCTCCCGTTAATGGACAACTTGATTCTTTTTAGAGTGGTGGCAATGGAGAAGAGCTGGTACCCCTTGATGGCACAAATGAAGGTATTTGATTTGAACAGTTATGTATGTATGTATGCATGTAGTTACCAGCCAGTCTCGTGGACATTGATAACATTACTGCTTTCAATTGATTTCTTAAGACATTTTTATACAAATAAAAATAAGTAGAAATGCGTTGAAATTGTGTTAATTGTCTACTTGTTTTAAATTATGTATAATACTGTTGTTTTATCATGTTTTATATCTTCCACACCAAACATGTTATATGTTTATTATATATATATATACATGTTTAAAATTATGTATAATACCGTTGTTTTATAATGTTTGATATTTTCCACACCATATATATATATATAAGCATATAAAATGTTTGGTGTGGAAGATATAAAACATTATAAAGCAACAGTATTAGACATAATTTAAGACAATTAGACAATCTAAAAACACCCTTTCAACATTTCAAAGCATTTCTGCTTATTCTAATTTGTATAAAAATGTCTTAAGATATAGCTTGATAGCAGTAATAATATCGATGTCCACAAGACTGGCTGGTAACTACATACATGCATGTATATATATTGTTTTTGCATGTAGGCCTACTTTGAATAATAACGTGATATAATGTGCCATACAGCACTGTGAATATTATGGTGCTGTAGAATTTTTTTTTGTAATTGGTATGCTGACCATTTTGGAAAATTAAAAGGATAGTATATGTTGTCAATTAGATTAATAGTACAGGTATATGAATGTTCCAAAAAGGTTGATGGTTGAAAAAAAAAAGTTGATTGGGGAAGTGTGGGTGCAGTGGGTAAACATCTCTGCTGGGACTGTTACAAAAACTAAAACCTCCAATACTTGTTTTAATATTGTACTTTTACAGACATTCACTCCAACAAGGCTGCAAAAGTGATCTGTCGCAGACCATGGTCCGAAGATGAAAAGAAAGCAATTCATCATCATCTGGGGACTTTCATCAGACTGGGAAAGTGCCCAGGAAGAAATCACTGCGAGGCAGCTGTGAAAGATTGCCGTCTCAGCAGGTCATGGCGCAACATTAAGTACTGTGTAAAAAACATAAATGATGCACAGAAAAGGAAGAATAAAAGATAAGTTGGGAATCGCATAAAATATAAACACAGTACATGTGTATAGTGGTGCCAAATACTATCTTGATAATGTGTCATTAATAGTATAATACAAATAGCTTTCTTTGACCTTTTCCACCAAACTAAAATAGCTGTCAAGTGCATACTAGATGATCTAAAGTGTTTCATTGACTTGTGAATTATCCACACTTCAAAACAATGCTGGATGCAGAACATGTGAATTTACGATATGGTTTGGTATATTTTTCTAGTTTTCAGCATATTTACGTTAACCTTGTAACATTTATGGTCGCAAAATAATTATATGATCAGTGCTACACAGTAGTCATTAATCAGATATTTTATTGCTATTTTAATTAATAGTCGATCCATTTGTGTTGATATCAGCAAATCTACATTTGTTGAAATACCTTGTTTTTCACATGTTGCATTGGTATAATACTGTGGGTATCTAGATCTGTATAAGTTTTTTATAAGAATATTATGTTAAACTAAAATGATTCGTATGTGAACATTCTAAATAATACATTACAAGTTTCACCATGTTGCTGGAATTACTGTTTCAATACAACATTTGTTTGAATTATGTACTCGCATATTATTTTTTTAATACAGGTTTTTTATGGACAGTTGATATACTGGACCATGTAACTTTACATTTTAATTGTTTGATTGTATGTTCATTTGATGTAGCGTCTCATTATTAATGTGTTGTGAATAAATTTTCACAGTTTATCATCTCGTGTTTCTTGTAAGCCAACAACGTTTCCCCAGCCTATATGCATATCTAAGATTTACGGTTTACCAAGCAATTGAGAAAATGTCAACACTTGCATTCGGTGATAGTAAATATTTCTACTCAAATGTATGAAATATATAAGACGACTGTTATCGATATAATATTAGTGTAAAAAGTTGTATAGTTTTAATAGAAATATTTGCTATTAACGAATGAAAGTGTTGACATTTTCTCAGTTGCTGGTAACATGAAATATCGCTGACTTGTTTTCTTACCAAGCGATAATCCGTAGCAGTTTTTAATTACGTCTGATGTCGCCCCTTTTTACTGCACGTTTCCTGCATCATCGGCCGTTTTTTATCTTTAACAGCTGTCCTTACTTTTCCGAAACAACAACGTAGCCACTATGGCACTAACAATGGTCTGCTATGCAGCATCCTCCATTTTATAAAGGATAATTTATGCCAGGCCTACATTGCTAAACTGTCTTGCTAGTCGTGTGTTTATTTGACTTAAAATGGATCAGTCGTGCAATATACGCTGATCCGCAACTTAAAAACCTAGTTGCGTGTTGATACGGCCGGTGCAATCGTTGTTGAAGCGATTACAAAATATCGGCATAATCGCACAAACGCGGGACTCACAAAAAAATTTAGTAACGTACGCCTGGCCTTATAAAAATTATTTTGAGGAGTGCACTAAATAGTTGTGCTGAAGTACGTTGACTCTATATTCATTGTTTGAACATTTCTACCTTGAAGAACAAACTGACACTAGTTTAATATTAAAACAAACATTTAAAGTAAAAACATAACAGCTCTATGTAACATCTACGTGCGTTCACAGTTTGCCGTCCTCGCAAGCGGGTTATTGTGGATCTCTGTAAAAAATTGACCAATAGGAACCAGCCACACAAACTATTCACTGCGGAGGTGTTGGCGTCCTCATAGGTGGTCCTCTCACATAATGCATCGTGTCAATGCGAATTCTACTGTAATTAATGACGTCAACACCAATCGATGGTGGTGTATAGTATATTGACATCTGTCTGAATGTAATAATATAACCTCGACTTTCTATGCATAGTGGAAATGGTGGTCCTCGGAAGAAGTGTATAGTTAGCGTCCTCGTAAATAGACCAATCCAAGTGTGTGTGTGTGTGTGTGTGTGTGTGTGTGTGTGTGTGTGCGTGCGTGCGTGCGTGCGTGCGTGCGTGCGTGCGTGCGTGTGTGCGTGCGTGCGTGCGTGCGCGCGTGTGTGTAAATAGGGGTAAGACCACTGTTGACCTTCCTGTTTATTGTTTCACAGGAATGTATAGGGCGTATTAAATTGTGATATGTGAATTTAAATATTTTATATGATGTGACATAAGTGCAATTGAGTAAGCATACTCACAGGTTTGTTTGTAGAAGCTATTGGCTGTGAAATAATGGAATATATATATATATATATATATATATATATATATATATATATATATATATACTACCTGAACTAGACCTCGTCATCGCCAGACGCTCTGCTCTGAACAATGTCCTAGCAACACGTAGCTAACACAGTGCAGATTGTGATACAGACCATGCCATGGTGTGCAGTAAAGTGAAACTCCGCGGAAGCTGCACGGCTCCAAGCCCACAGGTCGCACTCGCATCAATGTTGCTAGAACTGCAGACCCCCAACGAAGAGAGCAGTTTGTAGCCTCCCTTGAGCAGTCCCTTCAGGACCTTCCGGATCAGGACGCCACAGCAAGGTGGAACACCCTCAGTAATACCATCTACAATGCAGCGATAACTGCATTTGGCAAGAGAGAAAGACCAAACCAAGACTGGTTCAATGCTAACCTACATGTTATGGTACCCGTCATCGAAACTAAACGAGAAGCCCTACTTGCATACAAACACAATCCATGCGAGAAGACACTGTCGGCTCTCAGATCTGCACGGAGCATCGCACAACGCACAGCAAGACGCTGTGCAAATGACTACTGGCTGAAATTGTGCGAGAGTATCCAAAACTCAGCCGACTGCGGAAACGTACGCGGCATGTACGATGGCATCAAGAAAGCTGTTGGCCCCACTATAAGGAAGATGGCTCCACTGAAATCCATATCAGGAGAGATGCTCACAGACCGGGATAAACAGATGGAGCGATGGGTTGAACATTATTCAGAACTATACTCTCGAGAAACAGTCGTTACTAATGCTGCTCTCAACGCCATCAGGGACTTGCCTATGATGGAGGAGCTGGACAACGAGCCCACAATCGAGGACCTGAGCAAAGCTATTGACTCCCTCTCTTGCGGCAAGGCACCAGGATGTGACAGCATACCGCCAGAAGTGATCAAGTGTGCGAAGCCCGCCTTGCTACAGCACCTGCATCAACTGCTCTGTCTCTGCTGGAATGAAGGAACAGTCCCTCAAGAAATGCGGGATGCTACAATAGTCACCTTGTACAAAAACAAAGGCGACCGCAGTGACTGCAACAACTATAGGGGCATATCATTATTGAGCATTGTGGGGAAGGCCTTCGCTCGGGTCCTACTAATCAGACTTCAGAAACTTGCCTCACGTGTCTACCCAGAACCACAGTGCGGGTTCAGAGCAAGAAGATCCACCATAGATATGATCTCAGTACGCCAGCTCCAGGAAAAGTGCAGAGAACAGGGAATGCCCCTCTACGTGGCGTTCATTGACTTAACCAAGGCCTTCGATCTTGTCAGCAGGAAGGGACTCTTCCGCCTACTTGAGAAGATCGGCTGCCCTCCCAAGCTACGCAGCATGGTGGTCTCCTTCCACGAGAACATGAAGGGTACAGTTGTGTACGATGGTTCGACACCGGAGCCCTTCCCTGTCTGCAGCGGTGTCAAGCAAGGCTGTGTCCTTGCACCAACATTGTTTGGGATCTTCTTCTCCCTCCTGTCATATGCCTTCGACTCTTCCTCAATGACTACACCCTGGAGGTAGTAGAAGACTTCACCTACCTCGGGTCAAACATCTCTAACAACCTAACAAGGTCTGGAATGAACTCCCTATCGCTTTGAAAACATCCGAAACTATTGCTATTTTCCGTAAAAAACTCAAGACATATCTATTCCAAATTGCATTCCCACCATAAATGTTCGGTTGTCCCTCGTTCTGATACTGACTTTTGCGCGTCCTTGTTTACGATTACGCCTACTGATTCTGTTTTGTTGCGCCTCTGAGCTCAGGTTCCTGAGGATATAGGCGCCATAGAAGTCAATTATTATTATTATTATTATTAACCTTTCGCTGGACACGGAGATAAACAGGCGCATCGGAAAAGCCGCATGCACTATGGCCAAGCTGACCAAAAGAGTATGGGAAAATAAGATGCTCACTGAGAACACCAAGAGAGAATCTACCAGGCCTGTGTGTTGAGCACCCTCCTCTATGGCAGCGAATCGTGGACAACATACATGTGCCAGGAGCGCCGACTCAACACCTTCCACAAGCGGTGCCTCAAGCGTATCCTCGGCATCACCTGGCAGGATCGTATCCCCTACAGCGACATATTGGACCGTGCCAGGATCCGCAGCATGCATTCACTGCTGAGCCAGAGACGCCTGCGCTGGTTGGGCCATGTACGGCGCATGGAGGACGGCCGCTTGCCGAAAGACATCCTCTATGGACAACTCACCAGTGGCGCGAGGCCAGTGGGACGCCCAGCCCTCAGATTCAAGGATGCCTGCAATCGTGACATGAAGGCCTGTGACATCAGCCCCAAAGGCTGGGAAGCAGTGGCCGAAGACCGCACTGCTTGGCGTCAGGCAGCGCACAGAGGCATTGAAAGGGCAGATGAAAAGAAACACCAGCATGCGGCTGAGAAGAGGATGCGGCGAAAACAAAAAGCAGCACTACCACCAATGTCATCCTGTTTCGTCTGCTTTGGCTGCGGCAAGGACTGCCACTCAAGAATCGGCCTTCACAGCCACAGTGGACGCTGCCAAAATTAGAAAATTAACAACAGGGCGCATCATCTCTTCGAAACTACGCTCTGCCTATATATATATATATATATATATATATATATATATATATATATATATAGATGATATAATCTTTATATAGAGATTAGTGGGCGCAATATATATATATATATATATATATATATATATATATATATATATATATATATATATAACTATCTGGTTAACTTTTCAGTGCTATTTCATATGCTTGGATAGATTCTTTAATATATAAAATTACTCCACCTCCCCTTCTTTCTCGTCTATCCTTCCTAAACATTACATAGCCTGTCAGTGCTAACTCAGCATCTACTGTATCTTCATTTGCCCATGATTCTGTGATGCCTATTACATGAGGATCAATATCTGCTACCATAATGTCTAACTCACTTTTTTATTTACTATGCTCCTTGCATTTAAGCATACACATTTAAGTTCATTGTCCGAAATTATTGGTGAACATTTCTTTGGATGTGTATTTGTAGTAGTACTCCTTTGACCTTTCTCTGTCAGTTAATTTATGGTACCTGTGCCCTTTATGGTACCTGTGCCCTCATCAACAACTCTGACAAACTCACACCCAAGAACTGCAGTGCCCTTCCCTGTCAGATGAAGTCCATCTCTCATGAAAAAGTCACCTCTTCCCGCAAAGTTTAACCACATGTCTACGAAGCCTATTCCCTCCTCCATACATACCTTCTGTACCTGTGTGTTGATCGCCATCCTTCTACAGTTCCTATATTCCTCACCCCTGCCTCCCACTATTGGTAATATCCCCGACAATACAATCTGTCCAACTCTTGCCTCTTTAAGTGTCTTGATCAACCTCCTGTACTTACAAGCGATGGCTGACGTTCCCTCCTTCTCTGCATTGTTCGTTCCCACATGCACGAGAACAGCACCTCCCGTGCCACCACCCATGACTTGTCCTGCCTTCTCTGCTATATCCTCTACTTTTGCGCCTGGTAGGCATACTGATATGTCATCTCTATTTACAATTTTATCTACGTTCCTAATGATGGAATCCCCCATAAATACCCGAGCTTTCCTCGCTTTCCCCTGTGATACTACACCAGCAAAGCTCCTTTCCTGTTGCACACTACTAGTATGCCCCCTTTCTCTCATATCATCAACCTCTACTGTCTTATCACCTGGCAATCCCTCTCCACTCACCCGCTTACCTCTCTTTTGTTGCATTCTCTGCCTTCTGTCATCTTTCTTCTTCTGATCCACAGTCTTAACCTTTTCTCTGCTCTTGTTATCCTCGACCATCCTATCACCTGACAATCCCTCTTCACTCACTCGGTTATCTTCCTTTTGTTGCACATTCTTCCTTTTTCCATCTTTCTTCTTCTTACCAGCTTTCTCCCTCACATTGCCACTGCTCTCCTTGTTCTCACCACCCCTGTTCTCCTCGTTTTCACTACCTCTGCTCTCCTCGTTCTCACCGCCTCTGCTCTCCTCGGTCTCACCACCTCTGCTCTCCTCGGTCTCACCACCTCTGCTCTCCTCGGTCTCACCACCTCTGCTCTCATCATTCTCACCACCTCTGCTCTCTTCTGTCTCACCCTGCCCTGTCATCATCAAAATCATATGCCTTAGCTCAATCACCTGCTCCTGCAGATATTTCACTGTCATACACCCCCTACACACGAAATGAAAATCATCCGTCTGCACCTCCGCCCACGAATTTACACACCCGGACTTTGCAAAGTCTATCCAGCTGTCGCAGCTAGAACATGTCAAATTACATTTCACCTTTACTTTACTATGTGACATAGTCACTTGTCGGTTCGATTAGTTTAGTTACCCACCACATGATGGCAGCACCCAGGATAATGTAATGTAATTTAGAGAATGTTGTTAGTGAACTATTATTGCTATGACTATTTGTCATGTAATTAGTTGTATTTACTGTGTAGGTAGTTTGTCTTACTACTAATAATTCAGTTGTTTAAACATAAATTTTACCTTAGAGACAGGGGTCACGTGTGGTCAGTGGAAAGGGCCCTGCCCCAGTGGGCCAGGCGTGATACAACACTTAATGACAACTCTGTTTTGGTAAGTTCTTAAATTATGTTTTCTACCTTATTAACAGTGTTTTAAATTTATAATTGTATCATACTGTGTGATAGAGAACTGTCCATCTGTTTATGTCAAGGTATCTACTTTATCAGTTATAATTACTTATTGGTGACTTTGATTACTAATGTGTGGAAAATCAGGAATAAGCGGTCTTTGGACCTTAGGGAAGAATGTCCAACAGGGCTTAATGGGATTTTGACCACTTGCAGTCAGTAGCTGGTAAATGTACATAACCCTTTAGAAAGTTCATTTTTGATCATGTTTAGTGGTGCTACTGTTATAATTAATATGTTATAAGATGTGATGCCATGATAAGTGCGCAGGGTTTGACAGGAAAAGAAGCAGCAGAATATATGTTGTCCCATCTTGAAGGACCAGCACGACGGGAAGTTAGATGTCGACCTGCTGACCAGTTAAACGATGCAGATGCCCTTTTCAAAAATCTTCGTGAGACGTTTGGCGAACGGGCAAGTGCTTCCCAGTTGCTAAGAACTTTCTACGAAAGGAAACAGATGGAAGGTGAGACCATCACAGAGTATTCTCACCAGCTTGTTCAACTGATAGACCGACTAGAAAACGCGACCCCAGATCATGTGCTCGACCGAGACACAATGCTCAGAGATCAGCTAATTGAAAATGTGCGCGAGCCATATCTGAGATGGGAACTGAAGAAGCAGGTGACAAATGAGCCTGAGAGTACATTCATCACCTGCAGGGAGACAGCGATACAGTGGTCAACAGAGACGGAAACCAAGAAGAAAGTACGGACTTCTTCGCAGATAGTAGACGAGAAATCGATGCAATCTCTGCCGCAGCAACCTCACAGCGATCACGTGGTGAAGATGCTCACAGAGATGATGGCCAAACAGCAAACCCTCATCGAAGGAATTGCGCACCAACAGCAGGAGTTGGCTAAGAACCAAGAGGAGCTACATCAGCTAGCTAGTGGAACACAGAGAGGTCCATCGAGCAGGATGCGCAGCCCAGGAGTATGCTTCAAATGTCGGAAACCTGGACGTATGGCCAGAGACTGTCGCTCTGCTGGAGACGGCAAGAGAATCGGGACTTGCTACTTCTGTGGGAAGCTGGGTCACCATCAAAGAGAATGTTCCGCATTCAAGGACGCACAGATGAAGGTGAGATGTGGCCAGCAGACGTCAAGCTAGGTTGCTCCATTACTACGGGTCGAGTGGTGGAGAAGGGAAACGTCTTTAAGAAAGAAGTGCTGTAGTTGTGTCACCTGATCGGTGCTGACGGGGTAGCAACGGATCCGTCCAAGATAGCAGTCGTCGAAAAGTGGCCTGTCCTGAAAACTCACAACGACTTACGATCATTCCTTGGCTTTGTTTCCTATTACCGAAGACACGTACCTAATTTCACGCAAATCGCGAGTCCACTACACCGAGTGGTAACCGATGCTTGCAAGGAGGGAAAAGGGAAGCGAAGAGCCAGCAAAATGTACAACCTAGAGAAATGTTGGACGGACGAATGTGAAACAGCATTCAATGCTTTAAAGACAGCACTGACGACAACACCAGTACTAGGATTCGTCGACTATAATCTGCCATTCATTGTTGAGACATATGCATATGATAAGGGGCTGGGAGCTGTCCTAAGCCAGATGCAAGGCGGAAAATTGCGTGTGATAGCATATGCTAGTCGTAGTTTACGGGGTGCTGAGAAGAATGATGTCAACTATTCTGCAATGAGATTGGAGACAATGGCCTTAAAATGGGCTGTGACCGAAAAGTTCCACGATTACCTGCTTGGTGGAACATTCACTGTTTACACGGACAACAATCCACTGACGTATCTGAACAAGAAAGTAAAGCAGACAGCCTTTGAGCAAAGATGGGCTGCGTCTTTGGCACCATTCAACTTCGACATACGGTATCGCCCTGGTCGATGTAATGCTAATGCTGACTGATTGTAACGCCTCAGTGACTGCAACAAGGCATGCATCAACATCCCCACTGTCGAAGCTAGCCTTGCAACGGTCACAGAGACCGAGGGTAGCGGTGATGGAGGAATCCGCCAATCGCAAGAGTGCTAAGTGTTGTGAATGCAAGGTAAATATAGATCCCGCAGAACAGGCGACAATAACATTGCCAGGACAGCCGAAAGAGGCAATGGGAAAATTACAGGCTGCTGATTCCACCATTGGTAGACTCCTCTATTACAGGAAGATAGGAAGATGCCCGACAGTGGACGAGAAATAATCGGAGACAACAAATGTGCTCCAGTTGGTACGCCAATGGGATCACATTGTGGAAACAAATGGAGTTCTCCACTGGCGCTAGACTCTAAAGTTGGCGAAATTGATCCATTGTTGCTGCCAAGATGTTTGCAAGATAGCGTACTAGAAAGTTTGCACAACCAACAAGGTCACCAAAGAGTAGAGAGAACAGAGAGACTGGTGAGAGCACGCTGCTACTGGCCGACGTTACACAAAGATGTACAAACATGGGGTAATCTGTGTGAGCGTTGTACGCTTGGTAGATTTCTACTGAGAACATTATCGAAGAAGAAGAAGAGAAGGTGGGCTGAGCATGTACACGAAGTGGTCAACGCCTACAATCTGACTCCACATTCCAGCACGGGATACGCACCATTCTACCTGATGTTTGGCAGAGATTCTAGACAACCAATCGACCTACTGCTGGGTACAGGAGAACAGGAGGTGGAACCAAGTGACTGGGTTTCCCGTCACCAACAACGATTGCAAGAAGCCTATCAACTTGCACGAAGACAGTTGGTACACGAAGCTGATAGTCGTAAGAAACACTACGACCTCAAGGGACGTGATCTTCCCTTGTCATTTGGACGAGTGTACCGTAGAAAACGTGACATTCGAGGTCATAACAGAATCCAATATGTTTGGGAAGGAAAAGTATGCAAAGTTGTTGCGAGAAAGGGAAAGAACGACGTGTACGTGATCGAACCAGCTAATGGGTTTGGAGAATTGCGAACTGCGAATCGGGTGGATCTTCGACTGTGTCCCCCAACCAGAAACAACAACGATGAGAGTTAAGACAGTAGACCCTGACCGACAAGAAGATCTATCCGACGACGAGCGGCTGCAGTGGAGATGTATAATAAGAAGTTCACTTCCACAACCACTGGAACGCGTGAGCAGCAGTGATGACAGCAGCGACAGTCCTATCAACAATGGCTGTGACGTAACGACAGACACCTCTGAATCAGAAAGATCACACGAGGACATTACAACAGTGCGGCGATCATCACGAACAACGGCAGGATGGCATTCGAACTGCTTTAGAGAGCCACGTTCGGCTTTGAATGGACACTAGAATTAACATTACTTGTGTTTAGTTAGTTTAGGGCAATGTAGCAAAAGTGGGGTGGATGTGCCATAGTCACTTGTCGGTTCGATTAGTTTAGTTACCCACAAAATGATGGCAGCACCCAGGGTAATGTAATGTAATTTAGAGAATATAGTTAGTGAACTATTATTGCTATGACTATTTGTCCTGTAATTAGTTGTATTTACTGTGTAGGTAGTTTGTCTTATTACT
Organism: Lamellibrachia columna; assembly: GCA_963662155.1. Lineage (NCBI taxonomy): Eukaryota > Metazoa > Annelida > Polychaeta > Sabellida > Siboglinidae > Lamellibrachia > Lamellibrachia columna. The sequence continues at coordinate 5,746,832 of OY759270.1, read as the reverse complement.
AATAATACAGTTGTTTAAGCATAAATTTTACCCTAGAGACAGGGGTCACGTGTGGTCAGTGGAAGAGACCCTGCCCCAGTGGGCCAGGCGTGGTTCTACATTTAATGACAACTCTGTATTTGGTAAGTTCCTAAATGATGTTTTCTACCTTATTAAGCAATGTTTTCAATTTTAAGCCAGTACTGTGTGATAGAGAACTGTCCATCTGTTTATGTCAAGGTATTTACTTTATCAGTTATAATTACTTAGTGGTGACTTTGATTGCTAATGTGTGGAAGATCAGGAATAAGTGGTCTTTGGACCTTAGGGAAGAATGTCCAACAGGGCTTAATGAGATTTTGACCATTTGCAGTCAGTAGCTGGTAAATGTACAGAACCCTTTAGAAAGTTCATTTTGATCATGTTTAGTGGTGCTACTGTTATAGTTAATATGTTATAAGATGTGATATACATGGTGCAAGGATAAATTGTGCATGTATATAGGTATTAGGTAACTGTCCCTACAGTTAAGCCAGGATCAGGCTGGTACCCTATCTCCCTTTGAAGTTACATTGATTAATTGCTCTAGGAGGTGGCTGGGAGAGGGCTGATCTTGATTATTCCCTAGAGACCTGTAAGTTGAGCAATGTCCAAGACTTGCTTGTAAACAACAGTGGAATGACAGCTAGGCTAGTCAGGTCATGCACATGTGAAATTGATAACATTGTTGACTGTTGAATTTATGATATTAAGTTTTTTTTTACATTAATACCTACAAGTATGATTATATATTAGTACTGAATAAGATAACAGGTATTTTACAGACAATATTGTGAACAATACCAATGTGTTGGAACTATGGTACTTAACAGATGTTGATGTGTCATCTTACACTGGACACTATGATATGCAGACAGCTTACTTGTTCGGTTTGTATTTGTACAGGCGAACGCAAGTCCTGGCCCACTCCTGATTGTGGCCAGTCGTCTTTTAAGTCGTATTTTGAGTCGTCCTTTAAGTAGTATTTTGAGTCGTCTTTAAGTCGTATTTTGAATCGTCTTTTAAGTTGTATCTTGAGTCGTCTTTTAAGTCGTATTTTGAGTCGTCTTTATTATTGTGTTTAATATCATCTGTTCTTTCACCATTTATTGTTGTTCTTAATGCTCTTGCTTTTGGTTGTATTTTGAACTTTTGGTTGACATTTTATACTTTGATGTGGTACTGAAGTTAGATCATTGGTGCAAATTGTGCAAGGACTGAGATACTTGGTTTTGTATAATTTTAGTAGTTAAACTCTAATAAACGCAATTTTAACTTCAAACTTGCCTTTCAGTGGTCTATTCTTAATTTAGGCATAAGCTTACCACCCGCAGCCTACATATAGTTCTCTTGAGGAGTTGAGGTTAGATATTGGTCCTGATTTACTCGTGTCTGAAGATGTGATATTGGAGGACAGTTGGGGCTTTGTTTCTGCGAAATCACTACTCACACGGATAAGTTTTGACTATGAGAAACTGTACAACGGCCTATTATCGCTCACTTCACTGCGCGAAGGTGAAGGCCGTTCAGGCGTTCTGCTAATCGGAATCGGAAAAGTTATTTGAACCCAAAGTAATACAAACATAATATTATCACAGTTAGTAATAACAAGACAATCTTTTATAAATAATCCCAGTTTAAGTTCATTTATCTTAAGGAAACAAAATTAACATACATTAATTTATTGTAATTGAAAAACAAACAGACAAACAAACAACATACAAAATCTGCATTAACACGAATATTCCCTTCGGGCAAACTGTGGTTTTAAAACGAAGCATATTTTAATGGGTCAGGGAGACTACTACAAAGACCAAAATTGATCGCTATCGTAGCAGCCACCCTTCTGCTAGCAACGTAAACAAGCTGAAATACCAGATGTCAACAATGATCAGCGGTAAACAAACTGCTTTACACGTGCTCACTATAATTGAATGGGGATGTACATCCAAGTCCCGGCCCAGGAGCTTTAAGGACTCCTAAATATCCCTGTATAACATGTCAGAAAGGAGTGAGAAAGAACAGTAAAGCGACTCTCATATAATGTGGTGCTAAACATTTCATCAGACACGGAAGTGAGAAACGGGAGTTGTCGTCCATATTTCGATGTTGTAGTTTGTGTCCATTAAACGATGTTAATCAAAGCCATCCGTCTTTATTAACTAGGCATATGATATGGTGTCATGAAGTAAACTGAAGCAGAGAGTACAAAGATCGACTAGGAAGCGAAATAGCGATCTAAAAAGGAGAAACATGGCGAAAATGCTGCCGCCAAAGTCGTTTGATTTCAACAAGCCTGAAACGTGGTTGGAATGGAAGAAAAGATTTGCAAGATACCGATCTGCTTCCAAATTGAATGAAGAATGCCAAGAAAGGCAAGTAGACACACTTATCTATGTAATGGGGCAAGAAGCAAAAAATGCATTTGGTCAGTAGATTTTGACAAACGAGGAAAGGAAGGATTATGATAAAGTAGAACAAGGATTTGATTCCTACTTCCAGCCTAAAACGAACACAATACATGAAAGATGCAAATTTGGACAGCATGTTCAAGTTGAAGATGAGCCCAGTGAAGCATACATCAGAGCACTGCATGTTATGGCAGAAAAATGTGATTATGGACAAAATAAAGACACGTACATTCGTGATAGTATTGTCAGTGGCATTTTGGACAAAGATCTGTCACGTGAATTGCAAATGGAAGAAAACCTCACATTGGCTACGGCAACAAATAAAGTGAGAACTAAAGAACTCATTCTAGCACGGCAGAGAGAAGAAAATCAGGTTGCACCTAGAACATAAGTCAATTATGTGAAGTATAAGGACAGTAAGAGGTCTGCTGGTGCCAACGTTTACTTAAGGGGAAGAGCAGACCAAAACCGAGTGACCTTAGAGGCGCCCCCTCGCGGTCTTCGTGGCACCAGTAAGCATCTCAAAACTATCGATACTGCGGAACAAGCCATAAGCCTAGAATGTGTCATGCCTATGGCACAGCATGTAACTTGTGTGGGAAACGAAACCATTTCTCCAAAGTTTGCAAAAGCAAACAAGTGAATGAAGTGTCAAAGACATATTGGATCAACAAACTAACGTAAAACGATTCAAAAGACTGGATAATTGCACTTACGATGCCTAATGAGAGAGATGCACGTTTCAAAGTAGACACTGGGGCTCAATGCAATGTGATTCCCCTGGACATGTATAGACAAATGAAAGGTGAAACAACCAAGCTAAAACCATCCAATGTCAAACTAACATCCTATAGTGGACACCACATTGAGGTTGTTGGGATGGATCAACTTGACGTTACACATCGGGGGCAGAAACACTGTCTCCCATTTCCAGTTGTGAAAGGAAATGTGTTGCCACTTCTAGGTCTGGTGGCAAGTGAACTGATCGGGTTGGTTGTCAGAGCAGATGAAGTAAAAGAAAAGACACTGAAAGAAGATTACGCAGACGTGTTTGAATGCACAGGTAAACTCAGCATGAAACACACCATCAGGTTGAAGGAAGGAGCGCAACCGACAATTTGTACACCGAGACAAGTTCCACACGCACTCAGAGAGAAACTGAAGGAAGAACTAGATCGCCTAGAAGCAGAACACATCATTGCGAAAGTAGAAGATCCGACTGAATGGGTGAATCCTATTGTCAACGTACTGAAACCCAACAAGCAGCTCAGAATTTGTCTGGATCCGCAGAAGTTAAACGAAGCAATCATGAGAGAGCATTATGCGCTGCCTGTAGCGTCAGACATATTTGCGAGAATCAGTGGAGCAAAAGTGTACTCAACACTTGATGCAACTGCAGGGTTTCACCAGATTGAGCTAGAAGAATAAAGCAGCTATTACACGACATTCATTACTGCATATGGCAGGTACAGGTACCTTAGGTTGCCATTTGGTGTGAAGTCTGCACCTGAAGTGAAGCACAAAGCGATCAGTCAGATGTTTGCTTAGCATTGGAGAGGTTGAATGCTACATCGATGATATTCTTGTCTGGGGAAGAGATCAGGCAGAACATGATGAAAGATTTAAAAAAGTTCTTCAGAAATGCAGGGAAGAAAAACTTACCCTCAATAAGGACAAATGCAAAATCTCACAGCCGACAGTAAAGTTCATTGGTCATGAATTGAGCAAAGGACTGGCACCTAGTCGGGATCGGGTCCAATCCGTTGTTAAAATGACAACGCCACAAACAAAGGAGAATGTACAAAGGTTCATCGGATTTGCGACATACTTGAGCAAGTTTTGTCCAAAACTTTCCGAAGAGACAAAACCACTGAGAGAAGTGCTAAGAAAGAACACACACTTCTCCTGGGAAGAACCACAACAAGAAGCTTTCAGAAAAGTCAAGGAACTAGTGAATCAGGCACCAGTACTCAATTTGTTTGACCCAGGAAAAGATATCACACTGACAGTTGATGCTAGTAGCACCAGCCTGGGAGCGGCGTTGCTCCAAGATGGAGGTCCTGTTGAGTATGCAGCTAAAGCACTCACGGGGGCACAGATCAATTATGCACAAATCAAAAAAGAATTGCAAGCTCTAGTAATTAGTTGTGAAATATTTCACAGCTACATCTATGGCAGAGAAGTGACCGTGGAGACAGATCACAAACCATTGATCGGCGTCTTCAACAAGCAAATTGACACGGCTTCACCACGATTTCAAAGAATGATGCTGAAGTTACAGAGGTATGACTTCAAGCTGGTCTACAAACCAGGACAAAAATTGTATATTGCAGATACGCTGAGTCGCACATGTCAGCTAGAACGACAATCCAGACATGGCGAGCGAGAAGAAGAAGATGATCCATTGAAGGACATTTGTGCCGTCATAATCCATTCAGAGAAGTCCAGGAAGGCATACAAAGATGTAACACGGCACGACCCACAGTTGCAAGATCTCCTGGTGCATGTGAGGAAGGGATGGCCGAGTGCGAGGAAACACTTCAAGTAGCAAACCATACTGGGACGTCCGCACTGAGATCAGTGAATGTGACGGACTGCTCTTCAAAAGCGAGCGCTTGATTGTACCAACATGCATGAGATCAACCATTCTGAAAGATCTCCACTCGGTGCATCAAGGCATTGTCAAAACGGTAGACAGAGCGAAGACGTCACTGTACTGGCCGGGGATGCAGAAGCAAATAGCTGATCTGATTGAAACATGCGACATATGTCAAGAAAACAGATCAACACATCTATATGAGCCACTAATGCATCAAGAAGTGCCAGCTTATCCGCAACAGAAGATAGCAGCTGACCTGTTCACTGTTGGTGGAAAAGACTACATGGTGAGCGTCGATTACTACAGCAGATGGATCAACATCACTGAACTGAAAGCAACGAAGAGCGCAGATGTCATCGAGGCACTCCAGAGACAGTTGGCAGATTTTGGAATACCGGAGGAGCTGGTATCAGATAATGGCCCTCAATTCGGCAGCTGGGAGTTCAGGTTGTTTATGCAAAGTTGGGGAATTGTCCACAGGACATCAAGTCCAACATATACACGAGCAAATGGACAAGCAGAGAGAATGGTTCAAGTCGCTAAGAACTTGATCAAGAAGTCGAACATCGTATCATGTGGGACTTCAAGAAATCAGAAACACTCCAATAACAAATGGAATGTTGACGCCAGCTCAACTGTTGCAAGTTAGGACTCTTAGAAGCAAGATTCCTGGACCTGAGAAAGCACTATTTCCGCAGGCGAGGGTCGAGCAGGCGAGGGTCGAGCAGGCGAGGGTCAAGCAGGCGAGGGTCAAGCAGGCGAGGGTCAAGCAGGCGAGGGTCGAGCAGGCACCACAAAAAAAATCAATGATCACAAGTTCTACACGATAAAAAAAGCAGGTCCAGTGAAAGAAATTCTGAAGCCGGGAAATCAAGTAAGGGTACACCTGCAAGGTACACCTGCAAGGTACACCTGCAGGGTACACCTGCAAGGTACACCTGCAAGGTACACCTGCAAGGTACACCTGCAAGGTACACCTGCAAGGTACACCTGCAAGGTACACCTGCAAGGCAAGTGGAGAAGAGCAGTTGTCAGCAAGCACCTGCCTGAACCAATATCATATAAAGTAGAGATGATGGAACGCGATACCGTCGAAATCGGATGCACATACACCGCAACTATGGCTTACCAATGGCACGACGCGAGCTGTTTCGTACAATGCAAGCGACAGCTCCGAACAATGTCAATGACGCGTCCACGGCAACTAGAGATATTGCGCGACCACCTGAGATCAGTCAACCATCACAACCACCTGAGATGAGTCAACCATCGCGACCACCTGAGATGACACAACCGACATCTCAACCGTCTTTTAAGTCGAGTTTACACCCGACGTGGACGAGAAGTCAAACCACCGCAATGGACAAAGGACTATGTCTAGAACTGTGTACCAAAACTGAATACCACGAACTTTAGTTAGACAACTTTAAAAAAGGGAGATGTAGATGGGGTAGGAGCGTGGGGGAAAACATTTCAAAATATCGAGAGCAACACATATTTTACCTTCGTAAACTTTGGCCAATATCTAAACAGAGGCTAATTATTATGCGTGCATTATGATTGTAAGAACATGTCACGTGGTAAGGTCGGCTTACCGTACAATCAAACTATAAGCTGCAGCATTGCCCACATAAATGTCATTTCAATTCAAATGATGATTTTATGCGGGACAAAGCTACCTACAAAAGAGTTAATGACATGGAACCGTGGCTCGTTTGCTGAAGACAACAAATTCAAATTATGGCTTATTATAAATACGAGCTTTATAATAAGCCAAATAATATATATATATATATATATATCTATATATATATATATATATATATATATATATATATATATATATATATATATATATATATATATATTAAAAACAGTATAGGGCCTAATACTGATTCCTGTGGTACCCCACTCAAAACCGATTTCCAGTTTGAAATCTCACCATCTAATATTATTCTCTGTCTTCTGTGTGTAAGCCATATAGACCTGTTAAACGCTGCTTTTTCAGTTGCTGTGTTAACCAATGTAATGACGAGTTCTGAGGACGGCATACATAAGGAAACTGAACTTGGCGATGTAGGCCTAGCCGTCGTTGTTAGTTGGAAGGGTAGTAGGCCTAGCCGTCGTTGTTAGTTGGAAGGGTAGTAGGCCTAATAAGCATTTAATTGAAACGCCCTTGTGAAGTAGGCAAGTGTGACGAAGTACGAATGGTTCAGCATATTATATTCAGACGTATAATATTATTTACGCGGGACAAAGCTATCTACAAAAGAGTTAATGACATGAAACTGTGGCTCGTTTGCTGAAGACAACAAAGTCAAATGTATGTTTGTATACAAGCTTTATAATAAGCCAAATAATAAAATGCAATACATTATGTATACATCATAAATACATTATGTATATACAAGATGAAAACAGTTGTGACTTAGTTTATACACTCAGCTTACAAAATATCAGCAAAGTTGGGGAAACCAACCACCGAACATAAATCATATAATGTGGTGCTAAACATTTCATGAGACACAGAAGTGAGAAACGGGGCCACATTTCGATCTTGTAGTTTGTGTTCATTAAACAATGTTAATCAAAGCCATCCGTCTTTATTAACTAGCCATATGACAACGACCAAGTACGTGTGACATCTGTGATGAGTGGCTCCATATAAATAATGAAGTGTGGAGGTGTTATCAGATGACACTTATAATTCTGCTGTTCAGAATGATGATCCCTACATTTTGTGTGTGATAGATGTGCACTGGCTAGTATTCCTGGTGCCAGTCTGTTTGAGGATGACCCTAGAGTCACAAACTGTTCTCCACGAGAGGATCTAATTTAGGTTAATTAACTCTAGTGAACAACATGATCCTAATATGGATACATTGACCCCTCCTTCTCAGGCTGATGATGACTTGTTTGAGTGCTTCCGGAAGCGAGGTCTGCACTTCATCCACGTCAATGCCCGTAGCCTGTTACCCAAGCTGGATGAACTCGGTCTGATTACGATGGGCACCAATGCTGCTGTTATGGGCGTTACAGAAACCTGGATCGACAGCTCAGTGGAAGAAGCAGAATCTTATATATATATATATATATATATATATATATATATATATATATATATATATATATATATATATATATATATATATATATATATATATATATATATATATATATATGAACAGAGTCACTGATTCCATTGTGCGTGCGTGCGTGCGTGCGTGCGTGCGTGCGTGCGTGCGTGCGTGCGTGCGTGTGTGTATATCCTGCCAGTCTAAGAAAGTGTTTAATTAACTCTAACCGTTATCACCTATTTCTGACAGAAATGTTATTACCCAGTCCAGAATACTTCTGTTTAATCCCATACATATGGCATTGCGCTGTCACCGAGGATCCATTACACATTTACCCCCTGTGATTGTGGGCGGGGGTATGGCAAGGGCTTCAACCTCTCATCTCCCACCTGTTTTGGGGTCCAACCTCCCATCTCACACTTGTTTGTGGGGCAAATTTCCCGCCTCCCATCATTTTTGAGAGTCCAACTCCCACGAATCCTGCCTCCCACTAATCCTGCATCTCACCATTTTTTCACCAAGTGGACAAGGAAGCCATTGTCTTATCGAGAGTCCAACAACTTTTTATCTATGTCTATGACTATGTGTAACCCGCCATCCGGAGATATTAGTCAATTTGTACAGAGCCAACACGTTCACGTTGCATATAGTCACCACAGTGCGCCAATGCTCCAGAGTGGGATTATATATAGTCACCACAGTGCGCCAATGCTCCAGAGTGGGATTATATATAGTCACCACAGTGCGCCAATGCTCCAGAGTGGGATTATATATAGTCACCACAGTGCGCCAATGCTCCAGAGTGGGATTATGCACTTATGAGGAGGAAGAAGAAGTTTTTAACGTATTCACGCTGCTAGCATTAACACAATCTGCAGATAATATGTTCCATTCATTTATTCTAATTACTGTCCTCTGCTGTATGAGAATGAATATTTTTTTATATCCAATCTACAATGATCCTTCACTATTGACACGTCGTGTCGCGTCAAAATTATGCTTACCGGCAGTAGTCGTAAAGTACTCGGTACACTGTGTAAGTTACCAACACCGTCAGGCGTCACTGGTCCACTGCCAATGGCACTGGCAAGTTCAACACCAATGTCAGCACCGACATAAACTATTCTTCTTTTGAAGTTCTGAGACTGAACATGTTATGCTATGACAATAAGGTATTGAATCAGTAGGCTCACGGAGTCCTGAGTTGCGTACTGCGGGACACTGCTTGCAACAGAACTTACACATTTGAAATTCAGTTGTTTGCCATCTGGGAATTGCTGCAATCGTGTATTATTTTTTGGATGGTTTAACACAACCAGTGTCAATAGCAAAGCTTGAAAATAAGGACTGGCGTAGGGATAGATGTAGTAGCCCATTTTATCAACACATATCTGCTAACCATAGCAAATGAAGTATCAATAGAAAGGTATTTGAATATACTTTCCAACGGTAATACGGTTAATACATAATTATGCAAGAATGACGTCATTATGACATCATACCTGAGCTAGATTATAGAAATGCTCAACATTTTAGTCCACAGGCCATATAGGGGAACCCCTACAACGGAATCCCACCTAGGGAATTTACGCCACAATGTTTTTTAGGAAGCTTATAGCATACACATGTGAAATTCAATTGTTTGCCACCTGAAAATTGCTGCAACTGTTTTTTTGTGGTTTAATACACCCAGTATCATTCGCAAAGCTTGAAAGTAAGGACGGGGGTAGGATAGATAGTAGTCCACTTTATCAACACATATCTGCTAACCATAGCAAATGAGGTACAATTGGAAAGGTTTTTGAATATACTTTACAACGATTTACAGTTAATATATAATTATGCAAGAATGACGTCATTATGACATCATACCTGAGCTAGGTTATAGAAACTGTCGGTCACAGAGGGTGACCTAGTGGCGGAGTGACCCCCACCGATACCATGTGAATTGTATATAAGTCAGTAGTGGTACAGATAGTACTGGTAGTGGGTAGCTGATAGGCATGATTTACTAATTATGTGTAAACACCTTTTGGGGGCCGGCATGCTTGCTGAGATTATTGGATGTATCTTATTTTGATGGTGTATGCTTGCCTAATTTCATGCTCCTTAATTAATAAATCTAAATGTCATTCTTTGGCCTATTTCAATCTACGCTGGACTTGTGTTGTTATTTTGCATAAATGAATTTATGTGACAGCGGCGCATAAAGGATTTTATGCGAGATGACAAGGCAATGAAGGCGATTTGAGGTTAGACCTTTTATGGTAGAGAGAGTATTGGCCTAATTACTCGCTCACGCGTATGGATACACCAACCACGTGACCTAGAGCCAGCCTCACTCGATTTCCAAGTTAGCTTGTGTCGTGAGACCTTTGCGCTGCAAATATTTCCGAATTTCTATTGTTACTGATTATTCGTTATCGCTGAATTTGTTGATTTTATTGCAAGATCAGTTTTGTTGTTCGGTTTATTCCGATGCGTTTGAAAAATCCCACCCTCCCTCCCTATTGTGTTAACAGTTGTTACCCAGTTTTATCTAATAAATCAAAAGGTGCATTATGTAGGGATACACTGTGAAACACTGTAGACAGAGAGGTAGTTCACAAAGTTTTTGAATTTTTTTGACGCTTTTCCCTGTTATAGTTTGGTACACGAGGTTCTGCATTAACGCTTTTCCCTCCACTAAGTTTTCAGTAGTGTACACAGGGTTTTTAGTGCGGGTACTTTTTACGAGTACATTTGTGTGGCTGTTTGGCCCTACCTCTCGGTCTGATGTTTTGGTAGTTATTGGTTGACTAATGTCTAGATATGTAACACCTTTATACATTGTGTGTTGTGTTTCCATAATGTTCATTATGAATTGTTCAAGAATGTTGGGTGGTTAGCCCACTATTTTCATTTACCATGTTTGGCTGGGAGATCGAGTACCCCAGCCTTTCTGTTTGTACATGTATGTGTATGGTTAATTCACGGCGGAGTGACCCCCACCGATACCATGTGAATTGTATATAAGTCAGTAGTGGTACAGATAGTACTGGTAGTGGGTAGCTGATAGGCATGATTTACTAATTATGTGTAAACACCTTTTGGGGGCCGGCATGCTTGCTGAGATTATTGGATGTATCTTATTTTGATGGTGTATGCTTGCCTAATTTCATGCTCCTTAATTAATAAATCTAAATGTCATTCTTTGGCCTATTTCAATCTACGCTGGACTTGTGTTGTTATTTTGCATAAATGATAATCTAGTAAAAAAAAAAAAATTGTTGTCACCGGGAGGGAGGGAGGGAGGGAGGGAGGGAGGGAAGGAGGGAGGGAGGGTGGGTGGGTGGGTGGGCGTGTGTGTGTGCGTGCGTGCGTGCGTGCGTGCGTGCGTGCGTGTGTGTGTGTGTGCGCGCGTGCATTTGTGATAATAATATATACAATAATGGCTGTTTTCATAGGTCCGGTCCCGGACATAGTGCAATCGTTTCTATGGTTGGAACAAGATGACACCAGAACAGGATCAATAGACAACTGGTTAGAGGGTCATTGTCGGAGAGTAAACCACGTGCTGGACCGAGTTCCCCGCTACATCAATCAGGAGACATGTGCGAGACAGATACGGCAGGAAAAGAAGCCTAATGACCAAGGCATCAGGTTTGGTTCAAAGGTCTTTGTGCGGAGCCATCAAATAGGGCGTGCCAAGATACAGGATGCGTGGAAACCTACTCCATACAAGGTTCTTTCTTCTCTGGATGGAGGCAATGTGTACATCATCCAACCAGCCAATGGATTTGGATCAACCAAAGCAGTACATCGAGTAGAATTGTTGGACAGCAAGGAATTGGTGCCAACCACAGAGGATTGTGTAATTATTGCATTCATTGGATGCGTATACTTACTGTTTGTTAAAACTGCTTCCTCAACCGATTTAGCCTATCACAAATCCGGTTCATTGGTGTCCAAATATGTAGTGTATGAATAGTTTATGTAACTTCCACAGTCGATTTAATAAAGAAATGCCCGTTTTTTTCAAATCATTGAAAGAATTTACTTTAGTCGTTAGATCTGGTAAGGATCAAAATAGTGGATATCCAAAATAGTAAACACTGTGTGGGTCAATGCTGATCATGGGCATGACCTCCATCCTCTCGCCGATCACATGACAAAGTTAAAAAATTTCACCAAGGAAGAAAATCGTGATTTTTCAGCATTTCGATTTTCATTTCAGTTAATGCTTGAACAAGCATTGACTAATTTAATAGTTTGCCTGATGATTTCACATAGACTACATACAAAAGTTGCAAAAACGAGCTACCATGTTGCAGTGGGTACTAGGTAAGTTTGGTTTTTCGCAAAATGTATTTGAAATGAGACAAGCAAAAACGTTGAATTGATTAAGCATCTTTAAATTACGTACACTTATATTCATGGTTTATCCTGAATAACTATTATGTAATCATGGTGTATCTTGTATAACCACTGCATATATTTCTTAACATACTTTACATTGTATTGGTAACATTATATTGTGCATTCTGTGGAGCATGTTTTCACACCATTTTGTTTCCATGTTTGTACTGTTGAGTGATACTGTATTACTGAAACACTTGTTGTTGTGTATTTCAGGTTTTTTCTCTGGGCTTAACAAATAAGACCACAATAGGGAACGTAAGTCTCGTGACCAGTTTCAACTTTGGAGTCCACTGGCGACCTCGGCTGTATTGATGCCTATGTAAAGAATAGGATCATATTTTGTTATTTGTTGTGTACTGACAGGACACAGAACTGATGCCAAACGGTGTAAATTTTTCTGGTTTCAGGCCGATGAAAAGATGTTAAAGAGAGTGTGTGAGAAGCTTTATATATAAGAATGTTGACGGTAATCGTTTGTGAATTGTTTACAACTGGATACTATCGCTCGCGCACTGTCGATATAGGCCATAATAAAATAATCTATAATATTATGCACAGCAAATCTGTTTACTTTACTCAAAACAGTCCGTTTGGGGCATGAGCTTTGTGGGATTATGTGCATTTAGAAAACTTGTTAGGCATAGATTTTAAAAGATTTTTCGACTGACTCCACACGTCTAAATGAAATTTTTTTAACGATAATCCGTAGTATGTTTTAATATCTGAAGCGAGATCCGATATTTAAATAATTATTTTAGGGACAATTAATTTGGAAATTACATTTCTGATTCTTCAAGATTGTCTGACACAGTTGTTCCTTCTGATCAACAAACATTGTGATTAGAATAAGTATTGTCTATTTATAAGTTCTTATGATTGTAGAAACTTTAAGTATTTTACTGTGTCATTATTTACGATAATATTAAAATTGATACTGAAACATTGGTATTACATGAATCACGAAGCTTCTGCAGTGGACTCCAGAGCTAAAACTAGGTCACGAGATGTATATGCTCCTTATAAAGAACTATAATATAGATGGCAGGAGCCAACTTGTTGTTTGTACAATTTGGCGACGTCACATAACGGACCGCGTTTACAGATTGCATAACATTTCTTTAATTTATTGTGTAGCCTCAAGGCTCAAGTGCTGAACATCTTGAAATGCTTCTTACCATGCAGACTACAGTGCCACAGTACTACAGTACGCAGTAGAGAACCAGCCTACTAGAGTACGTGTACTTGTGTGGGGTATACTATCACTGTACGATCACTGTCTAATTACCAACTGTCCACAATAATATTCTTCTCTCGCAGAGCAAACGATGACAACACGGTACTGGTGCTATTGCCAGTAGGTTAATGTCTTGTTCCAGTCAGTCATTTCGCTTATGTCATGAAGTTATGGTAATGGTATGCCTAGTGTAACCATAGTTGTGGTTAATCTAAATCAAAACTGCATGCATGCGCACGTGATACTCTCGCGTAGTAAAAAAAAATGCACAGTCGACTGAGACTATGTCCATATTTCCAACTGTAAACACAAATGATACATTTATTGGTAAAAGAACCGAAAATATAATAAACGCTATTCAAGTGGCGGCCTCTTGTGGGCAGTGTTCGAAACAATTAATATGATGCCAGAACATACTGGCCTCAAATTGTCCTGTATCTGGTCAAATATCCTGGAAAGCAAGGAAGTCTTAAAAAGTCTCAAAGATTACGAAAAACTGGTAAAATTTATTTTATTTCATCTATAAATTGTGTTGTGGATTTGTTACAGAAAATTGAGTTTGGAGTGTTATTTTAAGATAGCAAATTATAGATATAAAGATATAAGAGATAAATAATAAATGAACATTTTGGCCAACTTTTACTGAAATTACAATACTCCTTGTGGGTCAAATTTGGGTTTTGGTAACGAGGTAACGTACCATATCAGGGCCGGGGCGGATCTTGGCTTGTTGGCAGCTGGGGGGTCATATGTTTCATGCCGTTTTAACAGAAACCTGAACAAATTCTTCCGTAATACGATAAATGTCTAACACGTATACCGTCAAATTTGTGCAACCAAAACTGTTAGAAAAGTAGTTTTAAAGTGAAGTACGTACGAATATAGACTGCCGAAGACACGACACGAAATTTCCGGTCGTGAGTATAATAATTTAGTAGGCGCTATGAGGCTATGTATAGTGGATTCCGCTATTTATTAAAATATATTCATTTCAGGTTACCTAGTATCTATAAGTTCGTTTATTTGCCCTCTTTTGACATATCTACTAGAAGCTAATAAAATAGTGACCTTGACCTTTCTTGCTGCCCACTGTGCAAAGTTTTCCCGGGAGACTGTCAGTTGGTCGCTACTTACGAGGTGAGTGAATGTATTGATGTTACACGTGTTATTCAATCAGAGTGCTAAACTATGAATCGTATATCACATGAACAAACAATTACCGCTATTTATTTTATAACAATAACAACAACAAATGGTGTAAAGCGTTACATGTGCAGACTGTATTAACAGAACAAACGAATACAAGCCGTGCTCTGAACGACGATCCGGTTCATAGGTCGCAATTACCGTAAACTCCCGAACACTACATCCCTCCCCCTTTACTATGAATTAGCAAATGTTGTATTGATTACGATCACGATTAAACAAATAGCAGTGAGTCCGGAACAAGTGACTTTGCTAAGTTCTAGCTGAGTCTGTAGTCATGTAGACGCCGAGGGACACAACGAGTGCGCTGGGGTCGTTCTTACGGTGGTGTCTCGCGAGGAGTTGTGGAGGCCCTGGACGGAGAGATGAGTCTGTAGTCATGTAGACGTCGAGGGACACAACGAGTGCGCTGGGGTCGTTCTTGCGGTGGTGTCTCGCGAGGAGTTGTGGAGGCCCTGGACGGAGAGATGAGTCTGTAGTCATGTAGACGCCGAGGGACACAACGAGTGCGCTGGGGTCGTTCTTGCGGTGGTGTCTCGCGAGGAGTTGTGGAGGCCCTGGACGGAGAGATGAGTCTGCTGCCTGCCGCATCATTCCGACTTCTGTCCGGCCTCTGCAGGTCTACAGTTGGTGTAGGCGGCGCTGTCGTCTCTGTGGGAGCTGCGCTTTCTCCCCCACTCATCTTATTTTCAGAAACCGGAAGTGGATCAAGCATCTTTTTGAAGCGAGAAGTATTGCGACGAACCGTGTGGCTGTCATCGGCTGCGGTGATAGCCGTGCCTTGTACATCTGTGACGACCATAGGTTTGTGGCTGAATGGAGTCGACAGCTTATTTGACCTCTTGACGTTCCTCATGAGGACCGTGTCTCCGACCTGAAAGTCATTGTGAGCAGCTCTGTTTCTCTTGTCAGCGTATGTTTTCTGGCACAGTTTTGCCTGTTTCTTTCACTCGTGCTGCAGCATGAACTGCCCAGTTATCGTGAGTGTCCTTCGTTGAGATGCACGGAAGTTTGGTCCCAGGTTCCCAGCCAACTAGCAAGAGGTGTGGACTAAACTATGTAGACGTGTGAGGCGTGGCCCTGTATTGTGGGGCGTGGCCCTGTATTGTGGGGCGTGGCCCTGTATTGTGGGGCGTGGCCCTGTATTGTCGTAAGAACTGGTACATTTCCTGTTTCCAGTTTTTCTGCTCCAGCACAGCTGATCAGATCGCTGTCATCAGCGGCTTGTTGAAACCTTCAGCTTGTGCATTGCCTCGTGGCCAGCACTCTGTCACTCTTCTATGACGAAAACCACTGTGCTTAACGAATGAGGCAAATGCATCAGAGTTGAACGGGGCCCCATTATCCGATTTGATGACCTCGGGGATTCCAAACATTGCCAGTATTTTGTCAAGCACTGTGATGACCGTGTTTGCTGACACCGAACGAATGATCTCTACTATTGGGTCTCTGGAGTATTCATCCATCAGAACCACGAGTTCTTCTCCCGATGGCAAGGGGCCAAGGAAGTCCATACTGAGATGTTTCCACGCTGCAGGTGGCGTATCCGACATCTGCATTGGCTCAATGTGTAGATTACCGTTGTACCTGCATTGGCAGGCGAAACATTGACGTACTGCCGTCTCCACCATGTCGTTCATTTTCTGGAACCACACCTTTGACATTAAGAACTCTTGTTTTGACAATCCCTTGATGGCCTTCGTGCGAAAGTGCCACCACTTGGTTCCACAGAGATGCGGGGATGACCACGTTTCTTCCACGTAGTAGTGTGTTGTCATCAGTGACAGTCAGTTCTTCTCGGACGTTGCAGAACTCTCGCATCATTGGGTCACCAGATTTGTGGATCTCAAACCAGCGTCCATTTCTGCAAAGAGTGATTATGCTCTGCATCATGTCATCTGCATCAGTGGCACGTTTGACATCCTCTATCTTCATGGCGCGTGGTATACTGGTGGTGCAATGAAGTTTACGTAATTTTCAGCCAGTTTCTGGTGTCTGCGAGTCCCCGCCATAGTTATCGGGTTCCTGGACATGCAGTCTGTTGGATTTTTGTTTCCGGGTATGTATCTCAGAACGAAGTTGTACGGTTGGAGTCGAAGACCCCATCGCTCAATGCGCAGTGGCGGCCTGGCTTTCTTCCATGTGGTGAGAAGCGGCTCGTGATCAGTGATGATTGTGAACTGCGGATCTCCTTGTAGGTACTGGTCGAAGTGCTCGCAGGCCCATACTACACCCAGAGCTTCGCGTTCAGTTGGACTATAGCGGCTTTCAACGTCTGAGAGGCAACGGCTTGCAAAGGCAATCCCACGGCTGCCTTGGATCAGTATGCTGCCAAGGCCTGTCGGGCTTGCATCGACTATCAGCGATGTCGTTTTCTTTACACCAAAGTAGGCAGCACAGGTATCTTCGATGAGCAAGTCTCTGAGCGCGGTAAACGCCGCGTCTTGTTCGCTTGACCATAGCCAATCGACATCCTTAGTGAGGCATCTCAGGGGTTCGCTGATGATGGCAAAGTCTTTGACGAATCTCCATAAGTAGTTCATCATACGCAGGAAACTCTTCAGCTTTGCCACATTTGATGGAGGCGGCAGCTCCTTGAGAGCCTGCACTTTGTTTGGGTCAGGTAACACGCCGGTTTTGCTGAATATCATTCCGTAGTACTCTATTAACGGCAGGTTCACCTTACACTTGTCCAAGTTGAGTGTGAGGCCGTTTGTGTGCAACGCTTCAAGAGTATCAGCCAGTGCTTTATTATGCATCTCCTGGGCGTTTTCTCCTTTCCCGTAGATGATGATGTCATCACTGATGTTCCTTGTCGACTTAATATGGCTGATCACATTTCTGACGTGTTCCTGGAATAGTTCACTTGCTGACGATATCCCAAAGTTCAGTCTTCTGTACCTGTAGAGGCCATTGTGTTTTCTGAATGTGGTGATATATCTGGATGATGGGTGAAGCTCCAGCTGGTGGTAGCCACTGGACAGATCTAGTTTGCTAAATACTGCTGCGCCATTTAGGTCATGTACGAGTTCGTCTAATGTTGGCATGTTATGGCGTTCTCGTAAGATGTACGTATGTCGATGCACAGTCGTATGGAACTGTCCTTCTTTGGAGGGGTGACAACAGGGGACACCCAAGGCGTAGATTCACCAACGGGCACCTTCTCGATTGTGTCCTCTTTAAGAAGTCGCAGTTCCTCCTCCTCGATCTTTCGTCTCATGTGGAAGGGAATTTTCCTGTTTGTAATCGCGACAGGCCGTACAGATTCATCAAAGTGTAGTTTGACCTACACTCTCTTCAGTTTCCCGATGCCCCTTCGTGAGCCCAGGGTACTTGTCTTCCCAATTGGAGCTGATTTTGTTGAAAATGTTCATGAGCCCTAACTCCTGAGCTGTACTGAAATCAATCAAAGAGCCATGAACGCCTTTTATGACGTGGAACCGATGATATTGAATGGCGGACTTTGACTCTAGCGTTACGTCACATAACCCAGAACGTTTAGTGGTGTGCCGCTGCCATATGGCATGATTCTCGGCCCTTTGTGTCTCATCAAAGCCGGTTTTCGAATCATCTCATATGTCCGTTGATCCATCACGTTTACTAACGCTCCTGTATCGATCATTATCTTTGCGTTGATGTTGTTTACGGCGATCACAGTCATTGGTGATTTTCTTGCAGTCGTTTTATTCGTTGGCAGATTGTGCATCGTCCATGCATATTCATCTTCGCTCAAGTCACCAAGTGGATGTTGTGTGCGCGAGTCTGGTTCGACTTGTCGCACACGTTTGTTTTCACGTTTTTTCTCCTACAAACGTTCTCGAAATGATTTGGTTTGCCACAGAAGTTGCAGGTCTCCCCATTTGCTGGACATATTCCGTCAGCGCGACTCTTGAACTTGCACTGCTGGCAGGCTGTTCCATTTGGTAGTTTTTGTTGGCGGTTTTGCACACTCTTTTGAACGTGTTGGTTTCTGCGCCATTTTGTGTTGGCGCTGGGGTAGTTGTCGAAACTTCCCTTGTTAGATTCAACGTATCTGGATTTGCCGACTTTGTTTACCGCTTCTGGACGAATGACCTTACTCTGTGACCTTGCATGTTCTGCAGCTCTGCACGTGTCGATTGTCGTCTCTAGCGATATGTTACGCTGCTTTAGAAGAGCCTCTTGGACATCGCGGTCGTATACATCCAGGACGATTATGTCGCGTAGTGTTGAATTTCTGCACGCATCACATAAATTGCTTGTGCAGACTGTATTAACAGAACAAACGAATACAATCCATGCTCTGAACGCCGATCCGGTTCATAGGTCACGATTACCGTAAACTCCCGAACACTACAAATGGTACTTTTGCTGTTTAGTTCGGCACCCCGATTTAACCATTAAAACGGCCGCATTTGCCCGTAAGGTGTCAGTACTGAGTTTGGTCAATCACCGGTTAGACAAGCGAGACTATGGTTAAACCCGCCACAAATTGCAACAAGAAAATGTCCGCGAATGAACAAAACTTGATAAACGTGCATTACAATATTTCATAAGTGCAATTTATTATTAACCCAGATTTAAGACATCACACAAAATATTTCAACATTTGACATTTCGCATAATACATTATTATTAATTGCATAGTGTTCGCTTGAGTAAACCACCCAATGACACCGGCACTGCTACACATGTATATGATTATACATTATACTTACGTATATAATTATGCATAGTAATTAAACCTAGTAAAACGTAAATGAGTCATGCTAACTAATTATTAATACCATTTAAATATATGCACTGATGGCGGCATCATTTGTGGTCTACAAACAAAGCACTGCCAACTCGCAATAACACTGCTACTGTGCTACAGGTGTCTATCATTACGCATAATAATTGACAACAGCTTAAATGACAGTCACATTGAATATTATGTTAATAAAACAACCATTGCTGTACCTGCTTCGCTCTGGACTTGCCTGTTTTATTTCAGTTACATCTGATCATATGTTGGCTCATAGTTATTTGTTCCACCACCAGATGGGAATAGCTGGCGTTGCTGGTACCCATGCTCTTGTTGTTGCTGGTACCCATGCTCTTGTTGTTGCTTGTACCCATGCTCTTGTTGTTGCTTGTACCCATGCTCTTGTTGTTGCTTGTACCCATGCTCTTGTTGTTGCTTGTACCCATGCTTTTGTTGTTGCTTGTACCCATGCTCTTGTTGTTGCTTGTACCCATGCAATTGTTGTTGCTTGTACCCATGCTCTTGTTGTTGCATGTACCCATGATCTTGTTGTTGCTTGTACCCATGCTCTTGTTGTTGCTTGTACCCATGTTCTTGTTGTTGCTTGTACCCATGCTCTTGTTGTTGCTTGTACCCATGCTCTTGTTGTTGCTTGTACCCATGCTCTTGTTGTTGCTTGTACCCATGCTCTTGTTGTTGCTTGTACCCATGCTCTTGTTGTTGCTTGTACCCATGCTCTTGTTGTTGCATGTACCCATGCTCTTGTTGTTGCTTGTACCCATGCTCTTGTTGTTGCTTGTACCCATGTTCTTGTTGTTGCTGGTACCCATGCTCTTGTTGTTGCTTGTACCCATGCTCTTGTTGTTGCTTGTACCCATGCTCTTGTTGTTGCTTGTACCCATGCTCTTGTTGTTGCTTGTACCCATGCTCTTGTTGTTGCTTGTACCCATGCTCTTGTTGTTGCTGATGCAGCTGAAGAAAAATGGGAAGTCGCTGTTGTTGAGATGAGTGCAGCAGCTGCTGATTCTGAGGAGTGGAAAGTTGCTGCGGCTGCTTATATATTGTTGGATATTTGGCGTCACACACAACTAGCATCAATTTGATATTTGTCATATTAGGAGGTAGTTCTGTAAAATCTTTGTGGAGACTGTTAAAAAAATCCTTTCTCAGGGTCAATGTCAGCAACAGCCTGAACAGTTGTACCCTTTTCAATTATTGCTAACAATTTCTAATCAATTGGATCGACCTTGCTTTTCTTGTTCGGCTTGAATACCAGGTCTTGTTTCTTTTTTTGATGGGCTTGTGGTAACTTTTCGATGCATACTGGTATTAGGCATTGCCTCCTCTACTGATGTTGGGGTTGTTCGAGTTGGTTCTTTTTGCTCTTCTTCGTCGTCGAGTGCGAAGTGTCTTCAGTCGTCGAGTGTATCCTGCGAAGTGTCTTCAGTCGTCGAGTGTATCCTGCGAAGTGTCTTCAGTCGTCGAGTGTATCCTGCGAAGTGTCTTCAGTCGTCGAGTGTATCCTGCGAAGTGTCTTCAGTCGTCGAGTGTATCCTGCGAAGTGTCTTCAGTCAAAACTGAATTATCTGCATGTTCTGCATCGCCAGAATAGTCATCCAACTCAAAATTGGGGACAACTGTTATCAAGTTAGTGATCGTCATGTAAACAACATTCAGTAGGGTCATTCTATATGAAATGAACCAATGCTCAAGAAATTGGTATTTCAGAATTTACGTAAATTGTGACCACTTAGTGGCTATGCTTGAGCATTTATACAAAAACGGTAAGCTTTTACATGCAAATTGTGCAGGTAATTCCCTATTATTTGAACAATGAGTAAGCGCTCAAAATCGCACTGGTTATTTTGACCTGTTTTCAGGTGCCTCAAACATCAAACGTTTACAAGCTGCATATCTGAGTTTTTCTGAAAAAGTAAACATTGGTACATATTATTTGTGCAAAACACAAGAATGATAGGGAGACGATGTTATTAATATACACTTTTGTAAATCTACGAACCACCCAAAAGGGCCCGCAAGTACACCTAAAAAATGTCATACAAAACTCGGTCGGAATTAGGACAGAGACTTCTGCAGAGAACAATTTGAGGCCAAATCTTTGCATTTTAGAAGTATATTTTCTAGAAATACAGCTGACATTGTCTAATATATAAATGCTTTACCTTCTTTCAGTATTTACGCATGAGTCCAGACACATTTGCGGAACACAGCACCACAGTTTTCTAACTGGCGTGAACCCATTAGTGTTGAAGAGCAGACGGCAATTTTCTACGCTTTTTTGGCAACTGGTGACTCTTATGAAACACTAGCTTTTAATTTCAGAGTTGGTCAAAGCACCGTACACAAAAGTGTAAAAAAAATTGCGATGCCATAAGAAACGTTTCTATCCACACCAACGAATAACATGTGGCACCAGATCGCCCAGAGATGTCAAGATCAATGGCAATTTCCGCACTGCTTCGGATCTCTGGACGGCAAGAACGTCGCCTTTCAAGCACCGCCAAACTCGGGATACATGTGCTTCAACTATAAAAGCACTTTCTCTATTGTGCTTCTCGCAAACTTTGACGCAGACTACAAGTTTGTACTAGTTGACATTGGAAGCTTAGGGGGTAATTCCGATGGCGGTATATTCTCCACATCATCTATTGGTGAAGCACTAGAAGATGGAGCATTGGGTATCCCAGAAGATGAAACACTATCAAATGCTCCCGATCTTGGGGCATTACCTTATTTGTTTGTACTTGACGAATTCCGATTGAAGCACAATGTGTTAAGACCATACCCCGGACGATGGTTGGGACAACAATGCCGCATATTCAATTATCGTCTGTCAAGAGCGCGACTCACAGTAGAAAATGCCTTTGGAATACTGGCATCACGTTTCCGTACATATCAAGGCCGTGTTTGTCTACATCCAGACAACGTAGAGAGAATTGTCAAAGCATCTGTCATTCTTCATAATATGCTACAAAGAACGGGTGCAATCAGGCCACAAGAGCTTCAACTGCCACATGTAGCAATGGATCCAGTTAACCATATAGGGCACACGGGAAGCAGGGCTCGTGTAGAGACATTGCATGTGCGAGAAAAGTTTAATGCATATTTAAATTCCGATGCTGGGTCGGTTGAGTGGCAGTTGAAAAAAATACGTAGTACAAACGTATTCTCATTGTGTGTGTTTAATTACTGTTACACAATTATCAATAAATCTGCGAAAAATAATAACCTAGTATATTTCTTGTACATCAAGCGTCAGCAGTTTAACATACAAATGAAACAAACATGCATTACGAACATTAGTATTATTACACTGGTGGGTAAATGGATGTTCCCGGGACGCCACTTTTAAAAACATGAAGGGATAGGCCACACCAGCTGTGCAATGTATAATATGTGGGGCGTTCTCGTGTAAAGGTTACCTATTGGCACAAAAAAGATTCATCTATAATAAAAATATCCCTTAAAGCAATACAACTGCTTCCTTTATAGCTGATTGGCATACTTATCTTGACCAGGACCATTTTTTTGACCAGGACCATTTATATAATGCCTTTCGGGGAAGCTGGGGTTGCTTATGGTGCTGAAATGTCTATCGTTACATGATTAAAAAAAACTCCAACTATGAGCACAAAACAAGTACTTGTTGCGAGATTGGCCCATATATTGATGTCCATTCCTGCTTTGTATCCCTGCTTGGTAGATAAATTGTGTGTACTCTACTGACATGTTTGATTGATTATACTCGTGATGGAAAGACATCAGATGGCCGAATTCCCACGTCTTCATTTGTGTGTAACCGGAGCCACTTTTCTGACTTTCTTTTATCCTTTTGAGGTAATCTTGCTTTGTGTCGACGAGACATTTCCAACATTTCTTCATGACAAACACTAAACAGACAAATTATAAAAATGTTATCCAAAATTTAGGAAATATAACATAAACTGAGCACTACTTGGAACCAGCCAGCAAAGTGCCCAGAATAGTGTGTTGCACGTTGTGATACCACACGGAGAAAATAATGTAAATACGTCATAGCTGGTAGAAATATACTTGATGTTGGATAAAATGTACTTTTAATATACTATATGCTGCAATAAACATGAGTGTGTTTTATACCTGGACTAGTTATTTAAAAAAAACAACGATATGCATTTTACCCAATTTAGGAGATCATACAGACATTCAGAGTCCGAGACAGTACCAGTGGCGTAGTGGCGTACTGGCGTATGCAATCTCTGAAGGCGAGGAACCTAGTCACCCTTTACTTTATTTAAAGACCTCCTGCAGTGAAATTACAGCAATGACATTCAACTGGCCAGCAAGGCAGCTTATAGTATACCAATTTCATGTAACAAAATATTAGCAGCATCCATCAAGTTAATTAGTCACCACAGCCAGATTACTGATAGCCATCTGGCATCGCTACAGTGCAGTCCGCGTAATCTAGGTCAGGCAGCCCGTGATGTCAGAACAGGCGGAAACTTCCGGGCTTGCTGCGCGTGCAGCCGTATTGTGCGCCATTGTTTACATTTTTTTAATCCATCCACTGATAACACAGCATCATATTTCTTGTTATAAAATTCGGATAGTTTTGAACTATTACATATTTATAACAAGTGCAGACAAGGTAAATCGTTGTGTAGTGTTTGGGTGCAGCAATACGCCAAGTGAAACAGTAAGCCTACACAAGTTTCCAAGTGGCAAACATCGTCGACAGATAAGGGCCAGATTCGTCGGCAGAACCCGTGCACGTTGGCATTTAAAAGAATCTGTTTTCATATGCAGCAACAATTTTTTTTTGAAATTCGACATGGGATACGCCAAGAGCCTGGTGTTGAAGGAAACTGCAATTCCAACCATCTACCCCACTGTTAACACGGACGCTAGTAGTGGAAAAAGACAGCCACACCCACAGCCAGTACAAGTACCCGTGGTGTCTCAGCTACTAGTTCAACGTGCCAGCGGTCTGCAGTGAGAACAATCGAAGTCCGGCTTATATTTATCATAAATGGTTTATAGCATGCTTATAAAATGCTAGCACTAAATATAATTTACAGAGTATTTAAATAGACAAATTATCACTGCGAGACGTATGGGACGGCTTCTTCTGCCTGTGCACTGTCGCCGTCGGACAGAGCATGTTTATCCTCGACCCGCACAGACACAGTCTCTGCCTCTGGCTCATGCATGTAGGGTTGTGGACCTGTCAGGGGCTCGGGGTCTGCATAACACTCCCCAATATCGCTATCCACATCTTCTAAATATGAAATAGTGTCATCACATGAAGAATGAGATGAATCCAACATTGTGTTGCGAGATTGGCCTTCCCGTCGTGACGTCACGAATACCGTCCGCAGTCGCTAGATGTCGCTACAAACTGGTACATTTTGTGTGCACAAAACATGATCAAATAAGCTCTTTTACGGGGTAATCGAGGGAATTTTTTATTATTTGAATAGCAGTAAATAATTTTTTGAGTATGGACAACGCAGTTTGGGAAGAAATAAAATGTAATTTCGCGTACCCTTTAATCATTTTCCATGCTAAAATGTAATGGCGCAAATATTATGCTCACCATCTTCGTTGATTGACTCTGCAATTTTCACCCAACAATTTTCCTTTATATTTCTGTTACTGTAATCACTACTTCGTTTGTCATACAACTGTATTGTTCAACTTGTAGAATACGTTTTTCGTTACTGTTGACGTTGTGAGAACCCCGTTGTACCGAGCATTTGCTAGCGACTAGGAGCGATTTTTTGGCAAACATAAGCTGTGTATCTAGTGGCGTTAACTCGCTCCTAGCCGCTAATAAATCGACGCTCCTAGCAGCGAATTGTATGTGAACGCGCTTCGGACTTTGCATGCTATTTCGTGTTTGCTAGCTACTAGCCGCTAGTAGCGAGTACTTGCTCATAGCGGCTAGTTTTACAATAACTCTATAAAGCGATTTCGTCTTGCCACTGAAGTTCATTGCGTACACAGTATCACTGAATCGGAGTGTATGAACCGTTGCATGCACATTGTGAGATTCCACTTGTTTCTGTTGCCGCTGATGGACACGATGGCCAATATCTGGGTGTATCAAATCAAGGTGCGAATGCGGACGTCGCCCAACTAACATCTCTGCTGGAGACAATCCTGTTGTGTTCTGCGGGGTATTCCGGTAACGGAATAA
The DNA here is from genome assembly GCA_963662155.1 of Lamellibrachia columna. Taxonomy (NCBI): domain Eukaryota; kingdom Metazoa; phylum Annelida; class Polychaeta; order Sabellida; family Siboglinidae; genus Lamellibrachia; species Lamellibrachia columna. The sequence goes on along the minus strand of OY759270.1, from coordinate 5,720,958 downwards.
GAACCTGGAAACTCTAGTTTCGATAGTTCCTCCAGTCAGTTTAGCAAAACCTTGTTTGAAGGTTTGTGTTGTATGATGCTCTATGTTGTGTACAATGACGCTATCGTGCGTAATGACGACACGGACGAATGGCGTAAGATGTTGTAATAGGCAGAAGCGAAGTTGTAAAGTAGCGGTATGACCTTGACACCGCCCAGCCGAAAAGTATTATAGTTTTTCAGACCAGTTGTGCATCTATTACGAAAGGGGTAATCGAAGAAGTTGGAAATGGGAACAAAGTTTAATCCACCGAAAGAGTTCGGTTTCATTCCAGAAAGCTGGCCGGAGTGGATTAGTAGGTGGACGAGGTTTAGAACAATTTCTAAACTGGACAAAGAAGAAGAAGTCTTCAAATAGACAGTTTGTTATACACCATGGGACCGAGAAGTGGAAGTATCTTCTCAAGTTTGTGTCTCGAAGAGCTAAAATTGGGGTGTATGCAAGTGTTAAGAAGGGATTTGATGACTATTTTGCACCGCGGCGCTACGAGCGAGCAAAATTCTTCCGAAGAGTACAAATGGGAGGAGAGACAGTCGAACAATTCATCTGTTCTCTAAGCGAGGCAGCGGACCGGTGTGAATTTCCCGATCGTTCAGCACAAATTCGGGATAGAATCGTGGTCGATGTAAGAGACCAAACTGTTTCTAGAGAAATGCATAAGATGGAAGTTGACCACTTAACCGAAAGGAAGGCTGTGTCAATGGTATGTCAAGCAGAATAAGTTAATCGCCAAATGCGTGAACTCGATGTACACACCCAGGTGGATGCCGTGAGGACCCGCAGTCGCCATGTGAGAGCGACCGCCCAGTCTCGCATTCAGTCAGCAAAGGGGTGTACACGGCGTGGCCGCGTAAAGCATACACATGGACAATGTCCTGCCATGGAGAGGAATTGTAGATCGTGAGGACAAATTGGACATTATGCAATGTGTTGCAGGTCTAAGACTCGTGCCAGGAATCATCAATCGAAGGCGAACGTGAATGTCGGCAATGTAGATGAACAACGTATCATTCTTGGGTGAGATCAGTGGTAACATGAACAGTTGGACTGAACTAGTTCAAGTGCCAGGGATGAGACTACCAATCATGTTTAAACTTAACACTGGAGCGGATGTTTCGGTGGTGCCAAGTAGGTTGTGTAAAGGGGTTACGTTGGTACGTACTGGGGTCATTCCTCAGTTAGACTTCCTGGTGAAGGGCATAGTAAGTTTGGATATAGGACGTTTTAAAAAATTCTTACGATCTGCAATAAATGCATTTGTGCACGGACATTACCAAGTTTGCTGGTGGAAGCTATTGAAAGTGAAATGGTGGATTGTTAGATGATTTTAATAGGCGGAAGGATATTTATGATTTTTTGGGCCACTAGACACGTGTGCGTCGTAATTCATGCCAATATTGGTAAACATTGAGGGGTATCGCATTTGCAGGCATATTACAAGAGTTAGAAATGTCTAATTTTGACAAATCTCGACCAGCATGTCAGTGGGATGATGACAGCGGCTGGTGAAAACTTTTATAATTTTTGATGGTAACGTTTTCTTTGATGGTAACGTATATGACAGATCTTCACACATGATGTATCCAAATTCGAAACTTTGGGCCATTGCAGTTACAATTCATGTCCAAATCAGGCACCGTATAGACATGCATCCTTGCCTTCTTGATGAAATACATGTTAAAATATTTACCCGGTCCTAGTTTGAACTTTATAATTGCCCTATTTGTAGTTTACCACATGAAAATATTTAACTGCTTGACGCGACTTGTCGTGCGACATCACCGGTAGGTGTCGTGTGTTATAATGGATGTAAAGGAAGTGTTCGTCGGTCCCCTAAAGTTATCGACAGCTTTCACAAACACTTTTGGTTCGTCTCGTGATTCGGTGGAAGAGAGATTCCCGTTTTTATGTGCATTCGAATATTTCGTTACGGGTTATGGCTGTCTTCCAATCGGAGAGAAGAAGAAACCTGAATAATTTGACATATTTCGTCGATGGAGGAAATATTGCGAAAGCAAATAGTGTTATGAAAAGATTAAATCTAAATCGTAATATTAAATGTTTTATCACGACCTTAATGCGTTTACAAGTTGGAACATGAACAATATCCGTGTAAAATATCGACACGTATAATTTAAGTGCATATATCCTCATTTAAGATGGCGTGTTCATACCAATCATGCCCCGTGCGTTTAAATGTTTCTCTACTTAAGTATAACTTATTTATCTAACCCAGTGGAACACTTTTTACAGGGAAAATAATTGCGTTGTCTTGCCTTGTACTCGTTCTTCTCCACTTCGTTACACCTGCTATGCAGAGCAACATTATTCATTTAACAAAAGCAACAAACGTACGGACCCAGTTGTTCACACGAACGTTTCGTGTATATCACATATGTAGGCTATATGAACACATACTGCGTGTCTTCGGTGATATACGCGTGACACTTGGAAGGGGACGGCATTTTAACTTTGACTTCAGGCATTAAAAAATTATTAGGGTTGGAAATATTTGTTGCATTGGGGTTGACAGTTCGGCATCCTACCTGCCGACCTACCGCGTCTCACTTTGGCTGTCGAAATCGTTCTTCCATGTTACATTTTTCTAAGCGGCGAATTTGCTGCTAACATATGACAGAAGCATGGTACAGGCATGTATGGGGCCAGAGAGTGCACGGCCGACGTGCCGAAAGAACCTTCAAAACAGGCATCCTGCAAGAAGGCCCATCCTGACGCCACATCACCGCGGCTAGTACGATAGCAATGGGCCCAACATCACGTGAACTGTACTGAGAAACACTGGCACGTGATGTTCTCGGATAAAAGATAACTTTGCAATGACAACCTGGACGGAGTCAGACATCGAGTCAGCGAAAGATATGTTGATGCATGCGTGCTGGAGAGGAATCCGTGGGATGGCCCAGGCGTGATAGTATTGGGTGGCATTGGTATCAACCAACGTGTGGGACCCGTCATCTTTCAAAACCTCGTCCCAGGTCGAGGAAATAGCGTCACCGAGCAGCGGTATATTGAACAAATGCTCATACACTCTAATCGTCCCATTTTGTGCCGTGGAGATACCATTAAGCAGCAAGACAACACCCACTCACCATCTGCAAGCGACACGCACCACAACATCCGCACCACACCAGGGCCCTCTCCCAATCCAATCCCATTAAGCATTTATTTGATGACCTTCAAACCCGGCTCAACCAGGTGCGTCCCCGACCAGCCACGCCCGCAGATCTCCGCTGGACGAACCTCGATGCTTGGACCAACATCCATAGGACAACTCTTAACCGCCTGGTCCACGCTATACCGTAGCTATGCAGGACTGTCATCGATGTTAATGGAGGTCACCCATAATACTGAATGTACCAAAGTAGGTGATGCATCATAAACCTGCCCAAATGGTGCTTAGATGTTCACAATGCATTGACAATTTGAATTTCCAGACAAACAAATGGGACACGCTTTGGATATTTTCAACTTAGATGAAAGACAAGTAGAATAAATTTAAACGACAAAAAAATTTCCGTTTCTTTTGTTGTTCAGTAGACGTATGCTTTGGAGATGTCTGCCAAATATTTAAATTAGCTGTAGTCACCTTGCCGTTGGTTATATAAACATGATTTATTGATGTTAGTTTTGCACTTACCAACGTCGTATGTCTGTCTCGCTGCTACTGTCGACAGTCTAAAGAGTAAATTAAGGTGGACACCAATTTTGTAACAGACATAACTCGTCTTACTCCAATTAGAAAGCCGGGTGACACTAGAACGCCAGTCGGTGTGGCAAGAATTAGGCATCCTCCGTTCCGTAGGTTCTTCTACTGTTCTGTGTTGAATAGTTTCGGGGTGTGCCAGATTTTTACAGCACATTTGCCACAGTGTTGCCTTGGAATGCAACATTCACTCCTTGATCCATAACCGAAGGTAGAAGTTACGTGCTTTCAGCAATAGCAAGATTATTGGCCATACATTTTCCTAGTGTTGCACCCACATATGAATTGGCTAAATGTAATCACTGTGTCGTAAAGTACGTTATATATTTTGTATGTTGGTGATCCTGGTACACATAGTAAATTATATTATAACATAATCTATACAGCTAAATACGTTCGGTGGTTCATTTGTAAAAATGATGGTTTGTTTGGTACTTCGCAGGTTAACGGGTATTGCTGGCATGTATGGAAGAACATTACACTGGCAACAATCCCTACGGAAAGGTCCGTAATAAACCAATGAACGAACAGCGGGAGACGCAGCTGAAAGCTTACTAGTTATTGTATAACAACTAATTCAAATATATATTCAGTTGAACATTTCAAACAGCTGAGCACACACACAAAGAGTTACACCCAACGTATTGGGGCATGTACATTTCGACCAAGCTGCAGTCTACACAACGGTCACGCTTGATGTAATATTTGTTTTACGTGTGTGCGTGACCTTGTGCAGTTCATACGAGTGATATACACGTATGTTTTTGGAGACTTGTGCCAAGTATTGAAATTAGCTGACTTCGCCGTGTTGCTGCTGGTTGTATAAACTGGGTTAATGTTAGGTTTGCATGTACCAACGTCATGTCGTACGTCATGTCGTACGCCTGTCTCACTGCTCCTGTTGACAGTCTAAAGAGTAAATTAAGCATGACACCAACTTTGTAATAAACATAGTGACGGCGCTCACAGCTCGTCATGCTCCAATTAGGAATTCAAGTGACTAGAACTCCTGTCGGTGTGGCAAGAATTCACCATCCTCCGTGCTGTAGGTTCTTGTACTGTTCCATTCTTAATAATTTCGAGGAGTACGAATTCTTTTGTAGCAATCCGACGTTTTCAGACATTGATCTAGCACGGGCGATATACATGGCGTCCAGGGGATCCCCAAAAGTTATTCTTAGCATTGTCGGTGACGTCGTTCATAAATTCACTGCATGTTTGGCACTCAAACACGTGTTGGGCGCAGTTGCCGGATCTGCGCAATCTGCAGATTGCGCTGCGCAATCCTCGGATACTCGAAAATGTGCAGATAGCGCAGATCCAGCAAATGCGCCCAATGCGCTGGTCGTTTGATGAAAATCGTCTGCACCAGTTCTTCATATTTATGCTAGTTACCTGTCTACGTCATCCATTTAAGTCAGACTTATGCTATATTTATCCAAGGAAAGCATGCCCCATGAGCTTAATTCTCACTTTAAGCTTTTGAGCTTTTTTTAGTCAAAGACGTGTTAGTCTATTTGTCTGCAAAGATACTTCAATTGTAATTGAATTGTACACATTTTCGTACGAATAAATATATATTTTTACTATTATAACACTACCGTGCCTCTAGTTTGCAATAATGCCGATGCAGAGTTAAGACGATTACGTGTTGTTTTAGTCAATTGTAGCATACTCGTTTTTTTTTTTATTAAACATTTGCATTACTATAGTTAGCCAATATTGCAATAAATGGCACATGACAGATGTTTAGTTTTGTCTTTTCGTTTGGACATTTTCAGACACATCGCAATTTCTTTGTTGGAACAGGTCTACCTACAGGAGTAAATGAAACAAAATCCGCTGCGTTTTGCTGAAACTCAAAAGTAGTACATAGGACTACTTTATCACGATTTTTTTACTTTCAACAAATCCGTATTAAAACGGGACTCGACCGAAGGGCGTATTCCTCCCAAAAATACGTATTGTATGCGGAAAATTCGTACGATGTCGCATGTCTGAATTTTGGGTTGATTACATTAGACCTTAACTCGCTTAAAACCACATTATGGGTGTCCCAAGGTACACAATTTCAAGTTTTTTGTCTAAAAAATGTCAAATGGGTGGGAGGCATTTCGGCGCTTCATACATTACCTTGGACCCCCTTTTTTCTAAACCCTGGATCCGCCCCTGAATAAACTAGCTAAATGTAATTACAGTTTTATTGCAGTTACTGCGCGAAGATTATTCGTTCAAATTTCCACCACTGTCTGGAGTCAGACGACGGTAGTCTATATGGACAGAGTTTTCTGTTCAGGTGTATAAGCAGTGAGTAGAGTATTCTCGAAAAACAAGATGCCGACCGCGTCATGTATTTACACTGCACCACAATCACTGACTTGGTCTCTGAGCCTTCTCTCTCACGGCCGCCATTTTATGTTCTCGAGAATACTCTACTCACTGGATAGACACCGGAGCAGAACACTCTGTCAACATAGGCTGTACCAGCTGTTTTTACCGCGCGTCGCTGGGCGATAACAGCGTACCCTGGTGCATTCTGGAGCGCTATTTGGACCACAAAAGTGCCCTAAAATTAATGTAGACTACCAAATCAGGTTTATTCACATATTTCAAAAGGTAAATATGCATAGATATCACAGAGGTATATAGTGGTCTAGACAGCGATTAAACCCCAATGTAAGCATTTTATGAGGCAGTGGTCCCCACTCGGCATGATCTATGAAAACGATCACGAATGCTATTATTACTTGGTATCGTATAGTCATCGGTAATTCATATCAGCTTGTGTGGTACATCGTAATCAGTAATTTACTTATGTAGACCGACCAGGCTTTGCACATTGTCGATACTAAATATTAATGTGCGCACACCGGCAATCCTTGTTGGATTTGAATAAAATTGGATTGCCCATTACTAACCTACCCAGTAATTGGCGTATTCATATAAAGAAAGAAAGGGCTGCATGACCTTATCCACCTTCATAATAAACACAACTATACCGGGAGTCAACGGGGTATCGTGCTACTAAAGCACACGAAATTACGTTGACATGATCATGTTCTGAAATGTTCGTATTGAACTCAAAAACGAGTAGCGGGATATACAACTAATCCAAAGACATACTCAATCGAACATTTCAAAAAGTTTAACATTCACATGAAGAGTTACACCCAACGTATGCACATTTCGACCAAGCTGCAGTCGACACAACGGCCACACTTGATGTAATATTTGTGTCGCGTGTGTGCGTGATCCCATAAACTTGATGCAAATGATATACGCGTATGGTTTCGATACGTCTGCCAAGTTTTTAAATTAGCTCAAGTCGTCCTACAGTTTGGTTGTAAAAAGCGGGTTAATTAATGTAAGTTTTGCATGTACCAGCGTAATGTTTGACAACTGTAAAGCACGTTGAGGTTACTGCGCAATATAAGAATTTATCTACCTGTTTATGCCACATTCCTGTCTCATGGCTCCTGTTGACATTATGAGGCATCAAATAAACTAGACGCCAACTGTTTAACAAATACTGGGCCGATGCTCACTGCTCACCATAATCTAGACTAGAAATCTTGTCAGTCAGTATTGTGTACGGTTTTGTTCTTGTATTCTGGGATATGCAGAGATATACAACACAATTGCCAATGTAATGTTTTGTGCTTGCTTATGTGCGTGCTTGCGTGCGTGCTTGCGTGCGTGCGTGCGTGCGTGCGTGCGTGCGTGCGTGCGTGCGTGCGTGTGTAGATCAACCGCGAAATCGAAGTAACTTACCCGGATGTAGGTGCGAAAACGCAGCGAAGAACATTGGTAGATGCGGCTACTGGAACAAAGTTCAATTCCATATGTGTCCGGATGGTTAGAGTAGGATTGTTAAGACACCTGCTGTCAAGAAGAAATATTCCACACAGGCATTCCTCATAACTTTGTATTTTTGTTCAGTCCCATTGAAACCCCAGCATTATTATTAAACCGCTAATAAAAAGTGTCGTAATGATTAATGTGTTTTCTGTGCGCGGTCGACACAACCAGACAGCTAAACAATTTTACATTAATGACACATTCATTTGTTAATACATTCGACCATATGAGCAATTATAACATAAGTGTCGTCTCGTTATACGTTTACTATTACCAACTAGGCTTGGTGAAATACGTTTTTTCTATGAGTGCTTCTTCCTTGGTAGAGCAGCTGTCCCTCTCCACTCTGGGAGCGGGTGCTGACACAAGGCTATTTCCTCTGGGAGTTCACTCCAGAGGTGGGAGGCAGTTGGTAAGAATGTCCTCTTATGGCCAGAAGTGTTCGAGGGTCGAATTGCCACAGCAGCTGTGTGGTGAGATGTTGATGCTCTTGTGGCTCTTCGCACTACAGGACGAGGGGCAACATGCTGTTGAGTAATGTTGGTGCATCTCCATGGTATTACCGGTGGAACAAGGTGAGTGCACCAACTTGTCTCCTTTGTGCTAGTGGTTGTATGGCATTTCTGCTCTGTCCTAGGTATAATTTTGACAGCTCGCCTCTGGATAGTATCAAATCAGCCTAGCAATGTTTCGGAGGCTGCCATCCATACAGATGATACATATTCCATTTTTTATTTCACCATGCTCTTGTAGATCATAGCCCATTGGTTTGGGTTCAAGTAAGGCGAAACTCTTTTCAGGAGGCCAAGCCGCTTTCCTGCATCCTTGGCCATCTTGTCTACAAAATGTGTCCAGGACCATTCTTTCCGGATATAGATGCCCAAGAGTTCTACATTCCACTTCTGACAAGAGAGTTTCATAAATGTGAGTGAGGGGTGGCCGGTCTCTGCATCTTCCAGTCTTGATAATGTTAGATTCTTGCATTTGTCTGAACCAAGCATCACATTCCAATTATCTGCCAGTGTTTGAATATGCAGCAGTTGCCCGATGTTGTCTATCCTTGACTATGCTAAAGACTGATGAGTCATTGGCAGAGAGGACGAAATGGTTGTGGAATTTGTCTGGCATATTATCGATGAATATAATGAATAGGTGAGGTCTTAGAATGGATCCTTGGGGAACCCCTGCGGTGATATACTTGGCACCAGAGCACATTCAATTGATGGCAAAATTTTTTCTCCAGGTAGACATTTAGCCAGGATAGCAGTAATCCTGTGGATTCCAGTTTGGCCGTCAGGCCTTTGTGCCACACTCTACCGAATGTTCTGCTGATGTCAAGGCAGATTAGTCTAGCTTCTTGTATTCTCGTCAATGGCATTGTGTAGCTGTTGTGCAATGTATGTTAAAGCATCGCCGGTAGAGTGGCCAGCTATGAATCCAAACTGTTTGCCTGAAATCAGACTGTGCCTACACATAATACTTCCGGAGTTTAAAAGTCTTTCCACCACCTTGCTGATGATGCCGAGCTCTGAAGCAGCTTGTTTCAAGAATGTAGCTCTCATTTAAAATAAATCTTGCGAAAAACCAAACCTTTCTAGTATCCACTACAACATGCTAGCTCGTTTGTGCAACTTTTTTTGTAGTTTTTGTGAAATCATCAGGCAAACTTTTAAATTAGTTAATGCTTGTTCAAGCGTTAATTGAAGTGAAAAATCGAAAAGCTGAAAAAGCTGAGAAATTTTCTTCCTAGGTGAAATTTCATAACTTTGTCATGTGATCGGCGAGAAGACGGAGGTCATGCTCGTGATCAGCATTGACCCACACAATGCTTACCATTTTGGATATCCACTATTTTTATCCTTACCATATCTAACGACTAAAGTCAATTATTTCGATGATTTGAAAAAAAATGGGTACTTTTATTAAATCGACTGCAGGTGTTACATAAACTATTCACACAGTACATATTTGGACATCAATGAACCAGATTTGCGATAGGCAAAATCAGTTGAGGAAGCAGTTTTAAGCTTCTGTTGAATTTTTTTACTTTCTTTGGCCAAACCAATCTTTTTCAGGGATGCACTTTCAGCAAAGATGCCAACAAAACATTCAGCTTTGTCTGGTGAAGTAACGAAGGTCTGAACATTGCTGCATACAACTGGTATATCTCATTTACCACCCTGTCCCATCAATCTTTTCGCAGCACACCACCAGCTTTTCTTTATATATATATATATATATATATATATATATATATATATATATATATATATATATATATATATATATATATATATATATATACATATATATACATATATATATACATATATATATATATATACATATATATATATACATATATATATATATATATATATATATATATATATATATATATATATATATATACATATATATATATACATATATATATAAATATATATATATATATATATATATATATATATATATATATATATATATATATATATATATATAAAGAAAAGCAAAAGCTGGTGGTGTACCACTCTGGCTTCCCTAGGAAGGATCTAACTGTGCATCTGGGAATAAGGCTTTCTTGATTGTTTCGATTAATTGTGTACAATAACCTTCCGGGTCATTTGTTGTTTTTGTAATGTTCTTCCAGTTTGTTCCACCAAGTTCATCTCTCAGGCCATCCCAGTCTACCTGTTGGTATAACCATACTGTGCATGGAGGTACCTGTTCCATCTCTGGGGGAGACACTTAGGGTGGTAGTCAGTAGGTAGCGATCATATATACATATCTAGCATTCAATGCTAACTGGTCAACATAGACTTGGTTTGTCACTCATGATGAGATCCAGTCTATTCTCTTTGATGTGGGCGCTTTACTAGTTGTATTGCCCTTGGGTTGTGCCTAGGGTGAGGGTTTCTATGCAGGGCTGATTTGTTCTTGTTTTACTTTCCAGCCACTCTGAGTTATGGGCATCATAGTCACCTGCGAGGATTGTTGCCGGTACTGTAGTAGTACTGTAGCCGTTTTAGAAGGATGGTACTCGTGTAGTAGATGACGACATCTGTACTGGGACTTATTAAACCATTCGTCAAGCGTGCAAGCTGGACCACCTTAGAGGATGTTGATATTGTTTACATTCCTCGACAAAACATGTGGTTCCTTGGACTCACTGTGCCATTCAACAATGGAGCAAATGTTTTAGTTTTACAGTGCTTAATTCCAAATTCAGGCAGCTGCTAAGTATTCAACGAAACGAAAACAATATTATACTAACGCGTATTATGACAATTGTTAATTGTTGTTATCAGTGAAATTGTCGATAAAGGCGTATCAACCTGCATTAGATACCCGATGTATCTGCATATTTAACCAATATGAAATATTGTGTGGTGTCTGGAGTTTTTAACACCAGGTCGTGTAGATATGTTAAAATTAGGGATGTTTAAAATAAGTGCCTAGTGGGGACGAACATAGACACCTCCTCCGATTAGGGATATGTGGGATCCCACGACGTTTTTACATTTTAAAGTCAAGTGATGTGACCTTCTGTCAGTATTGTTACAGTACAGATACGAAACTATGCATGTGCGTGGTGTACCATATGCATTCAAAACTCTTGCTTGGTTGTAACAAATAAAGTCCCATAAACTAGGAAACTCCGTTTCTAAAGATCTACTAAACTAATAAAAAAACATTGGAATCAGTGAATGCACAATATAGTAGCTGCTAGGCCTGGACGTGGCATGTTGCCAGTTAGTCGACGTCGTGAGCGTTGCCTGGTTGTCCAGTAGCAAAATGCCACGATGTCGCTCCGAAGACACTCCCAAGTCGTATATTACCGGGGAGTGTATATGAGGACGGTCTGTCCGCGGTAGCTGCACACAACGCTACGAACTTGAAGAGAGAGAGAATCAGAGAACTTGAAGAGAGTGAGAATCAGATAACTTCCCAGATCAAGAGATGATTGCTACACGACTCGCGTGTCTTACTTTGGTCAGTCTCCTGCTCGGCCAACTAGACACGTCAGCCGCCGGTAAACGAATCATTATTTCGCATTTGTCACTAGCAACTTGTTTTGTCATGTGCTTACATCTGTTGCAGATCGTCTCTTTTGTCTGGTTTGGTTCATATTTAAGAGTCAATTTTGATCCTCACCACGCGGTTGGTTTAATATGTGTCTATTGCGATCCTCACCACGCGGTTGGTTTAATATGCGTCTATTGCGATCCTCACCACGCGGTTGGTTTAATATGCGTATATTGCGATCCTCACCACGCGGTTGGTTTAATATGTGTCTATTGCGATCCTCACCACGCGGTTGGTTTAATATGCGTCTATTGCGATCCTCACCACGCGGTTGGTTTAATATGCGTATATTGCGATCCTCACCACGCGGTTGGTTTAATATGCGTCTATTGCGATCCTCACCACGCGATTGGTTTAATATGCGTCTATTGCGATCCTCACCACGCGGTTGGTTTAATATGCGTCTATTGCGATCCTCACCACGCGGTTGGTTTAATATGCGTCTATTGCGATCCTCACCACGCGGTTGGTTTAATATGCGTCTATTGCGATCCTCACCACGCGGTTGGTTTAATATGCGTCTATTGCGATCCTCACCACGCGGTTGGTTTAATATGCGTCTATTGCGATCCTCACCACGCGGTTGGTTTAATATGCGTCTATTGCGATCCTCACCACGCGGTTGGTTTAATATGCGTCTATTGCGATCCTCACCACGCGGTTGGTTTAATATGCGTCTATTGCGATCCTCACCACGCGGTTGGTTTAATATGCGTCTATTGCGATCCTCACCACGCGGTTGGTTTAATATGCGTCTATTGCGATCCTCACCACGCGGTTGGTTTAATATGCGTCTATTGCGATCCTCACCACGCGGTTGGTTTAATATGCGTCTATTGCGATCCTCACCACGCGGTTGGTTTAATATGCGTCTATTGCGATCCTCACCACGCGGTTGGTTTAATATGCGTCTATTGCGATCCTCACCACGCGGTTGGTTTAATATGCGTCTATTGCGATCCTCACCACGCGGTTGGTTTAATATGTGTCTATTGCGATCCTCACCACGCGGTTGGTTTAATATGTGTCTATTGCGATTCTCACCACGCGGTTGGTTTAATATGTGTCTATTGCGATCCTCACCACGCGGTTGGTTTAATATGTGTCTATTGCGATCCTCACCACGCGGTTGGTTTAATATGTGTCTATTACACTAACTTCTAGCAAACGAAAATATACTTTCACTGCTTTAATTCTTCAACAAACGTTCACATCTAGTCGAAAGTGTACGTTTATCTGAACGTAGTTTGGTGTAAACGAACATGAAATTTCAACACATGTTCTAGGGTTATTTAATTTCCGTTCGTAAGTTACATCATCTCGTTTGCACGTCTGATGGAGAAATTAGAAACACCGCATCTAGACAAAGTGTCGTCCCACCAACAATGCACGATCGTTACCTAACATACAACAGTCTTGGACAGTGTAGGTCAATGTCATTACTGTATAACTCAACCATGCATGTTCTACTCACAGATTGCCAGTACAGAATAAAGACGAAGACTGGCAACCAACAGTTTGCAGGAACCAATGCCCTAGTGTCCATTAGGCTCTACGGGAGTGCAGCAAATTGTTGGTGGAAGCAGCTAAATACACCGGCTAATGACTTCGAGAAAGGAAGGTTAACATATATTATGTTTTATAGCAAATGTATATTTTCGACTGCAGTATATTTGACTTAATGTTGGTGGTGGACAAGAACAGTCACAATTCCACCGACATCAGTGTTACGATATTAACAACAACGACAGTGGTTATGACAGTTTTTATTGCTTAATATATAACGTCAATACAAAATGTAGCACATTGAAGCGCAATGTCGGTTTAAGTGACCTAACCTCTTACGCACCATTCAATCCGCATAGAGTAATAATCATTGGGCAAAGGCCCATATGGCAAGTAGACAAGGAAGCCATTGACTTATCGAGAGTCCAACAATGTTTCATCTCTGTGTAAACCGCCCTCCCGATGTACTCACGCTGCTAGCAGTTACACAATATGTAGATAATTCGTTCCATTCATTTATTTTCCTCTGTGAGACCGCGTGCTTCCTGATATCCCGTATACACTGATCCTTTGCGAATACTTTCTTTCTTAAGTGAGAAAAAATATTTCCATCAATAAATTCAATTTTAGCTCCTCTTAACCTCCTTCTCTCTAGGGTTGTTAAACCACATTCTTTTAGGCGTTCTTCATAACTAAGGTCTCTCAATTCTGCAATAATTTTAGTTGCTCTCTTTTGATTTCGTTCAAGTGTATCAATATCCTTCTTGCGATATGTTCTCCAAGCTTGTATACAGTATTCTAAATGAGGCCTAACTATTGCTTTATGCAAATGTATAATTAGTGTTTTTTTCTGAAATGTTATATTTCTCATAATCAACCCAACAATTTGATTACCCTTTGATGCTGCAATACGGCACTGCTCTGAAACTTTCATCTCAGCACTTATATTTACTCCTAAGAACAGTATCTCCCATTTTATAGTTTACATCAAAGTTACCGTGTCCTGTGTGTAGGCATTTACATTTTCAAAAATTGAGTAACATCTGTTATTGTTCAGACCATTTAACTAATTTGTCTATATCGTTTTGTAAAGGTTGTTTATCACCATCATTTTTAACATTTCTAAACACGTATGTGTCATCTACAAATTCCAGAACGTTGCTTGGTATATTATCGTTCAAGTAATTGATATATATTAAGAATAATAAAGGTCATAACACTGAACCTTGTGGTACCCCACTCAACACTTATTTCCTGTCCCCATTTACAACAACACGTTGTATTCTGTCTGTTTGCCAATTTTCGATCCGGTTAATTAGGCCATCCCGATGAGGTGGCACTTTGTCGAAAGCTTTCTGAAAATCTAAGTAAATAATACCTATTGGTGATCCCTAATCTATGCCCTTAATGATTTTTTTCAAAACAACATAACATATTTGTTATGCATTAACTTTTTTTGGGAATCCATATAGAAATGAATTTAACAATTTATGCCTAAAAAGGAAGTCAACCATATGGTTTTTAATTAACAGTTCTAATAATTTACAAATCACTGATGATAAACTCACTAGTCTGTAATTCTCTGACTTATTTCGCGAACCCTTTTTAAATAATGGTATGATGTTTGCTTCTTTCCATTCAAACGGAACAACTCCCTCTTTTAATGACAAGTTGAACACTCTTGCAAGTGGTATACAAATTTGTTGTACTGTTTCTATTAGTAGTTTTGCCTTTATTTTCTTAGCTACCATTTCTAGAGTTACAATTTACTGCCCTAAATATTCTGATTTAGCCTCCTGAAATTTAGCACCTGGAATTAACTGGTATGAGCTAATATCCTTTGAAGAAAACTAATATATCCTCTCTGGTAAACACTGAACTGGTAATGACCGAACTGAAGTACTCAGTCTTCCACAATTATATTTCTATTACTGTCTTCTAGTGGTCCAAACCTGTCTCGTACGTTTTGTTTACTCCTGCCTGACACATGCATAACAATTCTTACTGTAATTGTTTATGTTACATGCTAATTTTTGTGCATAGCTTTTAGATTTTCTAATTTCAGTCGTAGCTGCATTGAGTGGCTCTTTGCAATTTGTGTAGTCTTCGTCCTTTCTCGTACGCTTATGAACCCTCCATAGTTTGCGTGTACGCTATTTTTCTAATAGCTTCTTTTGACGCAGCGCAGCGCAATGGTACCATGGCTGACCAGTTTGACCTTGACCAGGGAGTACAGCAAGGATCAAGCCTAGGTGCTGGTGAATTCACGGAGTACTCTAGCCCCGTTTTCTCTGTCATTAATCAGCACAGGAAACTGAGGCATGCCTACGCTGGTAACCATCAAGTATACTGTAGTTTCCACCCTGATTCTATGAATAGTGACTATGGAACGGTGCATCAGTGATATCAGCAGCTGGATGCAGAGCATGAAACTGAAAATGAACGATTCCAAGACTGAGTACATCCTAATCGGTGTTCCACAACAACTCGCAAAATGCACCAACACGTATATTGACATCAGGGGCAATGTAGTACATGCATCAGATTGTGTGCGAAATTTGATCAGTTTGCCAATAACACCTCATAAAGAAATTACAGATTGTGCAAAACATCGCGGCCAGAGTGTTGCGTAGAGTTGGTAGATATGACCACATAACGCCTACACTCAAACGACTTCATTGGTTGCCAGTTGAGTTTCGCATTAAATACAAGATATGCGTGCTGACTTTTAATGCACTAAATGGTCGTGGTCCACAGTATCTGTCGGAAATGTTGACAACTAGAAGCGTCCATTATGGACCGAGATCTCATGAGGCTCTGACACTCAATATTCCACGGACAAAGAGAGGATCGCGCTTTTAAAGTGGTTGCACCTAAACTATGGAATTCCCTACCTGAATACGTTCGCAGTATCAACGATGTTAATATATTTAACAGTAAATTGAAGACTCACTATTTTAGCATAACATATAACTAAGTTATTAATTTTAGACATTTCAATAGCTTTACTTTTTATAATCATTTGTATTATTGCATCGGTTTATTGTTTTTTACTATTTCTTTTATCGTACAGCACCATAGAATACCATTGTTTAGATATGGTGCTATAGAAATGAATACACTTTTTTTTTACTTTTTACAAGTGTTTCTTTCTGATTGCGTGGACATATCTTAATACTAAATAGTGCTAGCATATGATTGATCCGTCACGCCGTAGGGTCACGTGGTGTGGTTATTACAAATGGCCGCCTAGCACAGCGTATTAACCAATGGATCCTTCCTAGAATAGAAAATTCGTTAACATTTGCAAGTTTAATCAGCGATATATGTTAACGTCTGCATTTCAACGTTTTGCATTTTGGTAGGTATTTTACGACAGTGTACATTGTACAAAATAATCGGCCAATATGTCCACCTTCACGACGGTGAACAAATTTACTATTGAGAAGTGTGCTGGTAATTTACTACGAGGTAAACAGTCATTTTGTAAGATATACGTCCTCCTCGTATCGTCTGCTGGGCCGCACGTAATGGTCCGGGAAGGCATTTCTCATAGATGTAGATGTAATGTGTTTTAATTGTCGGTCTTCTTTGCGTTCGCCAGGTCGAGATGTGTGATTGATACTTGTACTCACTCGAACAATGAGAATTATAGTACTATTGTGTGTAGTGTAGTCAACGCATTGTTCCAGGTTCGACGAGATTTTAATCGAGTATATGAGACAGCTACATAGATAGTATTAATATAATCGCTCACGTTGACAATAAAAAAAAAACATTGAAGATAAATATCACCGTAAACATAAAGAAAAGCCGCGAAGGTAAACGGCACTGAAAAATATTTAGACACTTAATATCTAAAAGATTGGAAAGAGAATTGATTTGTAAAATCTAACCGGTAGGCCCTAATTTAGAATTCTAATGATAAAGCAGATATGGCCACCAGGGCTACCCTTACTGATAATTTGGATGTCTAAAAATCGGCATGGCTACACACATCAGTGTGAATTTAAAATAGTCTTGCCGGCCCCATGGAATCCGTCCTCCGGGGTATTGATACTCCGACTTTACAAAATCAAACGCCGACACTAGATGTGCTATAATTGCCTAAATACCCAATGCGCTTTACTCGTGGTTCAACTTGCTAAACCAACTTCCGTCTCAACCGCTGGACAGTGACGTCTTCCAGAAGAGTCCTGGCCAAATCTGCAAATTAAACTTTTGGAGCTGGGCCCATCCAGGGTTCCCAGGGCTCTTCCGGTTCCCGAATTTCGTTAACCTCTCAGGTTTTCGGTTCCCGAATTTCGTTGACCTCTCAGGTTAAAGCAATTTAGCAAATGTCAGGATTAAACGGCTTTATTTGTTTCCCATAAGTTCGTCAATATCCACTTGGGTGGTTTAGCTACACACTTTTCGAATACTGCATTTCTGTTGCTAATCCAAGTGTTTAATATATCGATTAAACGCGTCCTAATGACTTAATGCAATTAGTTAATAAATCAAACTGCTATTAAATTGTAAAACAAATAACATATACTTTACAATTTGAGTGAAATTATGGTCATGCAAATCAATGTGCTCGTCTCATAATTGCATCTGCAGTGGTGAAAAATATTTCATAAAACAGTCCTTTACTTATTAAGATTACAGTTCGTTATGTTCCGAAGGTTCCATTCATGTGCACACTATGCGGACATTAATGATAACACGAACCCACGGGCTCAGCAAGACTAGGTTTGACCTATGGTCATGAGATGGATATATATATTACACATCAAACTGTTATTATTTGTGAACCATTATGTTTACTACATTTAATACATGCATTCTTGACGTAATATGTCATTATTATTGTGTTGTTTGCCACAAACGCAGCACCAATTTCTTCACAATCACGTGCCCGTGCCTCGGATGTATAAAGAAGATAAGGATTAGACGTGGCAACACAGGAAATAGTCCGTCCTTGTATCTCGTGTATGTCGGCGTCAGGAGGTTTCCGTGGGCCAACGCGTTCCAATACTTCTCCTGCAACGCGTGGATATCGACCACGTCTTCTCTGTTCACTCAGTCACGTGAGTTGTTTGGTTGGTTGTCTTGTCTTTGGGCGGCACTATTTATGATCTACCGGATTTGGGCAAGTATAGTGAGTTGTTGTGGTAAATAAATACATTTCTATATATACAATTGTAGTTCAACAAACGTTTCACTAGTTCTGTTTACTGTGCACGTTTAAATGATTCAAATAAAACCTGTACAATTGTAATGCATATATGCAGGATGAGGTTAACACTAAACCACATACCCTCATGGCCACGGGCATGGTTGTTGAACAAAGTAAAGAGGTATCTTAATCATATAGAATATGCCGGGTTCGACGAACATCTGGTAAGGTCGGGGCTTTTACATATTGCAAGCCTACCTACGTTTGATTTAACCTATATTTACGATGCAGGTACTCCGTACAGGATCAGGGTCTACACTGGAAACAGACCGTTTGCCGGGACTAATGCCATGGTGAAGATTCGGATTCGATTATTTCCGTTTTCGTCGACTCCCTGGATCACTTTGAACGGTGCCTTCCCGCCAGGCTCGTATGTACCGATTTTACGTACAGAAAGTTATCCAACTTGCTCCAGTCCAAGTTGGTACGAGCGCATATATTTGGCTGCATGTATATTCAGGTGACCTTCGTGATGGCTTTCTTGATACAGGTAGTGAACGTATGCTACCAATGCATTTCCTTTTTGCGAGTGTCTTTGGAATATTTGTTTACCGAATTGAGCAAACATTATAAATTTATATAATTGTCTCGACTATTGTGTCATTGGGGTCACGTGCTTGGTTTTGTATTACTCGCACTGTTCATGTTGCCACCAATATCTTTGACGCAGTCACCGGTGTGGCATTTACTGTTTCAGGATACGTACCTTCTACAGGCAGCGACGCAATATCTGTCCGGTGAACAGAGTTTACGTCAAACACAACAATGCTGGTAGTGCACCAGCCTGGTACCTGAGAAAGATCTATGTCTACAATCGAGCCGCGAGGGTGAACTACTACTGTCCATGCAATAACTGGCTGGGATGGAACACTCTTGCCCGAACCCTGAGTTGTCAATAGGTGTAGTGGAGCACTACCGTCTCAAGACGTCTCAAGACATGTTTTGTTCCACAAATGACTTGTTCGTCAATAAAGCATTTGGTGCAAACGAATATAAGTGTTAATCGTATTATGTATAGTAAGGTTGCATATGATACTGAAAACACAATGTCACACACCGAGCCGAATGTTTCGTCAACCAGGAGGAGGCTTACGTCCGAGGTCGACTCGCAGGTCGGGTGTGGGAATCCGTCGAACGTTGCTGCACCACCTGTGAACGTATGACAAACGAACACCGGGTCTGTTTAAAGTGGAATTGAGCAAGTCTGAGCAAGCACAAGAACGCGATCAACAAGGACGCGTTCCTCGACATGCTGATCCATCGAAGGAACGGCCGCGGGTGGAATCCAGGTGAAAGACTCCGCCGCACTCACATACTTCTACGCCAAACACAAAATACACGACGACGAACATGTACACTTCTTAAGAAATCAATAACTATAGAACAACGTTACGATGCAGTTTTGTTTACTACAACATATACTACTACTACTACTACTAATACTTCCGCCGCCGCCGCCGTCGCCGCCGCCACCGCCACCACCACCAACACCACCACCACCAACACCACCACCAACACCAACACCACCACCACCTCCACCACCACCAACAACAACACCACCACCAACACCACCTCCACCACCACCACCAACAACAACAACACCACCACCACCACTACCTTCCCTTATGTCTTTAAGCCAATCAAACCCATGACAATCGTCATCGACTACATCGGTGCCAAACACTAAAGGTTTTCATCGCCATACAAAGACGTCGAAGCAGCAAGTAGTGACGCAGTGTTGTCCGCACACGTTAAATAAAGTACATTGTAGTATTTTATCGCTGTAAGTCAACTCTCGACAGTTGTGCAGAAACGCGCGAAACGACGCGGCCCGTACGAGTTGAAGTATTCCCCGCGACGGGCCTCGTTCACATAAAGACCGATCCAGTGTTGACCCGGCTTATTGCCGTCGTCAGTGTTACAGTTAGCTCCTTCGCACGTGTCTGGAGTCAAGTCGAAGCTGAAGACCGTGTACCCCGTGCCGAATTCGATGCGAGTTAGGTAGTTCCCTTCGTTTTTGTCGGTTGCGGCGAACAGGTTGCGGTAACTTCCTCTATACTTCTGCAGCAAATCTCGGTTGCAGGGGATTGCTTGGCACTTGACGACAGTCCACGTACACGGCGAGAAAATGTATTTGTTGTGCTTGGCTTGAAACAGTTTTTTGTTTTAGGCCTCGTTGTAAACGTCGATATCGATGCAACACATCACCACGCGCTTCAGCAAGATGCCGAAGTACACGTTCTCGTGTTTGTGAGACATGGTCCCTTGCTTCATCGAGAACACTTTGCAGTCGATTCGACGCGATCAGGGCCCGAGGTTATAAACCCTACTCAACTCAATTGAGCACGGTTTCATGCTCAAGCCTCGCTTTCACACTATGCTCAAACTCAGGCGAGGTTATCTTGAGCACGAAATCTTGCTCAGCGTTGAGCTTCATATAGTGGGTGCCCTTTGGAAGTAGAATATACATGCAAAATATGGAACACACACATCCAGAATAATGTAACACTTTTGTTGGTTTTTTTTAAGAGATTGTTCAAATTGAACCTTCCATATGTCTATATTTAGGCTACCGCAAAAAGTAAAATTGTAGGTTATTGATGTTAAGCATAATGCTGTTCTAGCCTTACTACTCCAATGCCGCAGGAAATCTAAGAACGAACTAGTGCAGGTGACAAACTACAGCTCTAATATAGTGTTTACACCTTTCCTATAATTTATAGTAAATGCAAATTTTCCAAATAATAGATACAAAGATATCACGACTTTTCTAAGGCAAAGAAAAACATCATACTTTGGTATGTGATTGGAATATAAAGTACTGGCAAATGTAGCTATACAATGATTAAGAGGCATGCCACACTAAACTAAGCGAGGTGTTAGTGAAAACAGCGACATGTGTAGTGCATATACCCAGGGCGTATGTAATATAATACTAATAGTAAGATATGCTGCATATATTGTCTTGTGCAGTAACTTATTTCAAATATAACTTAAATTATGATAAATAAAATAATATATGTTATGGAAATAATGATTCCATATAGTAGATAGTGTGCACATTAAAAGTGCAAATAATATATTCGCTTGGGCATTCTCATCATAATTATTATTATTAAGAATTACCACTACAAATCAATGATAACATAGCTTACTCTTTCAGTTTACACTTTATTGTTTGATATTGTATTACTACTATATTTGTTTTATTATCTATAAAAATATTAATCATTAAGGAGTAATACAAACCTTTCTATGATATTCAATGAAATCCGTTTTAGCATATCATCTATTAATTTCAATTACTTTACTCTGTAATACTACACCCATATAAAAGATAGGCTGGACTAAAATTATAGACTACTAAAAGTGGGTAATCACCGTGACACAAACATGTGACACCCGACGTCAAAACTAAGCCTAGGCTAAGGGGGCAAACAAAATTAGTTGTTAACACCGCTATTTCTTAGTTTTGACAAATACTTCAGTTTCTGGGTTCACTGCGCAACAATCTGAATACATCACTGTGTACCACACAGAGTCTTCTACGTGACTCTGACGTATGGTTCCTACAGACAAGTGTATAGACCATAGTTTAAGTGTATAGCCATAGACATATGTACGACATGATCTGAACAGAGTAGTTTTTACATATTCAGTACACATAGAATGGTCAAAACTATGAAACTGAACCTTTGTCTCACAAAATGTTTATTTTTGTACTCCTCTTTCCAGTACGTGTGTATTGTTACACGCATGTATAGATTATGGAAACAATGGACATTCTAATGAAATATTAAAACAAAATATTATAATGAACCACGGATTTAGGTAATGTCATTATTGTTTACCTTTGACAGCATAAATATAATATATTTTGTAACGAAATTGATGTTATATTAACACTTGCATTCATTAAAAAAAGTACAACTTGTCGTGTTCCACGGTACATTTCCAGAAGTTCTAGTTACCACGCCAAATGAACATGGCAAACATAATTACTTAGGCTGCCGAATCGCTTAGTTGGGGCAGTCTTAGTCTGGCTGCGAGGTATTACTTTTTGCTATTTTTTATTTTTAGACAGTTTTTAGATCTTGTGACTCGTCTCGTTATGTCTGTTAAACCGTTCACTGTGTGCTCGACTTTCCACATATTGGTTATGGGTTGATTTTTCTCCGGCGCTTTTTCCCGCAAAAGAGATGCTTGCAGCCGAAATTCTTCGTCCACCACTGTTTATATGCGGAAGTATCTTTGTTATCTTTTTCAAAAAGAGAGTTCCACTTGGCCGCTTGTGCATTTGAAAAAAACGCGTCGTTTCGTACTCAGCTGAGTACGTACTCAAGACGTTTTATAACCTCGGTTGAGCACAAAAACTCTGGTGAGCATGAAATCTCAGACTTGAGCACAGACTTGAGCTTGAGTTTGAGTACGGTTTATAACCTCGGGCCCTGATCTATTTGTACCCGGGGTTGTACAGCAGCTGTCAGAGCGAACGCATTCTTGCTTCGCAATAGATAGATCTTCACTTCGACGCAGTTGAGTAGGTAATGGTCTTGCAAGAACGGGTCCGCGTGCAATCGCCCATCATCTCGACTTCCCGACTTTCTTTGATGTGCTCACGCCGCTGCTACATTCCCTCTTTGCGTCGTCGGTCGCGTCCATACGACCAACCGTGTCTTTATACCACAAAGTCGTGGTGAATTGGGATTATTTGGCTTGACGTTACGATGTAGGCTCCATAGGGGTACGAGTTCGTCGAAGGGGTCACGAGCATGTCGTTCACCGAGACGTCGACATGACTGACCAGTATGTAACCGATTGTTAACCGGACACACGGAACAATCTATGTCAAGGTTCGCCCTATTTGCTTTGGAGACGCGTGCCCGGGTGTACACGTTAGTGCAGGTAATATAATCGTCCCCCGCTCCAGGTCGCCAAAACGGTCGGGCGGTGTTCCACCCACTGTCCGTCTACGACGCTTATTTGAGTCGTCGTTTAACTGAACAGATCCAGTACGCTATTGACAACCTCGCACGACAGTCAATGCACAAACGCCATCTCTACTCGTCGGTGAATATGTCGCCACGTATCACATGTTCTTTACTACGTTTGTTCGGTGCACTGAGGGTCCACGTCTGGGAGGCTTGTTTTATACGCCGCCCCTGCCACACACAGGCCTCCCACTTGTTGGCAGTAATAATCTTCGTACACACTGTTGCGACTCATCCTTCAAAACAATTCCATCTTACGATGGAGAAAATGAAGCGTCGCCGTCACCTTGCCTCCTTCGAATGGCCCTGGGTCATCTCTTATATCAATCCCGACTCTTTACACAACATGTGCACGTTCTGGACGTTGTTGACATTCTTCGATACCGTGTCTCATTGCTTGCCTTATAACGCACACCAACACCACCACCACTACTATGACGACCGGTTGGCGTCCTATCGGAGTCATAGTCAACTGTTACTTCATCGAATTGTGCATGCCTCTTTATTAAGTGACCAAATGGTTCGGCGGCACCACTGACTGCTACCGAGGGACGGGACTACTAGATCGGCCTCGAAACGTCGTGGTGTCTTCACGCGTGCTAGCTGCATGTACAGCCGACCGTCAGCGTTACCGACCAGCTCCACCGGGATGTCGTTACCGACCAGCTCCATCGGGATGTCGTTACCGACCAGCTCCACCGGGATGTCGTTACCGACCAGCTCCACCGGGATGTCGTTACCGACCAGCTCCACCGGGATGTCGTTACCGACCAGCTCCACCGGGATGTCGTTACCGACCAGCTCTACCGGGATGTCGTTACAGACCAGCTCCATCGGGATGTCGTTGCCGACCAGCTCCATCGGGATGTCGTTACCGACCAGCTCTACCGGGATGTCGTTACCGACCAGCTCTACCGGGATGTCGTTACCGACCAGCTCCATCGGGATGTCGTTACCGACCAGCTCCATCGGGATGTCGTTACCGACCAGCTCCACCGGGATGTCGTTACCGACCAGCTCCACCGGGATGTCGTTACGGACCAGCTCCACCGGGATGTCGTTACCGACCAGCTCCACCGGGATGTCGTTACCGACCAGCTCCACCGGGATGTCGTTACCGACCAGCTCTACCGGGATGTCGTTACCGACCAGCTCCATCGGGATGTCGTTACCGACCAGCTCCATCGGGATGTCGCTACCGACCAGCTC
Source organism: Lamellibrachia columna (assembly GCA_963662155.1). Lineage (NCBI taxonomy): Eukaryota > Metazoa > Annelida > Polychaeta > Sabellida > Siboglinidae > Lamellibrachia > Lamellibrachia columna. The sequence goes on along the minus strand of OY759270.1, from coordinate 5,696,324 downwards.
CACCGGGATGTCGTTACCGACCAGCTCCATCGGAATGTCGTTACCGACCAGCTCCATCGGGATGTCGTTACCGACCAGCTCCACCGGGATGTCGTTACCGACCAGCTCCATCGGGATGTCGTTACCGACCAGCTCCACCGGGATGTCGTTACCGACCAGCTCCACCGGGATGTCGTTACCGACCAGCTCCACCGGTATGTCGTTACCGATCAGCTCCATCGGGATGTCGTTACCGACCAGCTCCACCGGGATGTCGTTACCGACCAGCTCCACCGGGATGTCGTTACCGACCAGCTTCGATCGTTCCACGGAATCGCGCGGTCGGCTTTCCGCTCTTCCACCAAGCTTTCTTTTTCATACTTTCCGAAACGCTTTCCACGACCTCGGCCTCCACGCCGCCTTTTTAACGTTATACACGCACTCGCACAAAGTATAAACGAGGTCGGTGCTGGTGTTGGCGATGATGTCTTTCGTAAATTTTCGATCCTTCTCGCTCTTGACCAGCAGCTGCAGACACAAGCACGTGTTCCCACATCTCGTCAATGATGAGGCACGCTACGTGTGCTTGGCTAGATGAGACCCCTGAATCGCATCACTCAGCTTCTTGAACAACACTATATATTGTGAGTTCAAACTTATAGTCCGGTTTTCTTTCCCTTTAGGAAACAGGTTCTGCACAAGGTAGACGGCGGGTGTGTTACAGTGATGACTCTTTGTTGAACAACTTCGTCACTCTATCACCGTCTCCGTCATCAGGTCGTCAATGACTACCAAGTGACTCGTTTTCAATGAGAGATATAGAGTTCTGAAGCATTCAATGAGAGATACCCACAGGCGTTGAAGAAGTTACTAGTTCTGAAGCATTCAATGAGAGATACCCACAGGCGTTGAAGAAGTTTCTAGTTCTGAAGCATTCAATGAGAGATACCAACAGGCGTTGAAGAAGTTACTAGTTCTGAAGCATTCAATGAGAGACATCCACAGGCGTTGAAGAAGTTACTAGTTCTGATGCATTCAATGAGAGATACCCACAGGCGTTGAAGAAGTTACTAGTTCTGAAGCATTCAATGAGAGATACCCACAGGCGTTGAAGAAGTTACTAGTTCTGAAGCATTCAATGAGAGATACCCACAGGCGTTGAAGAAGTTACTAGTTCTGAAGAATTCAATGAGAGATACCCACAGGCGTTGAAGAAGAACTTGATGGTTGTCAGTTGGCGGTAGCACTTTTGGCGTCACACCATCCGTTGGGTGGCGCTCGGAGCGATCGACTTCAACAGGAGGCGACAATCAAAACCTAAACCAGGATTGTCGCGCTCTCCGGTGTGAAAGGTACTGTTATTATTGACAACATCCGTGCTGAGGAAAGTTTACAAAACGAAATCGTATTTAACATCGAGTGTTATTAATATGCTATCAATTAGAACACAGATAAAGCTGTGTGTTCGAGTTGACTGAAAAAATATCAATACATAGTTGTAGACCTAGTGTCAGTGATGTAGTTCATGTTTGGGAATATAACTAGAACTTCGAATTGCATGTCATATGCTGCATTAGCAAAATTGTTGTGCCTTATAAATAAGGCCAAGGTAATGTATATTACAATAAAGCCAGTCATTCCATTCCATAGCAAAATTAGCAAATTAAAACAATACTTTTATGCTGGGATGGCAGATCCACACACTGTATGATATCAAAAAAACGTTAATAGAATTGCGTCCAACAGTACCACAATTTTGTTTCACTATAAAGTATATTAATAAAAAGGAAGTGGGCTGGGACGAGAAGCAAGTTTTTTTGTTACTAATATGTATCTGTTTGCATACATAAAAAGGTCTACATATGTGCTATTAATGTGTTTCGTACATTCCTGAGAAGATGTCCATAACATGAAATCGGAAGAAAAGTCGTACACATCTTTATTTACCACGCACTGAAGCGAAGCACAATATAGCACAATATAGCACACAAAAATAACAAAATAAAGCACACTATAGCACAATATAGCATACGTAGAATGCAACTATTCATATGCACATATTTATTCACTTGCTAACGTCTTTTGTACCTGATAACTCGACCCTCATGTTATCATTATTAATGTCTTATTTATGTGTAGTATGTGATGTAGTGTAGGGTGGGGGAATACGTCCACTTTAAGCAAGAAATGTAACAACAAAAGGTAATAATTTATTCGAAAAAAGTTTAATACCGCGAAAGAGGCAGTTACTCTCTATTAAAATAACGGACATTAAAAGTATGATTACACTAAATGTGCAAGTAATATGCATTCTAAAAAAAAATATAAGTGTCACAGATCGTGTGAGTTGTATAGAAATCGTGTGAGTTGTATAGAATCAACTTGTTTACTTAAGTCACCTAGCGATGGTACTTAGTGGTTGAGAATCGTATTAGTGGCGCTGAATAGCGACCAATGGCAACTACATTTTTTTTCAACGAATTAACAGTTAAACGAAATGCTGTCATATTTTGTATCATTGGAAAACTCGTTTACTGATATTGTTTATCCTTGTGTTAGCATTTAATTATGGCGGAGAACAAATACCTTGAGATAAGGTAGAAGTTGTTGTGTTGGTGACAGCATACTGGTTAGGTAAATATGTTTACGTTCTCACCTTCGACAATGGGTCGAGATTAAGGAAATTTAAAAAGTGCTTTTTCTTTTATAAATCTTGTACGTGATGCACTTTGGTGTACACCGACATTGTGTGCGTATTGGCTAGATTCTTATGATATAGGTTTTGTGTAGGATTTTATCTGATTTGAATGTTTGATGCTGGGATGTCTTGGTGCAAATATTACTGGGCGACAATGGCAGGCAACAAGACGCGTTGAAGCCTCCTTGTGATTCCTCCATCGGCACCTCCATCGGCACGCCCTACGCTTCACTGCACACAAATGGTCACGCTCTACGCTTCACTGCACTCGCTGCATTCGCTTATTACCACCCTCGCTGGAACGGTTTATGCAAGTTCGTAAGAAACTTTGAATTATTATATAAGCAGTGATTTGATAGCATTGAATAATATTGGATGTTGGTAGATTGTAATTGTATTCAGCATATTTGCGAGCATGTCCATTGACTTTATAGCATTATCCCAGCCAAACAATAAATATGTGACAATATGTAGGCATCATGTAACCCCGCATGCTGAAGTAATACGCCCACAGAAAAGGGCAAGTCTCCGAGTGGTAGGCGTTTCTCCCCACAACCAGTTAAGGAATCGTGTTGTTGACATCATCAGACAATGCTCTTGCCGAATAATCGGATATTATCAGTATAGTATAGTTAATACAAATGAATAAACGTGTCATGCATACTGTGAGTCGTCTCATTTAATAAAAGCCAACTGTGTATGTGCAGTTACTATCGTGGTCACGTATCATTATATTAAAACAAATGTCACCGTTGATAGGCGTTGTTGTGACACATTATATCCCGAGGCCTCACTTTCCAAGTCTTCATCGGATTCACAATTGGGACAAATAAATATTTTGTAGCTCGGCGTGCACTGCTCGTGGGCCCAATTCTTAATTTATTGACACTGGACCAATATTTTACGGCTTGCCACATACTACACACAGCCACGTTTCGTTGTCTTCTCCTTCTTTTCCTTCTCCGTCTTTTCCCTTTCTTCCCCCATTCTTCTCCCCTTCTTCTTCTCCTCCTCCTCGTCTCCTCCCCTTCTCCTCCTCCTTCTCCTCCTCCTCCTGCTCCTCCTCTTGTGTTGTCTTCATCATTTGTAGTACGCTGATAAGCCCTCCGCATTATTTGCTTGTATGTAATTATTTTGAAATCTTCTTTCGACATGTTTCTTTCTGGACGGGATCCCAGTATGTTTTTTAAGGGAACAAATGTATCTATGACAAAACTACTTATAATATACCGATTCTCCTTTGTGTTTCTAGCACGTGTTGAGCAAAGAAAGTATCCGGCATTAAAAATATAAATACTTGGTCTTCACTCCCTGCACTCTGTAGAAGTGTCCGTTTTATACGTCCATAGCAAAAATCCACCATTACAAAGCATTCCCCTTGTTTCGCTATCTGTGTAGTGCTTTTCAATGTTGTTCGTTCTCCTCCTTCTTGTTGTGCTATCGGTAACGAATCGAGGTTACCGGTGAATTTACTGTAACTATGTTATACAGTTTCCCACTAATATAAACCTATTACATTTTGTGAAATAACAAGTTGTTAAATTATTAAAACACATCATGCATTTCGAGAACTTCAAACGAAAAAGAGAACAATTATGTAGGAAGAATACAAGTTATCTTCATTAAGCAACTTATCTATCAGGATCAGTAATCGTTTCCAAACAACAACAGTAACACCGGCTGCCATGCACAACAGAGAGAAGAACCTAGCAGTGAGACGGACCACATGACGCAGCAACATAGCCTACGCGGACGAGCGACGCATCTACAGAACCACACAGACCCATCCCAACAAATCGACAGCTGTGCATGACAACAATGGAAACGTAGGGTGAACATCTAAAGATACGGAGAGACGTTTGCCAAGGAGCCCTGGAAACGTTATAGTGGCCACCAATAGCTAAAGTGACTGTGGTTTCGCCCTATTTTTATAAACATGATTCTGAGACGGACATTTTTACTCGATTTGACTTGGAATTCAGAGAGTTGACACGAGACTTGACTTGACTTGCAGGTCATCGTCTTGTGACTTGACTTGACCTGCCAGTTTGTGACTTGCTGATAAGTTTGCCACTTAACATAAGCAATATTGCAGCTACAAATCAAGGCATTTTATTTTCACCAAAGGCATCGATTCTCTACGGCACGAATTGTCTCGGGCCGCATGTTCACTAGGTAGCGTGAGTCTTCACGAATATTTAACAAGATATAACAAGATTGCCATCCCAAACAACAAGTTCCAGATGGCAAAGTGGACAAGGAAGCCACTGGCTTATCGAGAGTCCAACAATTTTCTCATCTATGTGTAGCCCACCCTTATCAAATATCTGTCAATTCTATTTTTAAACATATTCACACTGCTAGCATTAACACAATTATTTGGCAGTTTGTTCCATTCATTTATCACCCTCTGTGAGAAAGAGTACTTTCTCATGTCCAACCTACACTGCTCCTTAACTAATGCTGTTGCTTTGTGTCCTCTGGTTCTACTGCCTTCTTTAAGTTTGAAGAACATATTCCTATCAACATCCTCATAACCGTTCACTATTTTAAATACTTCTATTTGGTCTCCTCTTAGTCTCCTGGTCTCTAGTTTTGTCGAACCACATTGTAATAAGCGACTTTTGTAACTAAGGTTTCTCAATTCTGGAATCATTTTGGTTGCTCTTCGTTGTATTCTTTCTAGCTTGTCTATGTCCTTTTTACGATAAGGCCTCCATGCTTGAATACAATATTCCAAATGTGTTGTGTTGATACTAACTAAACAAAACTGATGGCACACGATAAAGAAGAGCGAATAAAAGACTGTTAAAGACCGTCAGAGCAGTGGCACTCATCAACTGGCGATTTTCACGATAACGCGTACATTTGATGTCTTCCTAATACATTTACTATGCTGTTTATTAGAATCATTGCAGTTATTAATCGGTGAGTTTTTCATCTGAAATATGGCGAGACCCATGCAGGGTCAAGATGACCTCGGCGAACACATGCCATCACGTCATCCCCGGAGTAATTATTTATGCGGTAGCTTTATTTATGAGAACATCTTTTCATCGAAAAGTTATTCAACGTTTCACACAATGACATATTTGATTAATGTTGTAATGGAAAGGCAATTACGTAGCGGGCAATAACTATGCCTTGCACTCAAAGTGCATGCAACAGTGTGAGAAAACAGGCAGTTGTGGTTTAACGTTAAAATGTTATATTATTAGTTTGTACGCGCATTCGATTTATTGCGTATCGCAAACAGCATATCACTTGAGTAGTCAGTAGCAGGATTTCAGTCGCCCATGAGCAGGAACTGAGTAATGAGTAACCCTACCTTCCTCATGTTAAAATTTTTATTCATAAAATGGTACCTTTAGCTAAACTTGTGGAATGTGGAAAACTAACTGCGTGTCGTAGCTAACTTGACAGTCGGCAGGACGACTTGATGGCGATCTGACTACCTGGTAGTTGAAGTCTGCATGTAGTGGATTTCTTTCATAGTGTCTGCCTCTAGCTATATACTCTCTCTCTCTCTCTCTCTCTCTCTCTCTCTCTCTCTCTCTCTCTCTCTCTATCCTATCTTTTCTCTCTCTCTCTCTCTCTCTCCATCCCCTCATCTCCTGTCCTCTACATCACTCTCCTAATTTCATATCTCCCTCTGTCCTTCTCTCTCTTTCTCTCCCTCTCCCTCCTCTCTCTCCCCGTCTCTCTCTCTATCTTTTCCTCTCTCCCCTTCCACCTTTCTCCATATCTCCCTCTCCCCATCTTTCCTTCTCTTCCTCTCTCCCTTTCTGCCTTTCTCCCTATCTCCCTCTCCCCATCTTTCCTTCTCTCCCTCTCTCCCTCTCTCCCTCTCTCCCTCTTTTCCTCTTTCCCTCTCTCCCTCTCCTTATATCAATCCTTACCTATGTCCCTCTCCCCCTCTATGCTTCTATCCTCTCTTTATCTCTCCCTCTCTCCCTCTTTTTACTTTTTCCCTCTCTCCATCTCCTTCTATCAATCTCTCCTTCTTACCTTCTCTCCCACTCTCCCTCTATCACCCTCTATATATCCCTCTCCCCCTCTCTTCCTCTCTCCTTCTCTCCCGCTCGCCCTCTTTTTTCACTTTCCCTCTCTCCCTCTCCTTCTATATCTTTCCCTCTTATAGTATTTCCCAATCTCCCTCTCTCCATCTTTCCCTCTCTTCCTCTCTCCATCTTTTCCTCATTTTCTCTCTCCCTTTCCTTCTATCAATCTCTACCTATGTCCCTCTCCCCCATATCCCTCTCTCCCTTCCCTATCCCTCCCTCTCTCCCTCTTTCCCTCTCTCCATCTCACCCTCTTTCACTCTATCCCCCTTTCCCTCCCGCTCTCCCTATTTCTTTCTCTTTCCCTCTGTCCTTCTCCTTCTATCAATTTCTCCCTCTTACCTTCTCTTCCACTCTCCCTCTCTCACCCTCTCTCTCTCTCTCTCTATATATATATATATATATATATATATATATATATATATATATATATATATATATATATATCCCTCTCTCTCTCCTTCTCTCCCGCTCTCCCTCTTTCCCTCTCTCGCTATCACCCTTTTTCACTCTATCCCTCTCTCCCTCTTTCCCTCCGTCTCTCCATCTCTCTCTCCCCCTCTCTTTCTCCCTCCTTTTCCTCTTTCCCCTCTCCCTCTCCTTCTATCAATCTTTCCTTCTTACCTTCTCTCCCACTCTCTATCTCTCACCCTCTATATCTCCCTCTCCCCCTCTCTCCCTTTCTCCTTATTTCCAGCTCTCTCTCTTTTCTCTTTCCCTCTCTCCATCTCCTTCTATCGATTTATCCTTCTTAACTTCTCTCCCACTCTCCCTCTCTCACCCTCTATACCTCTCTCTCCCTCTCTCCTTCTCTCCAGCTCTCCTTCCTCTCTTGCTATCACCCTTTTTCACTATATCCCTCTCTCCCTCTTTCCCTCCGTCTCTCCATCTCCCTCTTTTTTTCTGTCCCTCTCTCCCTCTCCTTCTATCAATCTTTCCTTCTTACCTTCTCTCTCGCTCTCCATCTCTCCTTCTCTTCCTCTCATTCTCTTTCACTCCATCCCTCTCGCCGTCTTTCCGTCCCTCTCCCTCCCTCTCTCCCTCTCTCCCTCTCTCTCCCTCTCGCTCTCGCTTCTCTCCCACTCTCCATTTCTCCTTCTCTTCCTCTCATTCTCTTTCACTCCACCCCTCTCGCCCTCTTTCCTTCCCTCTCCCTCCCTCTCTCCCTCTCTATCTCCTTCTCTCCCGCTCTCCATTTCTCCTTCTCTTCCTCTCATTCTCTTTTCTTCTCCCTTCTCCTTCTCTCCGTCCCACCCTCTCTCCATCTTTCCCTCTCTCCCTCTTACCCCCCCCCCTCTCTCCCTCTCTCTCTCTGGGAATAAGTAAATTGTTATTGATGTTGAATGTCAACGGCCACGACACTTGCGTGTCTGTCGACTACTAACCACGCCATTGCGTGACGAACACATAGTTTCGCAGATATCACAAGCATAACTTGAGGGATCTGTAGCTGACGCTCTCTCTCCTGCTGGGACCGTTGTTGCTTCTCATCAACCTCGTATATTCACTGGTATCTTCAGACGGTATTCGTCTTTTGAATCACCAGGCAGTGTAGCGCACTTGTGACACCGAGGTAAACATATGGGGATATTTCCTTTAGCTAAAATAGATATATGTGCAGAGATAATAATGCATAGCTAATTCAAACAAGGTTGGTAAACTGTTTCAACTAACAGTTGTTGTTGGGTAAGTTAAGCCAGTCTGTATCGTAAGTTGAGTAAAAATGGGAAAATGCATTATTTGTATAATTTACGTAGGTCTTCTACTAAAACTTCTTAACAAATCGGCCAACACATCAACTAACACGTCAACACTATTAAGCTATTTGTAAGTGCACAAACAATCAAGTTTAGTCACGTGTTGATAGTTAACACACCAGCAGACATTAATCAATGCGTGGAACAAAATAACTGTAATTTTTCGGGAAACACGGTGGCTCAATTAACCCAATGGCTCAACTAACACTGACTTCCCCAACAACATTTGTCCAACAATAACGGGTGACATTTGCACTTCATGTACGTCGTCTTCCAGGCGTCACAACCGAACACACATTAAGACATAACATGCTGAAGACCAGATGTTAGTGATATGTTTCGCAGTCTTCACAAGATCGTAACGTCACTCTGTGAATGTACTGACTAAAATGACCTAATATGAACAAAGTCCTTCCAATGTCTACTTATTCTGCGACTTGTTTGGATATTGTTTTTGTGTGATGCGAAATTGCATTCTTGAACAAACTAGGTCATATCAAATGTGGGTTTGGTGTTTTTAATTTCAACAAGCGATTTACACTGTAGATTAATCATATTTACAATGAACTGTTGCACCAACTAGGCCTCGGGAACTACTTCAATACACAATGTGTCTTTCATGTCACGATGACACCTTCATTGGAACTTGCAAACCATTCGTCAAGCGCACACACTGCGCCACCTTTGAGAGCTGGAGACATTTGTGTTCGTCGGCAAAATATATGGGTCGCTGGAGCCTGCGTGACCCCGACAACTGGAGCCTGCGTGACCCCGACAACTGGCGCCTGCGTGACCCCGACAACTGAGTCAATGTCTCCACTTTAACAATGGTTAATGTTTTCGAGTTATAATTCTATATATGACAATATTGTTAAATATTGTCCAATCTTGTATATTGTATCGTACTAAATTATAGGAATTGATGATTATGACTTTGATCACAATTATCAATAAGCATGACAACTTTACATTTACGTTCCCGATATATCTGCACGTTCAAACAGTTCTTGTTACTAACGCTACACAGCGAATACTGTGTTGTGTCAGCAATGAATGACACAAGACCGTACGTACACGTTACAATTAGAGGGTGATAAACATTAAAGTTGATAATGTGGGGTGAGCATGGGTACAAAATAAGTGTCAGCTTGTTAAACATATAAAGTAAAATAAACTAGGGCAATGCCATTAAAAAAAAAACTAAAATGATTTACAAACAAATAAGGGAGTAGACTTGGCAGGTTGCCAGTTAGTCGACGTCGTGAGCGTTGTCTGGTTGTCCAATAGTGAAATGCCACGATGTGTCTCCGGAGACACTCCCAAGTCATGTATTACCGGGGTGTGTATATGAGGACGGTCTGTCCGCGGTAGCTGCACACAACGCTACGAACTTGAAGAGAGAGAATCAGAGAACTTGAAGAGATTGAGAATCAGAGAACTTCCCAGATCAAGAGATGATTGCTATACGACTCGCGTGTCTTACTTTGGTCAGTCTCCTGCTCGGCCAACTAGACACGTCAGCCGCCGGTAAACGAATCATTATTTCGCATTTGTTACTAGCAAATTGTCTTGTCATGTGCTTACATTTGTTGCAGATCGTCTCTTTGTCTGGTTTGGTTCATATTTAAGAGTCCATTTTGATCCTCACCACGCGGTTGGTTTAATATGCGTCTATTACACTAACTTCTAGCAAACGAAAATATACTTTTACTGCTTTAATTCTTCAACAAACGTTCACATCTAGTCGAAAGTGTACGTTTATCTGAACGTAGTTTGGTGTAAACGAAGATGAAATTTCAACACGTTCTAGGGTTATTTAATTTCCGTTCGTAAGTTACATCAACTCGTTTGCACGTCTGATGGAGAAATTAGAAACACCGCATCTAGACAAAGTGTCGTCCCACCAACAATGCACGATCGTTACCTTACATACAATAGTCTTGGACAGTGTAGGTCAATGTCATTACTGTATAACTCTACCATGCATGTTCTACTCACAGATTGCCAGTACAGAATAAAGACGAGGACTGGCAACCAACAGTTTGCAGGAACCAATGCCCTTGTGTCCATTAGGATCTACGGGAGTGCAGCAACTTGTTGGTGGAAGCCGCTAAATACACCGGCTAATGACTTCGAGAAAGGAAGGTTAGAATATATTATATTTTATAGCAAATGTAAAGTATATTTTCGACTGCAGTATATTTGACTTAATGTTGGTGGTGGACAAGAACAGTCACAATTCAACCAACATCAGTGTTACGATATTAACAACAACGACAGTGATTAGGACAGCTTTTATTGCTTAATATATAATGTCAATACAAAATGTAGCTTATTGAAGCGCAATGTCGGTTTAAGCATCCTAACCCCAGATGTCAAGTAGCCCAGGAAGCCACTGACTTATCGAGAGTCCAGATGTCAAGTAGCCCAGGAAGCCACTGACTTATCGAGAGTCAAGCAGTTACACAATATGTAGATAATTCGTTCCATTCATTTATTTTCCTCTGTGAGACCGCGTACTTCCTGATATCCCGTATACACTGATCATTTACTAATACTTTCTTTCTTAAGTGAGAAAAAATATTTCCATTGATATATTCATACTAATTCAATATCTTAGAAACATCAATTTTAGCTCCTCTTAACCTCCTTGTTTCTAAGGTTGTTAAACCACATTCTTTTTGGCGTTCTTCATAACTAAGTTCTCTCAATTCTGCAATCATTTTAGTTGCTCTCTTTTTAATTCGTTCAAGCGTATCAATATCTTTCTTACGATATGTTCTCCAAGCTTTTATACAGTATTCTAAATGTGGCCTAACTATTGCTTTATGCAGATGTATAATTTTTTTTTTTTTCCTGAAATGTTATATTTCTCATAATCAACCCAACAATTTGATTACCCTTTGATGCTGCAATACGGCACTGCTCTGAAACTTTCATCTCAGCGCTTTACTCCTAAGAACAGTACCTCCCATTTTATAGTTTACATCCAAGTTCCCGTGTCCTGTGTGTAGGCATTTACATTTTCCAAAATTGAGTAACATCTGTGATTGTTCAGACCATTTAACTAATTTGTCTAGATCGTTTTGTAAAGATTGTTTATCACCATCATCTTTAACATTTCTAAACACGTATGTGTCATCTATACATTCCAGAACGTTGCTTGTTATATTATCGTTCAAGTAATTGATATATATTAAGAATAATAAAGGTCATAACACTGAACCTTGTGGTACCCCACTCAACACTTATTTCCTGTCCCCATTTACAACAACACGTTGTATTCTGTCTGTTTGCCAATTTTCGATCCAGTTAATTAGGCCATACCGGTGAGGTGGCACTTCGTCGAAAGCTTTCTGAAAATCTAAGTAAATAATACCTACTGGTGATCCCTCATCTATGCCCTTAGTGATTTCTTCAAAACAACATAACATATTTGTTATGCATGAACTTTTTTGGGAATCTATATTGAAATTGAAATTTAACCATTTATGCCTAAATGGAAGTCAACCATATGGTTTTTAATTAACAGTTCTAATAATTTACAAATCACTGATGTTAAACTCACTAGTCTGTAATTCTCTTATTTATTTCTCGAACACCTTGTAAATTGTGGTATGATGTTTGCTTTTTTCCATTCAAAGGGAACAACTCCCTCTTTTAATGATAATTTGAACACTCTTGCAAGTGATATATGCATTTGTTCTACTGTTTCCATTAGTTGTTTTGCCTTTATTTTCTTAGCTGCCATTTCAAGAGTTACAGTTAACTGCCCTAAATAGTCTGATTTAAGCCCCTGAAATTTAGCACCTGGAATTAACTGGTATGAGCTAATATCTTCTAAAGAGAACTAATATCCTCTCTGGTAAACACTGAACTGGTAATGACCGAACTGGAGTATTCAGTCTTCCACAATTATATTTCTATCACTGTCTTCTAGTGGTCCAAACCTGTCTCGTACGTTTTGTTTACTCCTGCCTGACACATGCATAACAACTCTTGCTGTCATTTTTTATGTTACATGCTAATTTGTGTGCATAGCTTTTAGATTTTCTAAGTTCAGTCGTAGCTGCATTAAGTGGCTCTTTGCAATTTGTGTAGTCTTCATCCTTTCTCGTACGCCTATGAACCCTCCACATAGTTTGAATGTACGCTATTTTTCTAATAGCTTCTTTTGATGCAGCGTAATTACTAGCAATGGTACCATGGCTGACCAGTTTGACCTTGACCCGGGAGTACCGCAAGGATCATGCCTAGGTCCTGTTGAATTCACGGAGAACTGTAGCCCCGTTTTCTATGCCATTAATCAGCACAGGAAACTGAGGCATGCCTACGCTGGTAACCATCAAGTATACTGTAGTTTCCACCCTGATTCTATGAATAGTGACTATGGAACGGTGCATCAGTGATATCAGCAGCTGGATGCAAAGCATGAAACTGAAAATGAACGATTCCAAGACTGAGTACATCCTAATCGGTGTTCCACAACAACTCGCAAAATGCACCAACACGTATATTGACATCAGGGGCAATGTAGTAGTTGCATCAGATTGTGTGCGAAATTTGATAAGTTTGCCAAAATACCTCACAAAGAAATAACAGATGGTGCAAAACATCGCGGCCAGAGTGTTGTGTAGAGTTGGTAAATATGACTACATAACTCGTACACTCAAACGACTTCATTGGTTGCCAGTTGAGTTTCGCATTAAATACAAGATATGCGTGCTGAATTTTAATGGTCGCGGTCCACAGTATCTATCGGAAATGTTGACAACTAGAAGCGTCTATTATGGACCGAGATCTCATGAGGCTCTGACACTCAATATTCCACGGACAAAGAGAGGATCGCGCTTTTAAAGTGGCTGCACCTAAACTATGGAATTCCCTACCTGAATACGTTCGTAGTATCAACGATGTCAGTGTTTTTAAGAGTAAATTGAAGACTCACTATTTTAGCATAGCATATAACTAAGTTATTAATTTTAGACATTTCAATAGCTTTACTTGTTATAATCATTTGTATTATTGCATCGGTTTATTGTTTTTTTTACAAATTTTACTATACTATTTCTTTTATCGTACAGCACCGTAGAATACCATTGTTTAGATATGGTGCTATAGAAATGAATACACTTTTTTTTACAAGTGTTTCTTTCTGATTGCGTGGACAAATCTTAATACTAAGTAGTCCTAGCATATGATTGATCCGTCACGCCGTAGGGTCACGTGGCGTGGTTATTACAAATGGCCGCCAATCACAGCGTATTAACCAACGGATCCTTCCTAGAATAAAAAATACGTTAACATTTGCAAGTTTAATCAGCGATATACGTTAACGTCTGCATTTCAATGTTTTGCATTTTGGTAGGTATTTTACGACAGTGTACATTGTACAAAATAACCGGCCAATATGTCCACCTTCACGACGGTGAACAAATTTACTATTGGGAAGTGTGCTAGTAATTTACTGCGCAGTAAGCAGTCATTTTGTAAGATATACCTCCTCCTCGTATCGTCTGCTGGGCCGCACGTAGCAATATAATCGCTCACGTTGACAATAAAAAAACAGTGAAGAAAAATATCACCGTAAACATAAAGAAAAGCCGCGAAGGTAAACGGCACTGAACATTATTTAGACACTTAATGTCTGAAAGATTGGAAAGAGAATTGTTTGTAAAATCTAACCGTTAAGCCCTAATTTAGAAGTATAATGATAAAGCAGATATGGCCACCAGGGCTACCCTTACGGATAATTTGGATGTCTAAAAATCTGCACGACTACACACATCAGTGTGAATTTAAAATAGTCGGCCACATATATTTATACTCTGACTTTACAAAATCAAACGCCGACACTAGAGGTGCTATAATTGCCTAAATACCCAGTGCGCTTTACTAGTGGTTCAACTTGCTAAACCAACCTCCGTCTCAACCGCTGGACAGTAACGTCTTCCGGAAGAGTCCTGGCCAAATCTGCAAATTAAACTTTTGGAGCTGGGCCCATCCAGGGTTCCCAGGGCTCTTCCGGTTCCCGAGTTTCGTTGACCTCGCAGGTTTTCCGGTTCCCGAATTTCGTTGACCTCTCAAGTTATAGCAATTTAGCAAATGTCAGGATTAAACGGCTTTATTTGTTTCCCATAAGTTCGTCAATATCCACTTGGGTGGTTTAGCTACACACTTTTCGAACACTGCATTTCTGTTGCTAATCCAAGTGTTTAATATATCGATTAAACGCGTCCTAATGACTTAATGCAATTAGTTAATAAATCAAACTGCTATTAAATTATAAAACAAATAGCATATACTTTACAATTTGAGTGAAATTATGGTCATGCAAATCAATGTGCTCGTCTCATAATTGCATCTGTGGTGAATTTTTTTTCACAAAACAGCTCTTTACTTATTAAGATTACAGTTCGTTATGTTCCGAAGGTTCCATTCATGTGCACACTATGCGGACATTAATGATAACACGAACCCACGGGCTCATCAAGACTAGGTTTGACCGAATAGTTATATGGTTGAGTCACTGTGAGATAGATATATCCATTCCATATCAAACTGTTATTATTAAAATGTGAACCATTATGTTTAATACATTTAATATATGCATTTTTTACGTAATGTTTCACTATTATTGTGTTGTTTGCCACAAACGCAGCACCAATTACTTCACGATCACCTGCCCGTGCCTCGGATGTATAAAGAAGATAAGGATTAGACGTGGCAACGCAGGAAATAGTCCGTCCTTGTATCTCGTGTCTGTCGGCGTCAGGAGGTTTCCGTTAGGCGTGTACCAATACTTCTCCTGCAACGCGTGGATATCGACCACGTCTTCTCTGTTCACTCAGTCAAGTGAGTTGTTTAGTTGGTTGTCTTGTCTTTGGGCGACATTATTTATGACCTACCGGAATTGGTCAAGTATAGCGAGTTGTTGTGGTAAATAAATACATTTCTATGTATACAATTGTAGTTCAACAAACGTTTCACTTGTTCTGTTTACTGTGCACGTTTAAATGATTTAAATAAAACCTGTACAATTGTAATGCATATAATCAGGATGAGGTTGACATTAAACCATATACCCTCATGGCCACGGGCATGGTTGTTGAACAAATTAAAGAGGGTGCTATTGTTTATAGTAAGTCTTTCTTCAATATTTCTTTCTTTCAATATCTGGAAACCCATGTTGTTTTCAATCACGTGTGGTGAACATTATCATCTCTCATCAAGTTTAGTTACTAATGCTATTTCTCACACACACACACACACACACACACACACACACACACACACACACACACACACACACACACACACACACACACACACACACACACACACACACACACACACACACACACACACACACACACACACACACACACACACACACACACACACACACACACACACACACACACACACACACACACACACACACACACACACACACACACACACACACACACACATATTAGCCGAAATAAATGTTGTTTATCGCAAGTGTTGTTTGTTTCAAACACAGCACCAACTACTTCATCATCACGTGTCCGTGCGTGGGGTGTATAACGAAGATATGGATGAAGCATAACAACGCAGGAGCTAGTCCGGCCTGGTATCTTGTTAGTGTCCGTTTCAGGAAGCAGGAGTGGGTCTCTTCATACCAGACGTTCCCCTGCAACTCGTGGCTGTCGAAAGCGAATTCTCAGAACAAGCTGCTTACCTCGTCACGTGATTTGTTTAGTTGGTCGTCTTGTCGTTATGAAGCATCTTGTGTGATCCACCGAGTTCTGTTCAAAGTGTGTTTTGTCGTAAATAAATATGTTTTATGTAAATAGTTTAGTTCGACGACTGCTTCAATTGTTCCCTCGGCTAAACTTATCTAAAAACCCACAGTTGTCATGGCCATAAGCAGGATTTATATGGGGATTAAACATACAACCAATTAGCCCCTTAGCTAAGGAGATGATCGTAAACAATAGTTGTGTGGTTTGTTAATCACATAGTTTATGTTGGGTTCATAGAACATATTATAAGTTCGAGGCTTTCACATAGGTTATGGTCGTATGACTGCAAGTTTATATATCATTGCTGGGTCTAATTTATATTTCTGATACAGAGACTCCGTACAAGATTAGGGTGTACACTGGATTCCAATCGTCTGCCGGGACTAATGCCGTGGTGCAGATGTCGCTTATATCCAACACGATAGGGACTACCTTAATCACTTTGAACGCACCAGTGGATTTTTTACGATTTTCTGATAAATACAATTGGCACACGTATAACATCGACTGACAAATGTATGGCAGTTGACGAGAAAATATGCTATATTTTCTATTCAGCTACTTTTGATGCGAGGCAGATTTCTGAAGAAAAAAAACAAGCGGATTGCCTTTGATGAAGGCCCGTATGTATATTGTATGGCCTGATATATGTGTATTGTATGGCCTGATATATGTGTATATTGTATGGCCTGATATATGTGTATATTGTATGGCCTGATATATGTGTATATTGTATGGCCTGATATATGTGTATATTGTATGGCCTGATATATGTGTATATTGTATGGCCTGATATATGTATATTGTATGGCCTGATATATGTGTATTGTATGGCCTGATATGTGTATATTGTATGGTCTGATATATGTATATTGTATGGCCTGATATATGTGTATTGTATGGCCTGATATGTGTATATTGTATGGCCTGATATGTATATATTGTATGGCCTGATATGTGTATATTGTATGGCCTGATATATGTGTATTGTATGGCCTGATATATGTGTATTGTATGGCCTGATATGTGTATATTGTATGGCCTGATATATGTGTATATTGTATGGCCTGATATATGTGTATTGTATGGCCTGATATGTGTATATTGTATGGCCTGATATATGTGTATATTGTATGGCCTGATATGTGTATATTGTAAGGCCTGATATGTGTATATTGTATGGCCTGATGTATGTGTATATTGTATGGCCTGATATGTGTATATTGTATGGCTTGATATATGTGTATATTGCATGGCCTGATATATGTATATTGTATGGCCTGATATATGTGTATATTGTATGGTCTGATATATGTGTATTGTATGGCCATATATATGTATATTGTATGGCCTGATATGTGTATATTGTATGGCCTGATATGTGTATTGTATGGCATGATATGTGTATATTGTATGGCCTGATATATGTGTATATTGTATGGCCTGATATGTGTATATTGTATGGCCTGATATATGTGTATATTGTATGGCCTGATATATGTATATTGTATGGCCTGATATATGTGTATATTGTATGGCCTGATATATGTGTATTGTAAGGCCTGATATGTGTATATTGTATGGCCTGATATATGTGTATATTGTATTGCCTGATATATGTGTATTGTATGGCCTGATATATGTATATTGTATGGCCTGATATGTGTATATTGTATGGCCTGATATATGTGTATATTGTATGGCCTGATATATGTGTATATTGTATGGCCTGATATGTGTATATTGTATGGCCTGATATATGTGTATATTGTATAGCCTGATATATGTGTATTGTATGGCCTGATATGTGTGTATTATATGGCCGGATATATGGCGACACTCGGTTGTTAACCAATGAAATAATGTTATGGAATGTTAATACAAATAATGATTTAAACCAACATATGTAGCAAGGCTGCTGTTTCCATCAATACCATTGCCCTCCATTGCTTCAGGATCCGCACCTTCTACAAGACGGTTGTCAACATCTGCCCGCTGAAAACGGTCTACATCCGACACAACAATGCCGGTAGTGGACCGGCCTGGTACCTGAGATATATCAGAGTCTACAACCGAGCCGCGGGAGTGTACTACTACTGTCCGTGCTGGGCTTGGCTGTGGTCGAACAACCTTTCCAGAAGCCTTACCTGCGTGTAAAGGTAGTGCTGCACCGTCGCCTATTCGCCGGTGTTGTGTGTAAGATGGCGACAAACATTCGAAATTCCGTCACGCCTACTTTATTGGAGTTTTCGTGGAAATCTAGAGCGCAGCATCTTTCGAATGCTTGTAACAAAACAAAGAATGAAAGCGACAAATGCCTCACTACTTTGAACTTTGTAACTTTTGGCTGGATGAAAAACATACGTTTCATGATGTTCATGACATGACGTTTTTATGCAGTATTATTTGATGAACGTACCAAAGCGCAATGCCTGAAAGAGACTCTGTTCCATAAATGTCGGGTTCGTCAATAAAGCATTTGGTGCATGACCACATAAGGGTTGTTTCTTGTTGTGTGTGGTAAGGTTGTGCATGTTAATGAAAACACAATACAACGATTATTCAGCAAAACGTGTTAAGGATATCTAAGTAGATAATATATACTGACAAATCATCAATTCACGTAGTGATTGCATCTAAAAAGGCAAGTATGTTGGTAAGCATGACGTTATTTTAGGAATCTTGAAAATTGTGTTCCTGGAAAAACTATGCCATGTCAAATATATATTGTAGGTTTGATGGGTTTCAATGTCTACAAGCCATTGAGGCTGTAGAGTAACGTTCATTACAATTAAATATTGTACCAACTAGGCTTAGAGTACCACATTAAGTTCACCCCATAGGGGGAGACCGGGGCTAGTTGTAACAAAAACTACATATTTAATTATTGCGGTTTGAATTGTTACCCGATCGAAACCTTTTTAATGCCAACAAACCGCATATATCTCCCGCAGATAGCAAGTGCATAAACACATGGTTAATGTCATACACATTTGCGCAATCATACGCTTGATGAGGTCTCCTAAAGTATTAAAATTTGCCCCGATGCGGGGCAAGTTGTAACAGCTAACGGGGCAAGTTGTAACAGCTAACGGGGCAAGTTGTAACATATGTTTTACCATTGCGGCAAAGTGTAACATACTTATTAATAGCTTTGATCTGTTTTAATTCGTATCTAGGATTTATGACTAGTTGAATAGGTCCTATCTAAAATACTTATACAAAAATAATGGGCAGATCCCCTATTGGAACACCGTGCAAACACTGTAATGAACATACTCGTGTTAATTACAAAACTTTATTAATCGCCACCGGATTCACAATGGACGGCACTTTCTCAACAATTTGCCTTCCCGTTTGACAGTTTTGCATGATACTGTTATGTTATTACTTGTTCGGGGAACTGTTACAACAATTACATTAAAACATACACAAAACACTGCTTAGTGCCATATGTAACGGCTAGAGCATGTATTCATGATTGGAACTACCAACACAAGAATAACATAGGATAAGATATAGATAAGCCATATGCCCCTAAACCCATAACAAATAGACTTCCAAAAGTACAACATATTACCGGTTTGTACCTTTTCAAAGGGTCCACGTGACATCACACGTGACATCACACGTGACATGCTTAACACTATCGATGAGCATACAGTTTCCTTGCAAAATTTGCATTAGTAGTTTTGTCTGTAGTACATATGTTGCAACTTATCCGTGTTACAACTAGCCCCAGTCTCCCCTAATAAATACTGTGTCTTAAAGGTCAAGATGACATCTATATTGCAACTTATGAAACCGTTGGTCAAACGCACACGCAGCGGCACCTTTGAGAGTTATTAATTGCATTATATACTTTACACAGCAGTTTGTAGAAACATAAAAAATCATCAAATAAATAAAAAACATACAGTTTTAGTAAGCTGAAAAATGGGTTATTCTGAGATAACATGTTTCCCTATTTAAATAGGTCACATGTAGTGTTTCCCTATTTAAATAGGTCAATGTAGTGCTGTTACATTGTAGTAATTCATAATTTTCAATGGAGAGTAAATGTTGGTGAATAGAATGTTGAAGTTTACAATGTACTTGATGAAAGATCTAACACAACTGTCATAAACAGATGGAAACGGTCCAAAACCGAGATTATCATTGGCTAGGCACTGTAATAAAAACAATAATAAGATAATAAAAAATAATAAGGTAATAAAAAACATTAAGATTCCCAAATGGTTCATAACATTAAAAAACTTATATATTTTTTTTTAAATCCTCTCACAGTACTCATAGTACTTTCCCCACGAACAATGATATCCATACCTAATTTTACAACCCAGGACCCTAAAGAAATGGGTTAAGTCCACCAAAAGTACTGGAACTTGTACTCAAGTACTTTTGAAATGGACTTGTACAGAACTGGACTTGAGTACTTTTCCTAAAATCATGATGTACTGGTTCTTAGGTATTTTGTCGATGGAAAGTACTTGTACTGGTACTTAAGTACATTTCAAAGTGCTGTTGCCCAGCCCTAACAGCGGTTCATGGAGGCGGCATAAAACCATGGCGCTTACATCCATTTCGAGATTAACACCAGGAGTTCATGTTGACACCAGGAGTTCATGTTGACAGCAGGAGTTCATGTTAACACCAGGAGTTCATGCTGACACCAGGAGTTCATGTTGACAGCAGGAGTTCATGTTGACAGCAGGAGTTCATGTTGACACCAGGAGTTCATGTTGACACCAGGAGTTCATGTTGACACCAGGAGTTCATGTTGACACCAGGAGTTCATGTTGACACCAGGAGTTCATGTTGACAGCAGCGTCTGGATATTCACCCGTAAATATAATAACAATGCAACTAACCACTGCTGTGTATACATTGTCTAGGAAATTGTACGAATCGCCACAACCACCCAGATACGGACGGTCTCGAACCAATGCAAAGGAAGGGCCGCATTCTGAATAAGTTTACCGGGATATAAAAACAACTAAACAAACCGGGCAAACGATAAGGAAGAACGTACCACTAGCGTATTACTAGACTGCTAAAGACTGGCAAGGTACGTCCATTCAGCAAGCTAGGATTTTCACTAATTGACGTTTGACCGCGCGTACATTTGACACCTTTACTAGGCGGTCACGAACGTTCTCCCATATTGCATGTTCAAAGCGGCCAGCTTGTCGGTTGAAATATGGCGAGATCCATCCAGGGTCAAGATGACCTCGACAAACACTCTATGGCGCCATCTCCTGAGTAATTCTTTCTGTGATGTTTTTTTTTGCGCAACAGAACGACAAAGTATTCAACTATTCACACCGTGCATGATTTGTATCGTGCGTTTCAATGGAAAGGTAATTACTGAACTGTGCGGTGAAATGTAACAACAAAGATCAGTATGTTCTGGCACGCAAACAGGCAAACGCTTTGCGTGTAAAGGTGTGGGAAAACAGAGATGTGATTTAAAATTATTCGCCTGTTTGTGTCATCGCTTTGCGACGTGGCACGAACGGCATATCACTGCATGTAACGTGCGTGCGTGCGTGACGGCGAGCGAGCATGCCAGTGTACGGGTATGTGGGCGAACGTGTGTGCATGTTTTCATGCGTTCGTGCATACATGTGTGAGATTTTTAGTATTCATGGAAAAAATAACTGCAAGTATATAGATAATCTGAACAACAACACGATGAACTGCTGATGATTAGGCGTGTGTATAATAATTTATGGCGTAATTCGTTCTTTGTCTAACCAGTGCCTTCCTTCTCTTTTGAAAGACGCATTCATCACATATAAATATCCCAACTGCCATCGCTCGTGAAGTGCGGACGATGCTACTAATGTTAGCGGCACGACACATGGGTAGCTAACCGACTGTTTTCTCATCAGCATCATCATCGACTCAGGTCATCCACCCATGCTCGACTAGAGAGTGATATGAGAGAGAAATGGGGGGTGGGTGGGATGGTGGATTGGTGGGTGGGTGGGTGTGTGTGTGTGTGTGTGTGTGTGTGTGTGTGTGTGTGTGTGTGTGTGTGTGTGTGTGTGTGTGTGTGTGTGTGTGTGTGTGTGTGTGTGTGTGTGTGTGTGTGTGTGTGTGTGTGTGTGTGTGTGTGTGTGTGTGTGTGTGGTGGGGAGCGGTGGTCTAATGGTTAGAGCACCCGCCTGTCGATCGAGAGGACGGTGGTTCAATTCCACCTCCGCCGTTTCGAAGCTTGGGCAATTTTGTTCACCCCACTTTGCCCGTGTCTTTCGGAAGAGACACTAAAAGCCGTTGGTCCAAACTCCTGCGTTAGCTCAAGATTGGGATGTTTGGAGTATAACTACTTGAGACTTGAGACTTGTGTGCGTGTGCGTGTGCGTGTGCGTGTGCGTGTGCGTGTGCGTGTGCGTGTGCGTGTGCGTGTGCGTGTGAGAGGGGGAGTAGAGAGAGAGAGAGAGAGAGAGAGAAATAGAGAGAGAGAGAACTAGAGAGAGAAGGGGAGAGGGGGGAGAGGGAGGAGTGGATGAGAGAGATATTATTACACATTGCATATATGTTAAAATTAGTGGATTAAATATATAGATTTAACAAGATTTAACAAGATTTGCCATCCAAGCCAAAGGCCCAGATGGCAAGTGGACAAGGAAGCCATTGGCTTATCGAGAGTCCAACAATGTTCATCTACTTATAGCCCGCCCTCCTGAGATATGTGTCAACCTTGTTTTTAAACATATTCACGCTGCTAGCAGTTACACAATCTGTAGACAATTTGTTCCATTCATTTATTGTCCTCTGTGAGAACGAGTGCTTCCTGATGTCCAATCTACATTGATCCTTTACTAATTTTACCTCATGTCCTCTAGTTCTGCTATCCTTCTTGAGTGAGAAAAACATATTTCTATCAATATTTTCATACCCATTCAATATCTTAAAAACTTCAATCTGATCTCCTCTTAACCTCCTTGTCTCTAGAGTTGTTAAACCACATTCTTTCAGGCGTTCTTCATAACTAAGGTCTCTCAGTTCTGGAATCATTTTAGTTGCTCTCCTTTGTATGCGTTCAAGCGTATCTATATCCTTCTTACGATACGGTCTCCATGCTTGTATACAGTATTCCAAATGAGGTCTAACTATTGCTTTATAAAGAGGTATAATTAACTTTTTTCCCTTGTATGTTATGTTTCTTCTAATCAATCCAAGAATTTTATTACCCTTTGGAGCTGCAATACCACACTGCTCTGAAACTTTCATATCAGCGCTTATTGTAACTCCTAAGTCCTTTTCTTTTACAGTAGTACCCAGAACAGTATCTCCCATTTTATAGTTTACCTTCAAGTTCCTATGTCCTGTATGTAGGCATTTACATTTCCCAAAATTGAACAACATCTGCCATTTCTCAGACCATTTCACTAATCTGTCTAGATCGTTTTGTAAATGTTGTTTATCACCATCAGTATTAACCTTTCTAAACAGTTTTGTGTCATCCGCAAATTTCAGTACGTTACTTGTTATACTGTCGTCCAAGTCATTGATATAAATTAAGAATAATATAGGTCCTAATACTGATCCTTGAGGTACCCCACTCAAAACCGATTTCCAATTTGAAACTTCTCCATCTACTACAACTCGTTGTCTTCTGTCAGTCAGCCTTCCATATAGGAACCGAGTAGGGGATGGGTGTAGAAACCTCCTCGGATTGCAGTGGTGTGAACACTTAACATGTTTGGCTAGAAATATGTGACAATATTTGATATAAACAAACGTGTTCAAATATGTGCGCAATGCACCATGTCCATCATTTAATTGTTGCTATGTCTGGAGCTAGACGGCTTCGGGAGCGTCTGGTTTTTCAATAGAGAAATGCCGCGATGTCGCTCCGGCGACACTCCCAAGTCGTATATTGCCGGGGAGTGTATATCAGGACGGTATGTCCGCGGTAGCTGCACACAACGCTACGAGCTTGAAAAGAGAGAATAAGAGAACTTGAAGAGAGAGAATCAGAGAACTTGAAGAGAGTGAGAATCAGAGAACTTCCCAGATCAAGAGATGATTGCTACACGACTCGCGTGTCTTACTTTGATATGTCTCCTGCTCGACCAACTGGACACGTCTGTCGCAGGTAAACAAATAACTATTTCGAATTTGTCGAAAAAAAATCGTTTTTTGATGGTATTGTATGTATTGTATGTGTTGTAGATCTTCCAAGCTGGTGTATGTGTTGTAGATCTTCCAAGCTGGTGTATGTGTTGTAGATCTTCCAAGCTGGTGTATGTGTTGTAGATCTTCCAAGCTGGTGTATGTGTTGTAGATCTTCCAAGCTGGTGTATGTGTTGTAGATCTTCCAAGCTGGTGTGTGTGTTGTAGATCTTCCAAGCTGGTGTATGTGTTGTAGATCTTCCAAGCTGGTGTATGTGTTGTAGATCTTCCAAGCTGGTGTGTGTGTTGTAGATCTTCCAAGCTGGTGTATGTGTTGTAGATCTTCCAAGCTGGTGTATGTGTTGTAGATCTTCCAAGCTGGTGTATGTGTTGTAGATCTTCCAAGCTGGTGTATGTGTTGTAGATCTTCCAAGCTGGTGTATGTGTTGTAGATCTTCCAAGCTGGTGTGTGTGTTGTAGATCTTCCAAGCTGGTGTATGTGTTGTAGATCTTCCAAGCTGGTGTGTGTGTTGTAGATCTTCCAAGCTGGTGTGTGTGTTGTAGATCTTCCAAGCTGGTGTATGTGTTGTAGATCTTCCAAGCTGGTGTGTGTGTTGTAGATCTTCCAAGCTGTTGTATGTGTTGTAGATCTTCCAAGCTGGTGTATGTGTTGTAGATCTTCCAAGCTGGTGTATGTGTTGTAGATCTTCCAAGCTGTTGTGTGTGTTGCTCCATGTGTAGTGCTTCATCTAAACTATTTGTCAAACATTCGCATTGAATCGACAGTGTGCATATATTTTTGTCAAAGTAGCTTTTTAGTAACAGGGTTCATCAGGGTGCTTTGGTCCCCGCTGTTGTATCATCTCGTTTACACGTATAACGGAACACTGCTAGAAGACAGCGGTAACGCATATGGTGTGGAAGTGTTATCAAACAAGCAATACATATCCTATTACGTTAATCCCAATGTGCTTTATTGTCGTCTACCTCTGGCAGTGTATACCGTTCGTCTTAGACACACCCCTGCCTTTTCCACTCATAGATTGCCAGTACCGCATCAGGACGGTGACTGGCAACATGCAGGACGGTGACTGGCAACATGCAGGACGGTGACTGGCAACATGCAGGACGGTGACTGGCAACATGCAGGACGGTGACTGGCAACATGCAGGACGGTGACTGGCAACATGCAGGACGGTGACTGGCAACATGCAGGACGGTGACTGGCAACATGCAGGACGGTGACTGGCAACATGTAGGGCGCCGGAACCGATGCTGACGTGTTCACTGAACTGTACGGAACTGCCGCTAACTGTCTGAACAAGAAGTTAGATACACCGGCCAACGACTTCAATGAAGGGAGGTGAGAATATACATATACTATTATATGTAAAGCTAGGTATAATGTCGATTGTCGTATTAAAACGTTGTTGTTCTGGTCGTGTACAATGTCAACTACGTACCACCTGACACCCTCTTGTTCGTCTCCTTCCCTTGTGTCAACATGACACATGTCTCTTTCCTTCCTGTCTCCTTGTTGCCCACCCCTTTCTATATTGTCTCGTTTCCTTCTGTCATCTCCCCTACTGTCCGTGTTATTACTATATATTTCCTTTTTGTCTCGTCTTTCCCTGTCTCTTTCGATCCAGTCTTTTTCCCTTGTCACCTTCCCTCTTAGCATGAATATGTATAAAACCCAGGTTGACACATATCTCAAGATAACAAATTAAACATAGATAAAAACATATATACTCTCAATAAGCCAATGGTTTCCTTGTCCACTTATCATCTGGGCCTTTGCCTTGGATGGCAATCTTGTTAAATCTTGTTAAATATCTTCATACATTCGTCCTTCTCCTCCCCTTTGTAACCTGTGTACCCTTGGCTAGTTGTCTCATTTCTGCCATCTTATTCAACAT